>LPNX010665168.1:741279-767571 GCA_001517045.1 Pseudotsuga menziesii | reverse complement strand
TTGTTTAATCAGATGTATCATGAAGGCAATGTCAGAACTTAATGTGAAATATACAGTGAAGAGTCTACCTGTGCAAGCATCTGGCAATTCGTCAAGAGAGCCAGGTATTCTGTCCACTGTGCTGTTGCTCATACTCAATAGTAAAAACCCCTTGTTTTGAGAAATTGCATCTTATAATGCAATGAAATGATCTACATAGGCGAGCAGGGCCAAGATGTAATCCGTAGCCCTAATCTTCAGTGGGCCAATGTCACTTCTACAAGGACAAACTCTTACCCTAACAGAACTATAATTGAATGTGGATCTCGCCTGCCCTATTTCTTGTTTTGCCTGCCACATGGAATTGGTCTTATGGCATTTGTATTTTTTTTTTTAAACAGTTATAGCCATGGATACAGCGATGGAAATTTTTTTTAAAATTTCACAGCCATGGATACAGTGACGGCTTGGCGTGGATACAGTAACGGCTTGGCGTGGATACAGCGACGCCCTGGCATGGATACAGAGACAGATAGGCATGGATACAGAGACGGCCAGGCGTGGATATAGAGACGACCAGGCGTGGATACAGAGACGGCCAGACGTGGATATAGTGACGGCTTAGACATCCAACGAAATATAGAACATTGTCGCTCTTGCGACGCAAATTAGGGGTCATCTCTATTGTGACGGAATTGTTACCACGGGAAAAAAAACACTTAGACGTGGCAATATCCACGCTTTTTCGTGGATATTGCCACGTTTTGCCGTGGCAAAATTGATCACTTATACTAGTGTCATCATCATCATCGTCATCATAGTCATAGTCATCGTGATCATCATCATCATCATCCTCATCCTCATCATCACCACCTCCATCATTGTTCATCACCATCGTCATCGCCATCATCATCATCATCATCATCATCATCATCATCATCATAGTCATCATCATTGTCATCATCCTCCTCCTCATCATCATCATTCCATTGCAAATGCTTGAAAATAAAATCAAAGCAAAGTTTCAACTAAACCTATCATCATCATCATCATCATTATCATTGTTCCTCATCATCATCATCATCATCATCATCCTCATCATCATCATCATCATCACCACCATCATTGTTCATTATCATTGTCATCTTCGTCATCATCATCATCATCATCCTCATCATCATCATCATCATCATCATCATAGTCATCATCCTTGTCATCATCATTATTAGCATCCTTATCATCATCATCACCATCATCATCATCATTTCTCCTTATCGTCATCGTCGTCATCATCATCCTCGTCATCATCATCATCATCATCACCATCATAGTTCATCATCATAGTCATCATCATCCTCATCATGATCATCATCATGATCATCATCATCGCCATCAACATCATTATCCTCATCATTGTAATCATCATCATCAAAATCATAATCATCGTCATCATAGTCATAGTCGTCGTCATCATCATCATGATCATCATCATCATCCTCATCCTCATCATCACCATCATTGTTCATCATCATCACCATCGTCATCATCATCATTCTCATCATCGTCATAGTCATCATCCTCATCATCATCATTGTCATCATCCTCCTCCTCATCATCATCATCATTGTCCATCATCATCATTCCATTGCAAATGCTTGAAAATAAAATCAAAGGAAAGTTTCAACTAAACCTATCATCATCATCACCATCATTGTTCCTCATCATCGTCATCATCCTCCTCCTCCTCCTCCTCCTCCTCCTCATCATCATCCTCATCCTCATCCTCATCCTCATCATCATAATCATTGTCATCATCCTCATCACCATCATTGTTCATCGTCGTCGTCGTCATCATCATCATCCTCATCATCATCATAGTCATCAACTTCATCATCATCATTGTCATCATCCTCCTCCTCCTCATCATCATTGTTCATCATTGTCATGGTCGTCTTCATCATTCCATTGAAAATTCTTGAAAATAAAATCAAAGGAAAGTTTCAACAAAACCTATCATCATCTTCATCATCATCATGGTTCCTCATCATCATCATCAGGATCATAATCCTCATCATCATCCTCATCATCTTCATCATCATCATCATCATTTTCATCATCATCATCCTCATCCTCAACATCATCATCATAGTCATCACCCTCATCATCATCATTGTCATCATCCTCATCATCATCATCACCATCATTGTTCATCATCATCGTCATTTTCATCATCATCATCCTCATCCTCATCATCCTCATCCTCATCATCACCATCATAGTCATATCCTCCTCCTCCTCCTCATCATCCTCATCCTCATCCTCATCATCATCATTGTTGTAGCCTATTTTTGCTTCTCATTTTAAAGCATTTTCTTGTTTTTAGAAATATGGTTTTGTTCATTTTTTAAGTTCGGATTTTTGGTTACTTTAAAACTTTTCTTTGATTGTTATGTTTGTATTTAGGTGACTTCATAGATTTTTTCCAATTTTGGCTTTACCTAGCAAGATTTATAATTTTCAAGGGCTTGTAGGATGTTTATATGAGTTAAAGGTCCTAAAAAAAATCATAAAGTTTTATTCTAAGTCATTTAACCAAAGTTAACCCTTTGTTGTGAGGTTTATTTTTGAAAATTATTGAAACAGGCATTCTTGTAGCGCAAGCCTGAAAAAGTTACACATGTGCACTACAAGAAAATTGTGCTATCTGAAAATCATGATTTTTGGTTCAAAGTTTTGGAAATTCGCGCATAGAAGAGATCATCCATACTTGTTAATGGGTTTGATACGTGTTCTCGGCCAGAGTGATCATTGTGACAGGTGTTAACAATTCAAGCAAGCAATCATTAGAGTAAGTTGCGGTGGTCTAGAAGTTATGATACAGAGTAGTGCAACATTGATAACTATCCATGATGAGGAAAATTCGCCTTGAATTATGCATCTCCTGAGGTGCATGAAGAGCATACGAGTTCATGGAAAAGTTTTGGTAGTTTGTAATCAAGTTTTGAAGAAGGTCGGTAATTTAGGGCTTTGAAGGGCGACTGTTTGGCACTATCGTGGCAGTCAGAGGAGGATTAAAGAATGAAATTGGACACCTAGCAGACAGGAAAACGCATTTCTAGCAGTTGAATTCACTATCCTGACAGGTAGGAGGTGAATTGCTAGCATATTCCATGTATTTGGATTTTCATTGATAGAAGATTAATTATGGAATTTAATGAAGAATGCTAGTATGTAAACCCAATTGATGCTAAATGTCAAATTTTTTGTGTCAATAGAATTAAGATACTTATCAGTTTAAGTGATAAAGTCTAGTTTAGGGGTTTAGTTTCCCAACATATCATTGTCTATCAAAATTTCGAAGATCTGAATAGAGTTAGAGTTCTTTACTAAAAGAATCAATTTGTTCAATCATTTGAAATGAAGAGGAGTGGGAAAACAAACAGAGCTGAACCCTCAGACATGTCTTGGGTTCAAAATTTCCTAGACTGTGCAAGATTGTTTTTAGAGACAGGATGGTTAAGCTTTTTTGAGAAAATTGATGGGTATCACACAGAGGTCTCATATAAGTTTGCTCAGTGTTTATATAAATATATTGTTACTTTTGACACCTTGAAGATTGAGCTGACCAGAGAACTGATAGCAGAAGCTACAGGGATCCCAGATGAAGGCAAATATTGGTTTGAAAAAGTACCTTTTACCTTTGATGCACATAATTACTTACTTCCAGATGTGGTTGCAGACTGGGGTAAAGGAGTACATATCCATAAATTCAAACCAGAATGGAGAGAGCCAATAAAAATTCTGAAAAGTTATATCACTTGTGAAGGAAGATTTGCATTTGTTTTTAAGTATCATTTCAGGTTTTTGCAGCATCTTAACCATGAAGCAAAGATGAATATTCCATTCTTTTTCCTTAAAAGTCTACAAAATATGTCTAGCAGCATAAAGTAACATCAAGACCATACTAAACAATCTATATTTCATCATGGGCTAATAAAGCTAATCATAAGTACTATGCTTCGAAAGAAGGAGAAAACATGGGATTATTTTCTATTTTGGTCTGGATTTCAAACAGAGAAGGAAGATCAAGCTCAGAAAATACAATTGAATAAAGGTCATAATTTGGTCAAGAAACTGAAAAAGAGAGTCATAGTCAAGATTGAAGAGGATAATGTACCAGAAAAATCTATGACTCAAGGAGATGAAAATGTTGAAGTTGAACAATAGACCAATATTGAGGAAAATGAAATTTCAAAGGCAGGAGTGAAGATGTGAGGCCTATAGAAGATACTCTTCATGTAGAACTAAATCAAGAAGTAAAGGAAAATGTAAAAGAACAGGAACAAGTTCCTCTTACAGTGCAGTCTGAAGATGAGGAAAAGTCAATGTCTGATGAAGCTAGGGTTGACACTCAACAGGATGTGCAAAAATAGTCTGAATAGGGGGTAATGTCACGAGGGATTGAAAGAAAGGTAGTTCATCTAGCTTCTATCAGAAATCAAGGAAAATCTTTGTGTATGTTAGGGGAAATAGGGGTAGGTTGGAGGCCCAAGACTATACCTAAGAATAAACTCAGTTTGAATGTGAACAAATTGTTAAACCCTAAACTAGCTCAAAATAAAATTACAGTAATTGAAGACTCTTCATCTCAAGAAGAGTTAGAAGACAATGAAGATCAAAATGAAAAGGAGATGAAGGGTAAGAAGTAAATTATTTCAGAAAATAAATTAGCTTTCACTGAAACCAAAATTTCAGAGGTATTTGAGGATGTTCGAAAGAAGGTAATCTTGGACCAGCATCAAGATGATTTAAAGAAGCAGCATTCAGTCATATCAAGATTTTGTGCAGAGAAAGGAAGGGTTGCAGAGCAATCAACTCAATGTAGTGTTGAAGTCAAAGAATATTCAGAAGTCCCTGTGGCCATGACAGAACAGCTGGAAGAAGATGAAGAGATTTTTAAGAATTTAAAAATTCCATGGAAGCCAGAAGAAATGCATCCAGTATCAGAAGGGAAGTGCATTGATTCAGAAAATGAAAATTTGCAGAGAAGTATCAAAGAGTACAAACATTAGATAGACTACCTGCATGAGACAAATTAGGGATTAGTGACTGCTAACAGAAGATTGAGAGAAGATTTAGAAGAGGTAAATGGCCACTATCAGGAATTAATTGTAGTTTCAAAGGAGGCTTTGGAAAGGAAAAGACAGACACAAAGTATGTATGTAGAACTGAAACAAACCATTCAAGAGATAACACAACAGAATCAAGAGCTTTCAAAAAGAGTTGAAGACTTGGAAGCTGATCACCAGAAAGCAAGAAAGAAGACTCAAGCTTTAGAAGGGATAGCTCTTTTAGCAAAGGCTGCTAAGGACTTGTAAAGTGCTTTAAGAATAGTGGTTATTAGTTAGTTTTTTAAAAAAGTTATTTTATTTTGTATGACTATATTCTTATTGAACAATTCGGTAGTATGACCTAAAAGTAGTTTTTTTAGTTATGTAACTGTCTTTGAGAAATCAAGATAAAAGTAAGGCTGGGAAAAGACTGGGGGTTTGAATTTTTGTACAAGGGGAGGCTATCAAGCTATTGTTTATGGAGCTAAGTGTCAAAAACTCTTATGTATTTTGAATAACTGATTATGAAATATATGCAACTATAAGCCCTGTTTATCCTATTTGCTAGTTTCATTTCTGATTTGTTTAATCACTTAGTTGATATATTCATTTCTTGTTTGAAGTTATTATTCATGAAATGCTTGTTAACTGTGCATGAAATTCAGAGCTATGATTATTGTTTATGGTTTATATTTTTTATATTATTCATCTCAGTCCTTATTTGTGCATGATTTAGTGTTTTTCTTAGCCTTGTGAAGTTTTTACCCTCTTGTTTACAAACTGTACAACCAAAACCCTAAAAAAACCTATTTTACTGAATTTTGTTTTATGAGATTGTGTTGGCTTGTTCTTTTGTAGTCTGAGAACAATTTATGGTACTAACAATCATCATAGTCATCATCCTTATCATTATCATTGTCATCATCATCATCATCATCATTATCATCACCATCATAGTCATCATCATCTTCATCATCGTAATCATCATCATAGTCATACTATTCATGATCATCATCATTGTCATTGTCATTGTCGTCATCATCATCACCATCTTCTTCATATTTATCATCATCGTCATCATCATTTTTCATCATCATCGTCGTGGTCATCATTATCATGGTCACAATCATCATCATCATCATCATCAACATCATCATCCTCATCATCGTAATCCTCATCATGATAATCATAATCATCATCATCATAGTCACAGTCATCATGATCATCATCATCATCATCATCACCGTCATTCAATCATCATCATCATCATCACCATCATCATCATCATCATCATCATCATCATAGTCATCATTCTCATTATCATCAATGTCATCATCCTCATCCTCATCATCATCATTCCATTGCAAATGCTTGAAAATAAAATCAAAGCAAAGTTTTAACTTAACATATGTGCACACACTTTTTTAATGCGTATGCACTTAGAAGCGGGATCGTGCTTCTAGTGCGTGCGTGTTACGTTTTAAACTACGTGCATGCATGATTTAATTTTAGAATTTTGGCGGGCATCTATTTTCCAACCTATGTGGTGGATGACTTGGCTGCTTTGGTTTTAGGTTTGGGTTGCCAAACCAAGTGGTTTGGACTGTCTTATGACATAAAACATGTTTTGTACCACTTCTCCTTTTTCGTGCATGATTTTGCATATGCCACACTTGTCCACTGCTAATGAAAATTCACACACTTGTGTAACTCTCTTTGTAGATTCTGAATATGTAATTTTTATTTAAATCTATTATCTTTTTCTATTTTTTATTTAATTTTAAATAGACTAATGCCAATCTAACACAAAAGGTAGGCTATTTTCTTCGGCTATAAGTTTTGATTGGCTCACCTATTTAGAAAACAGAAAAGAACTTGCACAAGAAGACACAAAGACCTACATCCTAAAAAAAATATCGCTCATTGACTATGTTAAGACCAAGATGTTGTGGCCCAACGCTTAACCTTGTCATTTTAGGGTGTCACTAACATCCTTAATTTAAAAAAAATTATATATAACATAAATAAATATGGAAAAATAATGCTGCACTAGACACACTTGTTACCTACAACTCTATATAATTGTTTTCACAAAATTCCACCATTTGCATACCAAACGAGTGGACCAGCGCAAACATATTCATTATTTTTTGGGAAAAAAATAGCATACCAGCCTTAGAAGAACCTCATCTTTTTGGATTTATACTTAGTTTCCATAAATAAAAGTTATATATTCCGGAAGGTAATCCAATTGTTCACGTTTCATATTCGTACACCATATTCCAAAAATTTGTGTAGGTACCTCTAATATTGCTTTTTGATGTTCAAGTTTTTGTTTTTCTAGAAGTCCATTGCAACGAACACGTCATAAGTGATGAGCATTAGCTAGCACCATCCCATAACCAACATATTTTAGAGATGGTTGGCTTGAAGCATTCTTGTTTATACCCTAAACATTCACTATTATTATTTTTACCTGTAGCATTTTTGTCATTGAAAAATGGAAGAATTATACTGTTCAAAATTTGTGATTTTGAAATAAAGGAATAAAGTTTTATATGAGTAATTCCATACCTAGGGTGAAAAAAGGATCCCTTGACATCTTTTCTTAGTATCCCTAGGTTTCAGTCTCACATTATTATATTATTCATATTCTATCCCATGGAAAGAAATAAAATACATCACACTTACATTACCTCATTATGGCCATTTCGTGATAGATTTGGAATTCACACCTCATAGTATAAAATTGCAACATTTCCTTTAGGCTTATCTAAAATAGAGTATGGGAAAAATGGCACTCATAATATAGAGTATGGTGTTTTGACTTGAATGTGGTTAAAAAATATGTCATTTGGACAAAATGAATTTGAATGAAATTCTTAATGTATTCACAAAGGGAACCCAAAATGATCTTCTCTTTTCCTTTATGGAAACTATTCCATCTTCAATGTCACAATATAGAATTTTGAATTTGGTCTATAATTGTAGTACCACACTCCATATCTTTCATGATATAATCAATCATCCATTTATTCACTTGACTTATAGAACATGAGTAATCACAACTACACGGTGGGGATGTTTAAGATGTTTTTTAAAGACGAAATTAGCATTTTATCTTAATTTTTAGTTTAAATTGCTTTTATATATTTTAGGAATTTTTAAGACAATTTTAAATATAAAATTAAAAATTGTGTGACATATATTTTAAAAATGTTTAAGATAATTTTTTAGACAATTTTGAAGACGAAATTAGAAATTGTCTTAAACATATTTTAAGAAGCTTTAATAAGATTTCTTAGAATATAAATTTCTACTTTATGTTTTTTAGTTACTATTTTTTTTATTGGAAACCTTTTTTTCAGATTTTATGGAGGAAAAGACAATTGGTTATGATTGATTGTATTAATCTATACCACTCTACAGCATTCCACTTCATCCTCAAAAAACAGTTTCAACAGGCGTTAAGGGAAATCGCCTACCCTTCATTTTATAGATAGTTCATAGTTGACATGGATAATTGTGTCTTCTGGAATTTGGGCATAAAGTCCTTGGACTTGTATGCAGGTTTCATATTTTGTCTGAGTTTGATGAAGGGAATCGGACATGTTGGAGATGTCTAGCCGACCACAATTAGTGGTGTAGGGAGCCCCGAGCTTATTCACTGGAAATGAAATATGCAAGGTTTGCTTCCTGTTTCCATGCTACTGTAGAGAAACTAATATTGGTAGATGTTTTTATATTCTTGTGCAGTTTATCTCATTCCTTGTTTTTTATTCAGTGCAGACAATTGAAAAAATTCTTATATGAATGTGAGATGGACCTTAAAATACCATTAGGCTCTTGATTCATATCCATAGAAGTTTTTCATGTCTTTTCATTTTTATTATATGCCATTAAAACAATTAAGAAATTATATTTGTACAAAATTTATCTGGGTTTCCTGCTTTTTGCTTACACTAAAGTCTTCCAGTTCATGTGGCTGATGTTGAATGTAAGGTTCTATATGAGAAGACAACAGAATGAAAATACATTCACCATCACGAAATCTTAGCAGTTCGGAACCTCTTACCTCTGACATGCTTACTTAAGCAGAAAATGAAACGCGAAAATAGATTTTATATTAGAGTTTCTGTAATCATTGATATTATTGAGTTCATGTTATTAAATCCCACATAGTTACATGATTTTTCCTGGTAAGAAATTGGATCAGTGGATAAATTTATTTATATCAATTGACCCATATTGATTTTTGTCGATTGAATATGGGTCAAGAGTTGAAGCATATTCTGTTATTTAGAAAAATAAATAACAAAGAGGTTTAGGCTAGGGATTATGAGATATGTTGATAATAGGGACCGTATTTTGGAGCCGAGACCATTATTTTATGGAACAGTTATAGATTCGACGCCTATTTCTACTAATCCATGTCACTATTTTCAAATTAAATGTGAAAGCATTATGGGAAATGAGATCTCTCAGTATGGATGGACAATGTATTTGGACCAGTCTTTAGATAGATCGAGTGATAAAATTTCTAGCGAGTTTGATATTCGTCAATAGTACACAGAGCAGGTTTCTGAAAGATACACAACTTCCCAATATCAGGCATCAAGCATTGCAGACAATGACGAGTAGCATTCCTTGACTTCGGTTCCCTCGTCTTGTCCCTAGAAGTTGTTTTTTCCTATATAGAACATTGAGTTTGGGAAGGAATTCCAGTCTGTTGGATTCTATTCCTGAGTTTATAAAAAAAAGGTGATGCTCATTTCAATGACAATGAACATGGGTTATAATGTATTGCTTCTAGTTCACTAGAGGATATGAAACCCAAGAAGAATAAATTGAGAAAACTGAATAAGGATGAGGATTCTGATTTATCACTTCAAAACACCGCAAGCTCTCATGTCCACAGTCCAGAGGTATGTATTATGATTTACGAGTGATTTTTATTTTAGTCCAGAGGATTTGTTAAATTTCATCGTTTTCCTTTTTATACTGCTTCCAAGCATTGATCTATATCATTTTTACATTATCAGAGTGGCCTTGTAGAAAATGAAGTTTGTATAGAACAGAACCTGAGGCTATTAGCCAAAAGCCTCAGGGATATTTAAGTAAAGGATAATATATTTTTTGTTCTTGTTTTAGTTTTTTTTTATGCTTCTTTTCTTGTTTTTTTATATGGATATATGCATGCGCTACTGATCAACCAAGGAGAAACATCCTTATACTTGCTTTCATTAATTGAAAAAAAGGGGTTAAGTCCATATCTATAAATGCATTTCCAGAAAGGGCCTCGCCTAAATCCTACACATATTGACCAGTCGGGGGACCCACTACCTGAAGTTACAACAACTTCTAGTTACTAACTACATATTTTACAAATAAAAGATTGGGTTTGACGGGTTATTTTCCACATGTGTATATCTCCTCACAGGGATTTTCCTTCTTCAGGATCGACCTAGCTGTAGCGAAGGCTGTCATAAACAAAATGGCAAGTAAGAATAACAAATTCAAAGCGAGCACTCTATTACTTACCGTTGTAGCTCCCATGATTATAGAAAATATATAACTCTAGAGGAAGGATATATAGAATATGTAAAAATCAGCTTAGCTCCAAACCTTCTTTAAATCAATTGCAGAGAAGCAATGAGAAGCCAAGAATATTTATATCGAGATGAAGGAAGAACATGAATTGAGTCCAAGTGAAGGAGGATGGATTTAATAAATTGCTGGAAATAAGAACAAGAGTAAAGTATTATCGTAACCTGATACAATTTCACCTATGTCTCATCGTTTCAATCGTAAGAAAATTAACGAATTAAACATACATTTCAGAAATTGCTACTTGGGAGCCATGGTTAAAGATAAATCCAATATTTTTTGTCAAATCTCCTTTTAATAGTGTCAAGAGCACTCCCCTGAAGCTAAATAACTTCATTAGGCATTGGTTTATAATTTCGTTAATTAAATTATGAGAACTTTAGTGAGGGAAATTTTTACTGTCTTATGAATCTTCCAAAGTCCGACTGAACTATCTCAATGAGAACTACAAATGAATGAGTGAAATATTCTTCTTCTGTTTACTGCTTTAAAAGAACACTAAAAAATACAAATATTCTTTTTGTATATGAAGTTGTAGGGTGATAGCTCAATGCGGTAAAGCATCTGCATTATAAAATGCAGAAGATTGGTGGTTCGGTTATGCCCTGCCGTATCATAAATATTTGCATTCTATCACTATTACATAGAGGGGTTATTAAGACAATATTTGTGTAAATTGTATCAAGTTAAGACAAAATAAAAAATGTGTATTGTCTTAAATATTGTCTTTAATCCAGTGTCTTAAACTATTTTCTTAAATGATTGTCTTAAACTATTGTCTTAAATAATTCAATAGTTTAAGACAATAATTTAAGACACTAGTTTAAGACACCCGCTTAAAGACAATATTTAAGGAAATACACAAATTTTCTTTTGTCTTAAGTTGAGACAATTTACACAAATATTGTCTTAATACCCCCCTCTATGTAGTAGTGAATGCTACTGACCATTCTTCTTTTCCATCAACCTAGCCTCAAATTCTCCATTGAAGAACATTTTATCATTCTACAATTAACTTAACCCTATGGAATGAGGATAGTTCCCTTAATTTATGGAAGACTTGAGACCTTCTCTCTCCAATAATATCATAGTTCAGTTAATTGTTCGAGAATGTCATTCCTACAACCCATGCATTTCTTGATCTTTGTTAACTAACATCCAAAGGAATATTTTCCTTTTGTAATTTATAATTATTTGAAATCCTAGAAATCCTTGGGATGTCAAGTTTACACCCTTGATACTACTACATGGACACTTGTAGTTGAGGAAATTTAATACATGCATACAATGTTGATGTAATTGTAACTTCGGAATGTATTGACTTGTATTTCTTATGTATTGTACCCCGATGTTTCTTCCGGGAAGTGTTTGTAATGTAATTGAGTCATGTAATTCCCTAATGTTCTGATTGGGAGTTTCTATGATGTAAACAAGTCATGTCAAGTCATTGTGGGTAACCCTCCTATTGATCAAGGGTTAAAGTCCCCGCAGTTGCGGGGCCCTAGGGTTGTTAAACTCACCTAGTGAAGTCAGCCCTGATGAGTTATTGTCAAGTCAAGAATTAGTATAAATAGAGAGTGATCCTCTCTATTTATCACACACTCACTCGCACTCAGTTGTAGCACATAGCTGAGGGAGAAGAAGTTGTTGGGGCTAGAAAGAAAGAGGCTACTGCTGTCAGGAGATCATCTTACTATTTTGGGGTTTTACTTTTCGTGCTGATTCTATCTCTGAGGAAGTTGCAGGGTTTTCTCCATTTATGGTTTGCCTTAGGAAAAACACTATATTCATTGTCTCTTGTGTTTGATTGATGTGTTTGTTATTATCTCAGTTAAAGATCCTAATATAATGCTAGCTTAAATGTTAAAAATATAACATGGTATCAGAGCTAACCTGAGAAGAATACACTGTGTAGTTGCGGGAACTAGGGCTTCCTACATTTTGGATCTCTCTCCACAAATTTTCAGCAAAAAAAGGTTGGCCTGACTCTCCTCCCTAGGGTGCATCTTTCTATCGAAACAGAATTTGATTCTCGGCTTTTGCAGTTTTGGACCTGACACTACTGCCAGAAATTAGGGCTTTCCACAGAAGTGGAATTTTTTAGTGAGCCTAGGCCTGGATTGATCTCCTCCTAAAAATATAAGTTTAGAGATCAAGATCAAAGCATTTGGTTTGACAGAACTCCGAGAAATCCAAACCCTAATCTACTCCTAAACAGGCACTACAGAAATTCAGCTCTGAAACCAGATCTGACATCTTGACCTGGTAAGATCTAAATATTTTGTATTTCCATTTGAGGTTCTCAGTTAAGATTTCTCATCATACCAAGCTTGATGAAAATCTTGAGGGAGCTGATAACTTCTGATCCTGGAAGTATAGGATCTCCCTGGTCCTAGAAGAAAATGAGTTGGACTCCTACATCAATGAGGAGGCTCCAATTCCAGACGAATATGGGGCTAAGGCCTTGCATAAAAATAAGTTGGTTATTGATAAAAGGATTATTGCTGATTCAATCAAGGATCACCTCATACCATAGGTTTCCTCCCTCAAGACACCTAAATCTATGTTTGATGCCCTAACTAAACTATTTAAAGGGAAGAACATAAACTGAAAGATGACTTTGAGGAATCAGTTGAAGAATATTAAGATACATAATGAGGAGACCATCTAGTCATACTTTACAAGGGTCTCCCAGATCAAATAACAACTTGAAGCAGTAGATGAAGAAGTGGAGAATGCCGAAATTGTGATGACAACCTTGAATGGTATCCCTAGGTCATGGGATTCTTTCATCCAAGGAATCTGTGCTAGGAAGAAGCTAATCAAGTTCAGTAGACTGTGGGAATAATTCTCACATGAATATTCTCGAATAGCAACTCGAGAAGAAAATATGGGAAGTGAAGATCAAGCTCCCACAGTACACTCCAAGAAAGGTAGAAGGGAAAATCATCATAACCAAGGTAAGAATTCTTATCAGAAAGATAATTTTGTGAAAAAGGATCCATCCAAACTCAGATGTTATACATGTTATAAAAGAGGACACTTTGCTAGAAATTGTCCCATGAATAAGAGTGGATATAAGAAGAAGAAGAACTCCAAAAGAAGACATCATGCTCACAATGTTGAGGATGATGATCCTCCCAGAAAGAGAGTAAAACAAGAAAGTGAAGGCTCTTCAAGTGATGAAGAATATGTTCTGATCTCCACTCTCACGAGAACTGTCACACATGGAAGCAAAGATTGGCTTATTGATAGCGGGGCTTCCAAACACATGACAGGATTCAAGGAATCTTTTGAGAAACTATACAAACATAATTCACCCCATAAGGTGAAACTTGGGGATGACCACCAATATCCCATTAAAGGTAGTGGTGAATCCTCCTACAAGCTAGACTCTGGAAAGTCTATGAAAATGAAGGATGTCTTGTTTTTACTAGAACTAAAGAAAAATATTCTCTCCATATCGGCACTAGATGAAGGCATGAGGGTTGCATTTGTAGATGGGAAATTCCTCATGTGGCCAAGAAGAAAGACTATTGACGATGCAATAGTAATTGGAGAATAAGAAGGAGGATTATACAAATTCAAGGGCCATCCAGAACAAGCTTTGGTCCATGACACAGTAGAGCCAAATGAAATTTGGCATTGAAGGCTTGCAGATGTGCATTACAGAGCAATACCACATGCAAGCAAAGCTGTTGAAGGACTTCCAGAAATACAATCAAAACATGATGGAGTATGCAAAGGATGTGCGAAAGGAAAGAACACAGAGAAGACATTTCCAAGTAGCGAAAGCAAAGCAAAAGGAATCTTGGAAATCATTCACTCCGATGTATGTGGTCTAATGTCATCCAGTTATTTAAGTGGGTATGTATACTATGCTTCTTTTATTGATGATTTTTCTAGGAAGACATGGATATACTTTATGAAAAACAAAGATGAAGTTTTCAGCAAGTTCAAGGAATTCAAATCCTTGATCGAGAACCACATAGAAAAGAAGATCAAGACCTTTCGATTAGATAATGGTGGAGAATTCACATCAAATGAATTGAAAGAGTTATGCAAAGATTTAGGGATTAAGAGGGAGTTATCCACTCCATATAATCCACAAGAAAATGGGGTTGCAGAAAGGAAGAATACAACTATCATGGAAGTTGCAAGAGCAATGCATCGTAATCAAGATCTTCCCATGCATCTATGGGCAGAAGCTGCCAGAACAGTGGTGTATGTATGTTGTACAGGATTATGCACCTTATAACCTAAGGTATGGGGTTACCAACATACTCAATTAACTTGCAGACAATTGACTCTAGAGTGCAGTAAAGGAAATAGGAGGATGGGAAAGATTCACCCGATGCAAGACGGTTGATCCTAGCTTGTCCTCTTCCGCTCTGCTTCTCCTCTAAAATCTTCAGGGATGTTTTCTCCTTCACCTGTCAAGATTCAGTATTACAAATACAAGATGATTCATATATATAAACAGGTTAGATAAATCATATACAGGATGTTGAAACATAAACATTTATCAAACCACAATACATGAAATACATTCAAGACACATATGGAAGAAGGATTCTCTTTATTAACAATAATGAGGAAGTTCAGATTACAACCCAACACCTGAGACAATGAATCCTCTGCAACCAAAGGATTTTGAGTTCCACTGCTCCAAAGACTTCTGTATAAACTCCGCCAACATAACTTTTCTCACCAAGTGTATATATCAAACACCCTCCCCAAGGCCTGTATTTATACATGGTGAAATAAGGCAGTTTCGAAGGTTGAGGAGGTTGAGACAGTTAAGGAGATTAAGGTAAATGGATTAACTAATCTCAAATAATCATGTGTTTTTGTTTTTAATGTCAAAGGGACATATCCACAGGTATTAAGACCAGCAACTCGCGTATGATCCGCAAGTTTCTATAAGAGCAACCCGCATATACATCTATCCGCAACTTGTAACAACCGACACTCACGTATGATCTGTTAGTTGCATATATATAGGGTCGCGGATATGACTTGACATAGTTAAAAATTCAAAGTAACCAGCTGGATGGGTGAGGAATTTATTTTTTAATAAGCCCATCTATAGTGTTTTGGGCAACCCTCAATCCATAGATGTCCTTTTGTGTGCCAACATGAGCGATGTCGGCACTCGAAAGGAGAGGTGTCATTCAAGTGGATAACAGATTCCCCCTAATGTGTGAGGTCAAAGGGAAACGATGGCTGAAATACATTATAATATTTATCTTTGGAGAAATCAGAAATCCAATGGAGCAAAGAGAGTACCTGAAACAAATACATAGTAATGTCATATACAAAATTACATCTGAGGATGCTATGTTCAATTTACTGGAACACTATATCCTTTACAATATTTGAGTACATCATATGATACGGGTAGAAAACCACATATATTACAAAGGTGGATCAAAGCCACAATATACAATGATGAGTCTTCAAATATCTGGAAGCTGTGTAGAGGAATAGAACATAATCTTGCGCAACTTAGTCCATAGGTGAGGAACTAAGGTCTTCATAAAAGATCCCAAAGAACTAGTACAATCCAAGCTATGTGAATAAGGGTAAGCTGAAGTCGAACATGGAAAGGATTCAACAGTTTTTCAATCAATAGATGATAATCAACAACTGAAGCAAAGGAATTCACCAATGATGAAAGTGAATCCTGAGGTACCATCGTCAAAAATCTAGGTCTTCGTCATCAGGAAGTGTTGAAACGGAACCATGCTGTGATAAGGAAGGAAATAGATCCTCCAACGAATCACAAGAGTGACTAGGAACTGGGCAAAAGAAGGGAGACACAAATAGATAAAAGATATAACAATGATGGGATCAGGCTATAGATCATACATTGAGTAGAGTCCTTGAACAATGAGCACAACACAAAGATGACCCAAGGCAGCGTATAAGATAGAACAACTAGACTTATCTGTCATGTAGGAGACATGATCAGATTCCCCAGGTATAATGGACAAGAGGAGGAGTAAGAAACTCAAAGTGATAGCTGAACAAAAGTGGACACTGAAACATGGATATCGGAAAACAAAGAGTGCTATGTTCAAGGATGACATGCTGCCATTACTGAAAATAAGAGAAAACTTCTTCCTTACCTTCCCTGTTAAATTTTAACGAGTCCAGGAAAGTTAACTCGGTTCCCTCTTCATTTTTTAACAAGCTTGAAGAGATGGGAAAATAGTGCTTGATAGTGTCATTGATTCATGGATTTAATGATCCAGAACTAGTACTTGCTCAGTCAGTGTTTTCACATTTAGAGAGTCTAAAAACGCCAAATAAGACTCCAGGGGGGTCCTTTTTTGTCCAATTTAGTCTCCTGAGGCTAAAAAAGTATAAAACAAACCACATAAGAACTCTCTTAACTTCCGAAGAAGAAAAGGTGAACCTTTTTCGTACTTAGTCAGGGACATCCGAAAAAGGTTAAATTACCACCTGCCCAACGCTCCTTCCAGAACAGCATAAAATAGCTTGAGTTTTACGAGTGTGAAGGAAAGCAAGATCACTTGGAAAGATCCATTTGGTTACGAGAAATGGGGCTTACAACAATAAACTTGTTTCTTTGTTCTTAAGTGTTTAACAAGCATGACAAAGACACAAAGTACACTTAGAATATTTTTCATGTTTGGGTCCAGAGCACGAAAAAGATAAAACTAAACTCAAACCGGGTGTTCCTTTTCCATAAATTTAGTCCCTCAGGTCTGGAAAAGTGATAAACCTATACCTGAGAATACTCTTCTCAATTCAAAAGAAAAGAGAGTGATCCTTTCTCATATTATTCCGCATGGTCTGAGAAAGAGATAACCTACCACCAATGCGGATGCCCGTTCACATATTCTTAACGAGCTTGAACGGACGAGCTAACTCGGCAGTCAAGTCTATTTTAAAGGAGTCAGAACTGGGCCTAAAGAAACTCCATAAGGGCGGGGAGTCCTATAAAGGGATAGCTTGTAAAAAGAGATTCAAAAGAAACTCTATTTGGCATGAAAAATAGCTAAGAGGATACCCCTGAACCTGGAACAGTGGCGGCATGAGTACCAAAGAATGACAAAGGCATATAAGAAGGATACTCATGAAAGAAGGGTCCTAGCCATGGAAGAACAATGGCAAAGACAAGGGACTAATGGCTTAGAATACCATAGTCCATGGCAAAATGTTGAATGCTAAGGTTAGTGTGGAGTGAAAAGATGCCAACATGTATTAGAAATAACAAAACCACCCTATTGGAGCAACAACACTTTGTAAAAAGTGATAAACCTGTTCCAATGCACAAAAAGTATGGTATTAGTTGATTGACATTTCAAACTATAGAAAAAGACCCACTTTACGAAATATAATTTCTATAAATAGGTTGAAAATTAAAACAAATCTCACCATTTGAACTTTTGAGCCATAAAAATAAAGTTTACCCTCTACCTTTGATCAATCATTGTGGACAATTGGACCGACGAAATCAAAAAACGCTAGCTGTAGGTAAGCCTACACCCTAAACTCTTCAATTTGATCCAAGCAAATGCTAAGTTTAAGTGTGAATTCAATATTTAACAGCATCCTAAACTGTAGCAGTGTGCATCTGCGGGTTGCTGATATGGAAACTCGCGAATACGCGTTATATCCGTGGGTTGCCTAACTAGACAGCCGCAGATGGTACGCAACCTGTCTAAATAGACAGTCGCAGATACTGCGTGGAGGACAAAAGATTAAAAATATTCAAAATTTTTTGAATTTTGATATGGAAATACTGAATCCAATTTCTTATATTTGCTAGGTAAAATATGGTTCTCGAATGGAGGGAAAGGGAGCACGAAATAATGGATCAAGCAGCGCTCCAAAGTGTGCCCACCATACAGGTATTGAGGACCAGTGGGATACTGAAATTCTTTTGTACATCACCCATGCGGGCCAATGTCCGCATACTTGAGTTCATGGTCAATTATTGGGATCATGATATGGGGATGTTCAATCTACAAGGTGAAACCTTAGAGATTACCGTGGAAGACATATATTTCATTACCAGGTTGTCACGACGAGGAGCACCAGTGAACTTGGAGGGCACTGGAAGGGGAGGTGACCCCTTAAGTGTCCAAAACTATGTAGACATATTCTGTACACAGGGTACTCAGAGAAGAGGAACCAGTGTTCCAATTGCAGATATCCAAGATTTTACTCTCCAGGTTTTAGCTAGTGCCATTGTGAGACTTTCAGGATCAACATCTTTACATTTGGCCACCAGGAATCAAATGAGGGTGGCAGTTGACTATTTTAGAGGTGCTCTCTATGATTGGTGCTTGGGAGTTGCTTCCATTATGAGGAAACGCCTATCCGATTGCAAGAGAGGAAGACACAAGAATTTTGGCTATGCAAGCATATTAGTGGCGTTCTTCTTCTTCGAGAGTACCAGCACTGAGCCTCGCTATACCTTTACCGATCAGATCTCCACGTCAGCCAAGGCTGAGAAAGTGGGGAGACATCTTCCTCCGTCAAGGAGGAGGGGACTCAGTACACAGTGTCTATGATTATGACTTCTACACATGGTGGAAACGACAGCTGCCAGCATTGGAGCAGTTTCCATATGCCAGGATGGACTTCCGAGGTGACCCTGACCTTGTCCTCCCTCCAGGAGGAGCATGGGGCGAGCTAGGTAAGTAATTTTTAATTTTTTATCATTTTCAAATTTTTATGAATTTTTCAATGATAGATATATACATATGTAGAAGTCTTAACCCTATTTATGTGTCAAAATGCAGATATTGGACCAGTCCACCCTGAAGGGCACCCTCGCATGTTTGTTTGTCCTGTCGTGGGCGAGGATCCAGGAGTGATCAGGGTACTAGAGGGGAAGCTGGCCAGGATGAACCAATGAGTACCTACGATGTGGATTGAGCATATCCCTATAGCCATGCAGGAGTTTGTTGTGGGGGTTCCACCAGTTTGGCTACATCTTTTCAGATGAGTAGTTAGAGTAGTGCTTGTATACATAGATGCGGTGGAGGCTGAGGAAGCTAGAGTGCAGAGGGACCATGGGGACCAAGGAGGTACTAGTGTCCAAGGTGTCCCTGCTTAGTTATAGGGAATTTTGATGGACTATGATCCACATTTTTGTACATTTTGTATATGACGGGATCTAAGGATCAGACTTGACCTATCTACAGACAGATATTTTACACACACATATATATATATATAGATGTTTGTTGTCAGTTTATTTACAAATGTTTTTTATATGTCCGCTGAATATTTTTATAAAATGTTTGTGAGATGCCAATCCAAAATGTAATTAGCATATGCATCAGTCAATGAATTTTGGTTTCGTGGAATATGATTGAAAGTAATAACCTCAAAATGTCTTTCCAATAAACGAATTTGCATGAACTGACGTAACGAACCTCAAGCTGGGTAATGCCATGTGACAAAGCATCCCATAGGAGCTCAATGAAAGCCCTATACTCAACAACTTTATTAGAAGAAGGACCTATACAAGCGCCTTTCACAGCAACAAGTTGTCCAGAGGGAGAATAGATAACCCATGCTACCAAAGCTAGGTTACAAGTATGATAGTTGGTGCCATTAGCGAACCCTATATACCATTCGGAAGACATCTGCAACAACCAGCAAATATATATAAAAAAAACTAACAACCTAATGTACATAAAAATACATACAATAAAAAGTGCTAAGCCTAAGCGTAGTACTTCTTCAGGTAGAGCCCATTTCTAGGCTTAGGCAGCTTATTCCCATCAAAATCAACTAACTCATATGCGCCCTTACTTAATAATTTTGACATGACATAGGGTCCTAACCACATAGCCTTGAATTTTCCTGCCCCCAGAGGTTCTTTATCTTGGTCCCAAAGCAAGACAAGTTGCCCTTCAGAAAAAAACCATAGGTTTGACCGATTTATCATACTGAGATTTAACCCTATTTTTATGAGCCTGATTAGCAGTCAGCGCATCTCTATGCTATTCATCAAGGTGTTCTAGATGTACCAGACGTTCCTCAAGCTTAGTCATATCAGGTAACACATGAATAGCTATCTAAAGAGACGGGATTTCACATTCGATCGGAGTAACTGCTTCCACACCGTGAACGAGTTGGAAAGGGTAGAAACCCATAGCAGTATTTACGTTGGTTCGATAGACCCAAAGAGAAGGATATAACATGATGTGCCAATTAGAGTGGGCTACATCAATTGTCCTTTTAAGGATAGTTTTTAAAGTCTTGTTGACAGCCTCAACCTGACCGTTTTCTTGCGGATAGTATGGAGAAGAATGTTCTTGTCTAAATCCGAGAATGGTAGTCGGTTCCGTCATCATGTTATTTTGAAAATGACTGCCATGGTCAGTGAAAATCACTTTGCATATACTGAACCGTGCAATAATCTGATTGAAAACAAAGAAAGCTGTTGTTTCCCCGTTGGCTTTGAAAGTAGGCATTTCCTCTGCCCATTTCATAAAATAGTCAACAGTGACAATGATGTATTTATGCCCCCCAGCCGATGCTGGGTTGCATGTCACGTAATCAATCCCCCATTTCATGAAGGGACCTACCAAAACAACGGGAAATAACGGAGCAGGATGTGACCGCATTTTCCTGGTGTAAAGCTGACACGGATGACAGCGCTTCACTGCTTCCACACAATCTTTAAAGATCATGGGTCAGAAATAATTGGCATGCAATATCTTCTGGGCCATTGCTAACCCAGATAAATGACCCCCACATGCTCCGCTATGGGAATCATTTAGGACAATCTCCGCTTCCTCATGAGTAAGGAAACGATGCAACATGGAATCTACCCCTCGTCGATATAATGTATCTCCTATAATGAGGTATTTCTTGGCATGAAGGAGTAACTTGCGTCGTTCCTCCCTAGAGGAAGCTGGAGGATACTTCAAAGTCTGGAGATATATAAGAATATCTCTATACCAAGGATTAGAGGTGGATATCAGGAATATGTGCTCATCTGGGAATGAGTCATCTTCAACCACTACATCTTCTTCAGTAGGAAATTTTGCTATCAGCTCAACAAAAACTAAGGACTTCTTAGACTTAGCGAACTGGAAATCCAAGTCAAACACTTGGAGAATGACTATCCACTTGTTAAATTCCCCCCCAACAATCCATCAGAATAAAACATATTGGAACGGATTTACATCCGCCACTACTGTGGTGGTCCTCAGTAAAATGTAGTGACGTAACCTCTGCACAAAATAAACAGCTGCTAAGGGTAATTTCTCAACGTGGGAGTATCTAAGCTTAGGTTCAGCCAAGGCACGACTAAGATATTAGATGACATGCTCAACAATCTTATCATCTTCCTGGCCTAGTACTACCCCAATGTTCAACTCCGACGTGGCCAGATATAATATAAAATCCCTAGAATCATCTGGTGGATGTAATAAAGGTGCCGACAACAAATATTTTTTCAATGCCTCGAACGCAAGTTGTGCGGTTTCATCCCAAATAAATGGGGTGTCCTGTTTGAGAAGGCGCATGAAACCCTTAGTGATCTTGGCATAATTAACAATAAAATGTCGAAGGAAATTAGACTTTCCTTGTAGGCTTTGAAGTTTCCTGAGGGAACGAGGAGGAGGCAAATTTACAATGGCATCAACTTTCAATGGATCCACCTGAATGCCTCTACTAGAGACAATGAATCTGAGTAATCTTCCTGAATCGACACAGAAAACACACTTTTCGGGATTCAAGTGAATTTTATAATATCTGCATCTTTCAAATATCAACTGTAAATGATCTAGATGTTGGATCCTCTTACGAGAATGTGTGGGCATATCATCAAGGTATGGTTCGACAATGGCTTTAATGTCATGAAAAGAAAATTTCATAGCCCGTTGAAAGGTAGCCCCAGCATTTTTCAATCCAAAGGGAATTTTCTTATACGCAAATGTACCCCAAGGGCAAATGAAAGCAGTTTTATGTTGGTCTTCCGATTTGAATTGGATTTGATTGTAGCCAGAGAAACCATCCATAAACAAAAAAACCTCACTTCCCGCACATGCATCTATGATCTGGTCTATAAATGGTGTGGGATAGTTGTCCTTAGGACAGGCTTTATTGAGATCTCTAAAGTCTGTACAAACATGGATAGTCCCTTGCTTTTTATCAATAGGAACAGGGTTGGACACCCATTCAGTCAAAGCTATGGGATATATAAAACCAGCTTTCAATAGCTTTTCAACTTCTGCCTTCACAGCCGGCACTTTACGCAGGTTCACGGGTCTTAATTTTTGTCGAACTGGCTTGGCATCAGGATTTGTTCGGATTTCATGTTCAACAATCGATGGATCTATGCCTAGAATCTCCTCATATGACCAGGCAAAGTCATCGCGGAATTCCTTAAAAAGGGCAGTATAGATGGCGATCTCTTCAGGAGAGCAGTTTGCACCTATATATATGTTTTCCACGACATCAGGGTTTACAGAGATGTTAATAGGTATAGTGGCGAAAATATTTTCCATATTCCCCTCGGAAAACATTCCTTCCCTAGGAAAGGGATTTATAGGTATATCAACATCTTCTGACAGTCTCACTCGAAACTCTTGGTTTTCTATTCTGCTTAGTTCTGGGAGAAAATAGGATCGATGATGAAGATCCTCACAAATCTTATCATGTCCACTCATGGCTTCCAGAATAGCTTCATCGAAAGGTAAAACTGTGTCTAAACAATCTATGGAAAGTGAAGAGTTTTCTGCCCATGCAGGCAAATAGACTTCTTCCAGATCGTCCGAGACTGTTAGAGGATCTAGAATGGGATCAACAGTGGCTTGAGTGATGGCTTGATAAGCTATCTCCACTGCCGATAAGGGCACTTTCGGTTCATGGGGAGTTGGGAGGACCCAAGGATCAGTCCTATCGACAACCATAGCGATGGAATTCCCCACACTAGTGGAACCAATGTAATTAACCGGGGCTGGAAGATCAAATGTGCCCATCAGTGATGTGTACATTCCATCCCCCAAGCTCTATGCAGCAGGTTTGACCTGATCAACCAATGGCACAATGGACTCATTAGACTTTAAACGACCTTTTTGGGTAAAATCAAGTTGATCAATAGTAACCAACTTGCCCTCATGTGGAAAAACCACTACACAAAGAACGACCGACGCAATAGCGGACATTGCATAAGTCCAACTTCTTCCCAGAAGCAGATTGTAGTCCAAAGGAGCATCAATCACTTCTACTTCAACAGACACTGCTTTGCCTGCCAACTTAATCTCAAAAGCCGGCAGGATACCATGCGGATGAAAGGATCTTCCATAAAAAACAGTAAGCAAAGTGTTTGATGGGACTAGCTTTGGGGATCCAAGAGCTTTCCAACAGGTCAAGGACATAACACATGTAGAGGCCCCTTCATCAACAACTGCCCTTCCAATGGTCTTACCACCATGGATGACATCTATTGATAGGGCTACATGATAGGGGAGGCGAATTTTAACATTACACAAATGAAATTTCACCATGAGACTCGAAGAGTCCATGCTGCCTAAAGCTGCTAAGAGGGCATCCTGCTGAGCGGGACAACTCTGTAACACCTCTAAAGCTGACATTGCACACGGGGTTTGAGCTAAGTCTTCAACCATGGAGTAGTTCAAAGCAGCCCTAGCATTAGGGTTATGCAAGGTCTTCTTGAAGACACCTTTTGGTATCTTCAGCATAGTTTCAACAGGCTTTTCTATTGTGAGAGGGTTCGAAGTTTCACCTACAGCTTTACCCTTCTCAGAAGTGTCAGTCTCATAATTTTTGTTCCTTGTTTGCAACAAAGTCGAAGATTGAACCATGTTGATATAGTTTGGGTCAGGGGCAGTTTGAGTGCCCCCTGCTACGTTAGAAGCTGAAGCAGAGTTATGTCCTTGGGGAAAAGGATCCTTCAGGATAGCCAGTTGTTGAGCTTTAAGCAACTTCTGGGCTTGATCCATAAGGGGACAAAGGTGAGTAAGGTGGTCCTCTTGGCATAACTTACAAGGGAACTTGACCTTATTCTTTTCTTTTTTGCCCCCATCAGCATTGTTCACGGGATTTTGCTTGTTTTGATTTCCCTCTCCCTTCTTTCCTTTCTTGTTCTTCCTGTCAGGTTCCTGATTGCCCTTCTGAGAGGTTTGTGCAAAAACATTTGCACTCTGGGGGGAGGGGGCAGCCTTTGCTACCTCCGTCGTAGACTGTTTGATAGACAACTGGTGAAGTTTTTTAGTCAAAGACTCTACGGTGGGAGTGTTAACGGATCCAACCACACCATCAGCATGGGGTCCAGGCTTAGGCTTCTCCGCCTCGTGCGAAGGCCTCGGTGCCTCAGGGATGATCTCATATAAGATCCCAGATTGTGAATAAATCAATTCCAGTTGTTGGGCCCTGAGCATGGCTTCTTCTTCATTCATCACTCCTGAGGTGGATACGTCCTTAGATATGTATGGCAATAGTGATTTAAGGAACCACTCTAAAAGGAACTCAGGAGGGATAGTGGCTTTTATAAGGCTCTTTCACCTCATCCACTCTTGGATATGATCCGAGATGTGGGTAGCCTTGTTTTGTCTAAAAGTAGACAACAAGTCCGTTCCAAAATCGTATCGGACCGGAAGCTGAAAGTGGCTGAGAAATGCATTAGCCAAGTCCCAAAAACTACTGAAAGTAGCAGAAGGCAGTTCAATATACCATTTTTCCACTGTACCTGTCAAGGTTCTCTGGAACAACCTCAACCTCACTAAATCTTCATTCAGCGAATTTGAAGAACACCATAAATGGAATGTGGTGGCGTGAGCCCCAGGAGCTTCACCAGTTTTGCCTTCGAACTTAGGGATGTCCGATGGCAATTTGGTGGGAACAGGTGGCCACAAGGGGTCATGCCTCACCAGGTCATTCATCAATTTTGATAAATATGGCAAGTTTAAATTTTCTAGGAAAGGAATTTTGGGTCAAACCGGGGTACTAGATGTGCCAGCTTGGGGATTAGAGGGACCTTCCCCTGAATGCCCATCGGTAAAAGTGGGGTTTACCCCTGACACCGGTTGCGAAGTGTGAAGATTGCTCTGAAACGGATTCCATCCGTAAGCCACAGAATTGTGTGTGGGAGGTGTAGTGTAAGAAGTTCGGGTCGTCCCCATAGAAGTAGGGGTCTAAAAGATAGGAGCAGGTATCCCTCCGCTAAACAAGGAAAAGGGAGAGCTCGTATAAGGGACCGAAATTGGGGTTTGGAAACTTTTCCCATAAGAGGTGTTTCTCCAAAACTGCACTCCTACATATGAAGGAGGTGGACCTACGTATGGACTGGATGGGGGAATGTGCCCCCCATTCCAAGGAAATCCTTGGACAAATGTCGAGGATCCTATTGGACCACTCTGGGTAGTATATGGAAAGGAAGAAGGAATAGTAGGTATACTGGGGATCCTAGTAACCATGTCACCAGAAGTACCTGCTAGGTTTGAGTGAACTGGTGGTTGAACCACCCGGCTCGCTGGAGTTAAAGGTGTAGAAGGTAAACTATATCTAGGGGCACTTACCAGGGGAGGTAGTACCCCTTCAACCGGAAGGGTTGAGGTGAACTACCTCCCCT
>LPNX010665168.1:696037-741216 GCA_001517045.1 Pseudotsuga menziesii | reverse complement strand
AAGCCTATATTTTTTGTAGTTTTTGAGATAATATCTTTAAATTGAAATAAACACTACTTATGCAAAAACAAAATGCAAAAGCTTAACAATGTTTTTTTTTCACTTGTAAAAATACTCAAAATTTTACCATGCACCTACAATGCATTGTACTTGAGCAAACTTGAATTAAATAAACTGTATAAAGCAACAAACTGAAGCAAACAGGCTGACAGAACCAAAAGACAACCAACAAAGGAAGGCTAGGAACCCTATCTTGGGTGCACACAATGACAAAAATCATTGTAGACTTATAAAGGCAAGTGACAACCAGCCATTATCAAAAGACATACTGGAAAAATAGAGCCCAAGACCCTGATCACTAATTTGGACAGAGACACTTTAAGCTACAACCCAAACAGGCCAAACTAATTCAGCATGCAAGCAGGAAATAATCCAAGCAAAAGAGACTCAAGGGCTTTCGAAAAAGCACAAAGTGTGATCACCAAAGGTATTCAGACAAGCTACACAACATTCATAAAGAAAATCAACTCAGAAACAGGGATTACACAAAGAAAGGAACAAGCAAACCTTAACTTAAAAAATCCCCACTTCCAGGCACATACGTGACTGTATATAAGTGCAACCGATGGACGATACGTGATTGTTCAATACAGCAACCCGCGTATGCAGGATTGCATCCGCAACTGTGCAGAAGGGCAACTCGCGGATAGGTATAAATTTTTTTCTCAAAAACAAGAAAAATTCCCAAAGGCTTCCAAATACTGAGGCAAGTATGAACCAGGATAAAAGATCACACACAGACTTCAAAGCAAAGACTGGTCAGGGGTGATAGAAACAACCTACAGCAGTCTGGGCTCCCCAGTGGAATCGCCAGTTCTGTTGTACAGGATTATGCACCTTATAACCTAAGGTCTGGGGTTACCAACATACTCAGTTAACTTGCAGACAATTGACTCTAGAGTGCAGTAAAGGAAATAGGAGGATGGGAAAGACTCACTCGATGCAAGACGGTTGATCCTAGCTTGTCCTCTTCCACTCTGCTTCTCCTCTAAAATCTTCAGGGATGCTTTCTCCTTCACCTGTCAAGATTCAGTCTTCCAAATACAAGATGATTCATATATATAAACAAGTTAGATAAATCATATACAAGATGCTGAAACATAAACATTTATCAAACCACAATACATGAAATACATTCAAGACACATATGGAAGAAGGATTCTCTTTATTAACAATAATGAGGAAGTTCAGATTACAACCCAACACCTAAGACAAGGACTCCTCTTCAACCAAAGGATTTTGAGTTCCACTGCTCCAAAGACTTCTGTATAAACTCCGCCAGCATAACTTTTCTCACCAAGTGTATATATCAAACACCCTCCCCAAGGCCTGTATTTATACATGGTAAAATAAGGCAGTTTCGAAGGTTGAGGAGGTTGAGACAGTTAAGGATATTAAGGTAAATGGGTTAACTAATCTCAAATAATCACGTGTTTTTATTTTCAATGTCAAAGGGACATATCCGCAGGTATCAAGACCAGCAACTCGCGTATCATCCGCGAGTTGCTATAAGAGCAACCCGCGTATACATCTATCCGCGACTTGTAACAACCGACACTTGTATATGATCCACGAGTTGCATATATATAGGGTCGCAGATATGACTTGACATAGTTAAAAATTCAAAGTAACCAGCTGGATGGGTGAGGAATTTATTTTGTAATAAGCCCATCTATAGTGTTTTGGGAAACCCTCCATCCATAGATGTCCTTTTGTGTGCCAACATGAGGGATGTCGGCACTCGAATGGAGAGGTGCCATTCAGGTGTATAACAATGTATAGAACCATACTCCACGCAGAGTACTCGAGAACAAGACACCTGAAAAAGTCTTTTCTGGAAAGAACCCAGAAGTCAGTCATCTTAGAATATTCAGCTTTCCAGTATACATACACATTCCGAAAGAAAAGAGGACAAAGTTAGATCCTTCAGGAAAGAAGGGTATACTGAAAGCTCGAAGGATTACAAAATATACCTCCCAATATTCAATAAGATTGACATCAGTAGGGATGTAACATTTAACAAAGACTCAGCTTACAATAAATCTAGAAAGAGACCTGCTGAAGAACATGAAGAAACAGAAGCACCCAGGATTCATGACACAACCATGAATGAAGAAACTCAAGAAGAAGATTGAGAATTTGAAGAACCTCAAGAACCTATAGATCCACCTCAGGAGAAAAATCCTTATAAGCAAAAACCTGCTTGGGTACAAGAAGCTATCCAAGGTGTAAAAAGATATGGGGCTCCCAAAGAAAATCATAGAGAAAGAAAGAGGACTAGGTCCTGCTCCGGGTATGTAGCTTTATTATGTGAATTTATCAATAAAGAACCTTCCAACTATGAAGAAGCGGAAGAAAAGAAAGAATGGAAGGATGCTATGATCGAAGAGTATCAATCGATCATGAAGAATGATGTTTGGGATGTTGTCCCAAGACTAGAAGGGAAGTATATTGTAACTTCCAAATGGATCTACAAGATCAAGCATGCTGTAGATGGCAGCATAGATAAATATAAAGCAAGATTAGTGGCTCATGGCTTCTCACATAGAGAAGGAATAGATTATGAAGAAACCTTTGCACATGTAGCAAGATACACTTCCATCAGATCAGTACTTGCTCTGGTTGAAGTGATGAAATGGAAGATTCACCAAACAGTTGTCAAGACTACTTTCTTGAAAGGTGTAGTGGAAGAGGAAGTGTATGTAGAGCAGCCACTTGGTTTTGAGACACATGACAGGGAGTCTCATGTGTGTAGAATGAAGAAAGCCTTGCATGGTTTGAAATAGGCACCCAGGACATGGTACGACAGAATTGATGGCTTTCTATCCAGTTTGGGCTTTACCAAAAGTAAAGCAGATTCCAACCTTTACTGCAAGGTTGAAGATGGCAACCCAGTGACACTCCTACTATATGTAGATGATCTATTTGTAACAGGTATGGATAGGTTGATTACTGATACGAAGAGGAAGCTTGATGTCGAGTTTGAAATGAAAGACTTGGGTATGATGCATTATTTTGTAGGCATGGAGGTGTGGCAGAATGCGGATGGAATCTCCCTCGGACAAGGGAAGTATGCAGTAGAGATCCTGAAGAGGTTTGGGATGATGGATTGCGAGGCCATGACCACACCTATGACATCAAACCTGAATCTATTGAGTGATGCTTCATCAGAAGTGGTTGATGCTATAATGTATCATCAGATGATTGGTCCTTGATGTACCTAATGAACACAAGACCAGATATTTGCTTAGTTGTGAACACCTTGAGCCAGTTCCTGACAGATTTGAGACATTGTCACTTGATTGCTGCAAAGCATATTCTGAGGTACCTGAGGGGTACAGTTGATTATCAGCTCAAGTATGAGGTGAATCATAATATTAACATGGAGGGCTATGTTGATTCAGATTGGGCAGGTAGTACCATTGAGAGGAAGAGCAATTCAGGGTGTTGCTTCAGTATGGGATCAGGTGTGATCTCTTGGTTTAGCAGGAAGCAATCCTGTGTGGCACTGAGTACAGCTGAAGCAGAGCATGTCGTAGCTTGTTCAGCTAGTTGTGAGGCAGTATCGCTGAGGAAGCTAGTGTCTGATTTATTTGATCTCCATTTGGATGCTACTTGTATACGTTGTGACTACCATAGTTGTGTGAAGTTGTCGGAGAACCCAGTGTTCCATGACAAGTCGAAGCATATCGAGATCAAGTATCACTATATTAGGGATATGGTGCAGAGATGAGCAGTGATGCTCCAGTATGTTGCAACGTACAAACACATAATTGATGTGTTGATGAAGCCATTAGATAGAGTGAAGTTTGAGTACTTCAGGGAGAAGCTTGGTGTTCTCCAGATCGAGGTTCCCTTTAAAGCGAAGTGATGAGTCCATGAGCCATTCTGACATGGTGAGAGGACTGGTTCCTTCCATGGTCAGATGTAAGGGTTGAGCCATTCTATGATGATGAGAGGACTGGTTCCTTGCATGTCAGATATGAGTGCTAAGCCATTCTAATGTGACTGTAGGATTGGTTCCTACATGATGATATATAAGCATTGAATTCCATTCTTGCAATGGAGGCACTAGGTCAGTTACTAGGAATACTCAGTCTGGGACTGAGGGCCATTCTGATGTGACTATAGGATTGGTTCCTACATGATCATATGTAAGTGCATAGCCCTTTTGACATGCACATAGGATTGGTTCCTCGCATGGTCGAATGTAAGTGTAGAGCCCTTTCAACATGCACATAGGATTGGTTCCTCGAATGGTCGAATGTAAGTGTAGGGCCCTTTTGACATGCACATAGGATTGGTTCCTCACATGGTCGAATGTAAGTGCTGGGTATTTCTGACAGGGTTGTGGGATGTGTTCCCACATGGTTAGATGTGAGTGCTAGGTGTGAATTTCTAATATGATTATAGGATTTGTTCCTACATGATCAGATGTAAGTGTTGGGCGGGCCATTGTAACTTAGGGTCAGATATAAGTGTTGGAAAAGACCTACATGGAGGCTAGGCCTACAACCAGCATGAAAAAGGGTTGTCTCTATAGAACTTCCTATGATGAGAAGAATCAAGAGATAGCACCTGTGATGATGATCCAGCAGAGATGTTCCAGAACCAGAGATGATCCAGATCCATTGATGATCCAGATCCAGTGATGATGATCCAAATCGAGTGATAATCCAGATCCAGATGAAGATGACGTGAAGATGAAGATGAATTGAAGATGATGAGGACTCGAAGATGATCCAGATGATACAGAGAAGAATACTTGTGCTGATCAATTGTGTCAAGAGAATACCTTCCTAGTTAAGAGGGAGTGTTGATGTAATTGTAACTTCAGAATGTATTCACTTGTATTTCTTGTGTATTGTACCCCGATGTTTATTTCGGGAAGTGTTTGTAATGTAATTGAGTCATGTCATGCCTCCATGTTCTGATCGAGAGTTTCTATAATGTAAAAAATTCATGTCAAGTCATTATGGGTAACCCTCCTATTGATCAAGGGTTAAAGTCCCCGCAGTTGCCGGGCCCTGGGGTTGTTAGACTCACCTAGTGAAGTCAGCCCTAGTGAGTTATTGTGAAGTCAGGAATTAGTATAAATAGAGAGTGAGCCTCTCTATTTATCACACACTCACTCACACTCAGTTGTAGCGCATAGATGAGGGAGAAGAAGTTGTTGGGGCAAGAAAGAAAGAGGCTATTCCTGTCGGGAGATCATCTTACTATTTTGGGGTTTTACTTTTGGTGCTGATTCTATCTCTGAGGAAGTTGCGGGGTTTTCTCCATTTATGGTTTCCCCAAGGAAAAACACTGCGTTCATTGTTTCTTGTGTTTGATTGATGTTCTTGTTATTATCTTAGTTAAAGATCCTAATATAATTATAGCTTAAATGTTAAAATTCTAACATACAATTGTCACAAGGAATTGTGTTTAATGGAATTCTCACTTATGGGGCCCTAGAATGGCTTGTCTTTTGAGTACATATTTTCATGTTAGCTAGATGGAGCAAGTCAACCTTTATTCACATGATTCATCTATGTGGTATCATGTTGCAGTTCTCCTACATGGGGAAAGACTTCTTTGGGTGAACAAATTTTGCAGCACCTTGGATTGCTTCTTCTTGAGGACAAGCAGACTTGGGAAGGAAGGAATGTAATGTCCTTTCGTTGAAGGACATTGAAAGTGTTGAACTTTTCAAGCGCCTATGGATTCAAAAGTTGAGTTGATTAAATTACCTAAGGAATTTTTATTATTTCATACTAAGGAGTCATCTATTAAGTTTATTTCTAATTCTAGATTATTTATGTGTAAATATTTAATTAATATAAAAATAATACATGTGGAAATGAGTTTCCATGTTAGGAGGGCGCATTAGGCAAGCCAACTTGCCTTCGATGACAAATAGTGACTATCAATAAAACTGGGAAAAGAAATTTGTCAAGAAAAGATGGAAACTGTCAAAATCAAGGAAAAGCTAGAAATTTCAAAAGCAATAAGTGCAGAAAAAGAAATTAGTGTAAAACAATGAAACTTTGTTCAAGGGGGGGAACAGTTTCCATTTTTGTGAAAGGATGCAAGCAAGGAAACAACGCCAATCATAAAGAAGGAAAATTTTTCTCATGGAGGGAAAATTTTCACTTTGGTTTGAATGATGCAAGCAGGGAAACATCATCCTATGAATGAACTTACTAAATTCCTCAAGTGGGGAACACTCTTGGATTAGGGTTAGGATTTGCAAGTGGGTAAATTTCCCAACAGGTGGATGAATTGCTCAACAAGTCACTCAAGAATTATTTAAGGATGCTTCCATATCCATCGCTTATTTTGGATTGTTAATGTATTGGTGTTATGTGAAGCTAAGCTTCAAGTCTATGTGATGAGCCTCACTCCCCTTGGGTGATTTTCCCCAAGTCTCCATTCCCTTCTCTTCTCTCATATTCCTTCAGTTAGTGCATATCAGAGAGATTCCAAGGAGAATCAATATAGGATTTATCTAAAGATATCATAGAATCCATTCATACATTGAAGTTGAGCTCCAGTGAAGGAATCTTCACTTACACTCTTAGAGCAGTGCCAGGTGCTAGTTTTAGGCCTACAATTCTCAGTTTTGGACACCATTTCAAGATATCAGCTCTTCAAAGGTTTTTTTGAGATTCTCATCTCCATCAGATTATTCTGATATTTATATTATAGTATGAATTTTTTCCAAGAGAGTCATCATGCTGAATTTTCATGAGAGGAGTCTTCTAATGCCCATTTAATGGGTCTTTTTATTAGTTTGATGCATTAAATATGATGTAATGACTATGACAAGTATATATGAGTTATTTGATTCCTAATATATGTCATAATAGTCTCTTTTTATCATTAGTTCCAGGTATGATAAAAGTTAGATTCGAAACTTATCATTATTATTGTACCCTTTCTCATTGACTAGTTTTACAGTTTTTAGCATTATTGATAATCAATAAACTCAAATTGTGTTCTGTAAGTTTTTGTAAGTTATTTGTTCACTCAAAACCCCATATTAACTTACCTATTAATAATTCATTAGGTTTGTACTATTTTTGAGTGGCCTCTTCTACACAGGATTTCCCTAGGCCAAATATACCATTTTTTTGCAAACACCCCCAAATTGCCTCAAATTGTTCTAGATCTGTTCCAAGCCTACTGAAATGTTATTTTATTCCTAATAAATTAATTTTTACTTATATAAGCCTTCCATAGGCCTTGGTGTTGGAATATATTAAACCCACTCAAGACTAGGATAAAATAAGTAATCATTATTTGATAAATTATCTGCCCACTAGCTTAATTAGTTGGAATCCACTTGCACCTTAAAATTGAACTAAGGCCATCTATACCCCAAGAATTATTTATTTCTAATTATGGGTTGATATTGACCACTTTATGGACATCCAGAATTGGTAATTGTGCTTTACTGCAGATTGTGCTTTATCTTGCTTTTCTGTGGATATGGTAAAGATAGTTAACTAGGAAACTAGGTTCCTTTGTTACCAACCCATCCTTCATGACTTTCCCTCCATTTTCCAGGATTAGCATGTTTTTCCATCACTCTAGAAAAATCACTCATGATTTTTCCAATTTGTGAGTTTCTTGACTGATTTAAGAAGTGCTTTAGCCACCTATGGGGGTTTCTCATATTTGGTAAGTCTGATTTATGAGCTAGCAATGAGTTGTCTGCCATCAAATCAAATATCCTTGATAAGGATGTATTACCATTGTAATAATATCAATTATCATTTATTGATCATTCCTTAATGTGTGTTCATTAATTCTTGTTCTTCTCTCCTCATGTTAATTCTTTACAATTTCAAGCGAGGTTAATTGTGTGCTTAGATTCTTAGCTTGTTTAAGGAATTGATGTTGCCATCAAGGCTTTAGAATTCTGACACTTGGTTGATTGGAAGTGATTGTTCAATCTCAGTTTGCATCGATTGGGACACATAGAAGTCTCAGAGTAGAATTCAACAAAATTGATGTTTGAAACCTAAAAGGGCCCAACATTTAGGTGCTTAGGGATCTATTCTTGTAACACCCTGGTTTTGAACCCATTTGCATTAAAATGTATATGATGTATATATTGTAATTAATCATGGTGTAGAGCTAAAGGCAAATGCCCCACCATTGATTTATAGTTTTATGTTCCGGCCATTAAAATCGTTGCCGAAGGAATATTTCATGCTAGACGACACATTATAATTTTTGGCATCATGTAATTATGCATTTTAATTAAAATACCCATAGTCAAATATGTCAATGTTACCATAATGAAAAGGGCATGATTTTCCTAAAGATAGGGAGGGAAATTATTTAAACCTTTGGGCCAATGGGGAAAATCCAAATGTCAATAGGAGAACCCATCAATCAGTTAACTACCCATTTTTTCTTTTCCCCCCAACCATTAGATTTTGCCAGAATGTGGTTGAATTAGTTATTGCATGGGGATGGGATGAGTATGGGCAGCAATTTCGAATTTGGGGAAAACCCATTTTGATTTTTGGGGCAATTAATCACCCAAAAATGCATGCCATTTGCCCATACACCCACGATCTTCATTTGCTCACGCAGGGAAGCTTGGGAGTTGTTTTACCTTCACGTTTTTGCTCATTTTCCTCATCTTGCATGCCCAGAAATCCATTTTTGGTGTTGTTAAGCAAGTGGGTAAGGAATATTTGTGTTTTGGGAGTTTATGGCAATCATTTGGTTCTTTTAATGGCGTAAACGTCCTCAGAACTCATGGGAAAAGAAGATTCACGTTTTATTGTGGCCTGTGGAGGCTGTTTTTGCCCACGTGAAGCCAATAAAAAAAATTTGAAATCAATTTTGTCTCCTATTGTTGTTTTAACCACTTACCCTCTTTTATTTTAGCTTCCATGACGTTTTATCCATGCCCAGCACTGTAATGGTGGTGTAATGATTTCATTTTTGGCCATGTTAGGGCCAAAACATCCCTAGGAAATCAAATTGTTGTTAGGGGTTGCTCTTACCCTCCTTGGCAATTAGTTTTGTAGCTGAATTGTTTTCCTAAACCCAAGAATGGTGTCTATTATTGTGTGTGCAATTGGTCTTTGGACTGTGTAGGATTGGGAAGGAGTTTTCTTGACAAACCTAGTGTTTTGTAGGAGCCTCATAGATAGAATTAGAGGTTTGACTCTCTTCTCTACACCCCCTGAATAGCATTGGAAGGGAATTCATGGCCTGAGGGACTGTCCAGCAAAGAAGGGAATGATTCCTTGTGTTGGGTGTGTGTGGATGTATTAGGAGTCAAGCTAGTTCTTGTGTACGCATCCTTAGCTCTTCAATGAGCCCACTAGCTTAGCAAACAATGCTTCCATCTCCTGATAACTTGATAAACCCAACTTGTTGGCTTGGTTATGTGTTGTTGTGTACTCTTGGTATTATAAACCCAACTGTGTGGGATTGACTAAGACTTGACATATGTTTGGCTATGTGTGAGGCTACCTAGTTTCCTTATTCCTTGGGGAATCATGCCCAGCTCAAGGGTGGTAGTGTTGCTGAGAGATTAAGGAGCACTATGGCCTATGGTTGGGTCGAACGTTGTAGGGACATAGCTGGTTGTGGGGCATTCTTCTTCATAAGAAAAGTATTCTTGTGTTTAAATCCCTGCAGTTATGTTTGATATTGAATTACAATGAACATGCTGAATGCTCGAATGTATGGTTTTGCTTCCACTATATGGTCATAATGTATGCATGTTTTAGTTCAAAGCATTTCAATTTTTATGTGTATGTTCATGGGGTTGGCATCCCCGATAGATAAGGGTATGGTAGCGTCCCCTTCGTCGGTCGGAGGGTTAGGGACGTTACATATCTCTCTATGTCCAAACATTTCCTTTGGTTTCTTCTCTTAGCCCTCTATTATTCTTAGTTCTACTAGTACTTCTTGTATTTTTCATTGCATAAAGAAAGTGATGGATCTTAATGTAAACATTTATTTCACATTTTATTTATATCAGCAGTAGAGTTAATATTTAGATTTGATATCAAATGAGGGATATTAGAGAAGAGTCAGCATTTCATTTTCATGGGTTACAATGAATAGCACAAGTCTTATAAGTTGTATAATATTCTCACCAAAAAGATTGTGGCGAGGAGATATGTGAATTTCCTTGAGGACAAATACTAGACTAATCCTTCAGACATACAATGTCAAGAAAGTTCAGATATATTAGATCTACCTCTCAGAATTCTAAGATTCGAAGTACACATCCAGAAGAAACACCAATAGATAGTCCACCTATGAACCAAAAAACTAGAAGTTTGAGGGAGTTATATGAGCAAACTCCTATTATTGATGAACAACTTTAGTGTGCTCTATTTTTTCGTTAGACCATAATTTTTGATGAAGCAGTAAAGGATGCATAGTGGGTACAAGCAATTAATGAAGAGATAGATTCTATTTAGAAGAATCATACTTGGGATCTTGTTGATATCCCTATAGAAAAAACCATTATCAAATTCAAATGGGTCTATAAGACCAAAATGAATGAAAAAGGAGAGCTTGAAAAGAACAAGGCAAGGTTGGTTTCCAAAGGATGTGCACAACAATATGGCATAGATTATGATGAAAACTTTTCTCCTATAGAAAGAATGGATACCATAATAGTTGTACTTTCCATTGCAACAAAATATCAATGGCATGTTCATTAAATGGATGTGAAATCTTCATTTCTCAATGTTATTCTTGAAGAAGAAGTCTATGTAAACTAGCCACATGGATATGATGTCAAAGGTCATGAACACAAAGTGTTTAAGATGAAAAGGGCCTTGTATGGTCTAAAACAAGCTCCATAAGCCTTGTACAGTAGGATTGACTCATATCTCATCAACAATGGGTTCAAGAGAAGTAACAATGAGCCCACTCTATATGTAAAAACATATCAGCAAGGTAAAATGTTCATTATATGTCTTGATGTCGGTTACATGATTTACACTCGCATTTTGATGCTTGAAGGATTCATGAGGGTCTTGAAAAAATAATTTGAAATGACTGATCTAGGCCTAATGAAGTACTTCCTTGGTCTCGAAGTTACTTAAACTCATCAAGGTATTTTCATTTGTCAGCATAAGTATGCTACTTATATTTTGGAAAGATTCAGAATGGATAAATGTAAACCAGCAGAAACCCCTATTGCTCTAGGCACCAAATTAACAAAGAATGATGATGGATCAACAATAAATTCTACACTCATTCACCAGACAATACTCTCACAGGGTACACTAACCTTGATTTTGCAGGAAGTATTGATGATAGTAAAAGCACATTAGGTTATGCTTTCCATTTGGATACAAAGTTGATCTCTTGGGCATCTTAGAAACAACCCATTGTTAACGTGTCATCTATAGAAGCAAAATCTATAGTAGCCGCCATGCAGCTTGTCATAAAGTTTGGCTAAGAATATTTTTAAAGGATATGGGACACACATAAAATGATTCAACTCCTATATTTTGTGACAATAGTTCTGCAATTACATTGTCCAAGCATATTGTCTTTCATAAAAAGAGAAAACATATTGACACTCAGTCAATAATGGAGATATTATATTACAATTTTGTGGCTCTTTGGCTGACATGTTCCCCAAACCATTGGGAAGACATGCATTTGAGTCTAAGGAGCAATTGTCTGACATCTTCCCCGTTGAGATTAAGGCGGTGTGTTAGAAAATGTAATTTCACTGGTCAATGGTGCATTAGTTAGTTGAGTAGTTGATTTGGTCACTTTACCTGGATTAGTGACCCATAGTATTTTATGAACCATGATATTATCCCATGGTTTTTCTATTAAGTAGTCCTATATATCTTATTGTTTAATAATAAGAAAGAAATCATTATACCCAATATTGTTCCGTCCCATCATTTGTGGTTCATTGCTTTGTAAAACATTAACAAAGCAACCTATTAGCAACATGTCAATTAGTTTGGTTTAATGAAGTATTCGTTAGTTTGAAGCATGAGCTGGTGGTAGATGGCCTAGTTTAATTCAGATTTTTAAATCATGATCAAGTGATTACCTTCCGCACATGTTTACCGAGGACTTGTAAATTTGTTTTTATTTTTTTTTGAAAGATTAAGATAAGTGCGGAGGTTTATTAAGCTGATCATCAAGAGGAGATTGAGTCCATTTTAACCCAAATAAACTGCAATAATATTAGGGATCAGTTATATATTGGCACAGCTATAATTAAAGCCTTGTATTAAACTTTAATAGGTATAAGCTAATTAATTAGTTGTAAAGACTTTATATAAACTAAATATTAAACATAAATATAATATAAAATAAACATAAAACAAATACTATTTAATAATTAAAAAAACATTATTATTATTTTTTATTTAATCATTAGTTAACTATTAATTATATAGTTAACTGTCAATTTTGTTATAACCTTTAAAAACCAAAATAATATATAATATCTAAAATCCTATGATTAAACTGTTTTTTATTTTATTGCATGATTACATAAGGTTCTGGAATGTAGCTTTTGGTAATACAGCATGCATGAATATAAGATAAGATTCATAATATAAGAGACGAATGAATGAGTCCATTTATTCTATTCAATTTGTTGTTTCTTAAAACATCTGTTTATTGATTTATTTAATTTATTAGTCAACCCCTACAATTAATATTCAGCTAAAGCAATCAAATTGGCATTGTCAAAGATTCTTAAGATGTTCTCACTTGTCACTCTAGACAAACTGGCATAGCTCAAGACAAAAGACTGGAGGAAGTCGTAGCACGCCTGTGATATTTGATTATATTCACTGTATTTCTGGAACACAATATCCAGAGTGGTATTTAAACATATTCACTGCATCTCAGAAACACAATTAATGTACGACTTTTAGGATCCAATGGCACCGATTTGAATCCACAGCGTACATAGAGACAGAATGATGACTCGACTTGATCAGGATTGAAGCAGCCATTAGCAAATTTGAATCCACAGCGTACATAGAGACAGAATGATGACTCGACTTGATCAGGATTGAAGCAGCCATTAGCAAATTTGAATCCACAGCGTACATAGAGACAGAATGATGACTCGACTTGATCAGGATTGAAGCAGCCATTAGCAAATTCACATTCAATGGATATTTTGTTTCATTATGCGAATCTCTCATACTCTGCGCCTCTGCGCCGGACGAGACGAATTCTCAGATGGTGGGCTGTCCCAAAGGTTTCCAATAGTAAATACAATAAGGAAGGTTTTGTTGTATGTTAGTAAATACAATAAGGAAGGTTTTGTTGTATGTTAATGTGACCTTTCAATTTGATTAGATGACCACCTCACGATTTTAATACGTCAAACGGAGTGACAGGGATATTGGGGTCATGACTCATGGCCACAACAGGTATTGTTGAAAAGCTCAAAAATATTGTGGATTCATTGTCTCGTAATAAGTGCTCTTGCCGTATTATCAACGTTAGCTGTATTTTTTATCTAAAAGTTTTTCTATAAAATTTTACTTAATTGTTTTGTATTAGAATGTTTTAAAACTTAATCAACACCCATATCACTATAAAACTCTTTTAATTAATTTTAATTTGAAAACTAATTTTAAAATAAATATTTAATAGTTATAATTCTTATATTAATAATTTTTATCTTCTCTAATAATAAACTAATATCTTTTATCTGTATCCGGAAATTGAAGGTAGAGCGCGAAGACTTCAGGGAGCTGACGCCCCTATTGACTTGACTTGGATTGCGAATATTTCAATAAGCCTCCTCCGAAGGTCTTATAATATTAGTATCTAAATTGTTTAACAGCTGGTTCTGAATACTATAATAATAACAATGAATTCACAGCGAACGAGATCAGGAAAGCCTAGGAAGGAGCTGCAGAGACCGAGGCCTTCTCGTCTGAAGCTCTGCGGCAGGAAGTCGCACAAAAATGGAAGGCCTGCTCCTGCTGTTCCTTCCGTGCCCATCATCAACAGATCACAGCCAGTCATTATCTACATGCAGTCTCCTAAGATTATCCACGCAGAAGTGCAGGATTTCAAGACTCTGGTGCAACGCCTCACCGGGATCTCGTCATCCTCCGACACGGGGAGCGTGAAAAGTGAAAATTTCGTAACCGATCAGTACACGATAATATGTCAAGTTTCTGATGCCACAACGTCGTCGCAGCTCGCTGCATCAGAAAATTTGAATATGGGATCGTCTCGTACAGATGATAGATCTTCGGATGTAAATCGTATTTCGTGGTCGATGACAAAAATTGATAGGAATTATCAGGAAATCGAGAGCTGGGATTCCTAGGCTGAAGCCACTGACCTTGCACAGTCTGCAGTAACTTCCTCGGGAGATTCTAGTACTGCTGATCCCGTTTTAATATAATACTGAACATCTCTCAGATTATCGCAAACTATTTCTGAAATTTAACATCGCTGAGGGCCTAGTCACAAGGCAGGCTGTTGCGGGGATTGTGTATTCCAGGTTCGATATTTACCTTTCCGGTCTTGTCTAAATTCTACTAGTTAGGATACATATCCAGATCAGAGTTTTATATTTTCGTCAGATTTAAAGCTTGATATTTTGTCATTTTAAAATTTATTATTTTGAGTTAAGTTTTATATGAACTTATGAGCGTTATATACCTGGGAGATCCTGTTTTGGATTTTTTATACCACTTGAAATATTTATTCTGCAATTAATTTTAAATTTATTTAGTTGTGTAGCTCCCAGTCCCGAATTGGTAATAATTTTAGCATTAAGTTCATGTATATTTGTCTTAGAATTATTATTAAAATATATATTGTAAATTTATTTCAAAATTAAATGAATATATATGTAAGTGTTTAAAATAGTTTATAGTTTTTTTTCAGCATAAGAAAACATACTTTTGCTATCAATCAAAAAGTACAATACTGCCATATCCATTTTTAAAGAAACATAATATTCAATCCGGAAAACTAGAACTGATTCTTCACCAGTATTCGCATAGATTAGGAAGTACATATTTTGAGGTCAAAATAGCATATCAAAACTATTCAAAAATACAGAAACTGACTTGTCATAGAAATGAAAAGCAAAAATGTTGATAGAACGGGAGCCAGTTTGAGTATTTACACAAATTCTTCCTAGTAATCTCTCCTTTCCCTCCAAAGCTGAATTGGAAAGTTAGCTGCCAACTTATTTTGGTCCATGGAATTTTGGTCCATAGAATTGAACATGCTAGCAAAACTTCAGTTTTTGCGAATTCTGTAGCATCAAGGCAAAAGTTTAACCACTTTAAAATTAAAATCACCTTTCACCCATTTGATTGTGACCCTTGAATCACTATAAACTTGTAAAAACACAATACTTAAAATTAAAACTACTTTACACAAGCACTAATTTAATTTGAAATTGAATTTATACAAAATATTAATTACTATAACCACACCTCTACACACAAACCATCTTTGGTTGCACCCTCAACATATCCCATAACACCATAATATTGGATCTCCTTCCTAACCTTTACAACTACCTCTATCTTTTTTTAATATTCTTTTTCCAAAATAAAATTTGCACACTAAGATACTTATTAATACTTTAACATGCTTATTTATATTTTGGTTTTAAAATGATGCATAATAATATATAGATGGATAATAAAGAGTATGAGGGATATTCTAAGGTTGTATCAGTGAAATAGGAATTCTGGGGCAAGTTGTGATTGATCACGAGTCCCGATTGGGTCCTTTCCCAAACAATCCGAGTTGGATCATTTCCCCTTTAGTCACGATTATTTCCGCTATGATCCGCATCCTCTGCAAACTCGCGATTAATCAAGGTTTTTTAAACTAGTAGCAATGTGAAAAGGTAAAAATTGTGGTCATTAATTTTCACGAAGTTCTGGCGCCAATTCCCACGCGGGTTTCACGCAATTCTGGTGAGTCGAGAGGAAGTTCAACGCCAGTTCCGTTCCAATTCGACACCCGTTCCATTAATAACTAAATAGTCAAACCAAAATTATTTTGTCTCCCACTAGACTCTGTTACTGGCTTCACTGGAACTGCCAGGGAGTTTGGTTTAAATTTTTAAATACATATAACTTTAAATTTGTAGTGCAATACCTATAAAACCTCATTGTTTAATAATTAATAAATTACTAATTCCGTCCATTATTGACCGTGTAATAAATTAATAATTAATAAATTACTAATACTATCCATTATTGTGTGAAAGGTTGCAAGCTTCCTCCTCTAAATCTTGTAGTGTTTGTTGTTGTTTTAGGCCTTTGGCATCTTGTTACAGACATATACAACGGCTGGCCACATAGTTGCAAAAACCAAGTTCTTATGTAAATTTTGCAAAGAAGAATGTAGTGGGGGCATTTATAGATTCAAGTTCACCTTGCTTAGATGTGAGGCCATGACATTGGTATTTGCAAAAAAGTTGAGCAAGATGTCAAACACCAGGCATCCTTGGACATTGATACATCCAATGAGCTAAAGGCCAAGAAAGCAAGGATAACTGTAGAACAAGCAAGTATTGGAGCTGGTCAGTTTTCTTCCAATAACTCCATGTCACCTCCCTCTGTTGAATCCTCAATGTCGGGCCCAATTTTTACAAGCATGCCTCAAATTCGAGACCAAATGCTGCCTCCTTCCATTCTTACAAATTTGAGCAAAGGAGGTGGAAACATACACAGTTTTTTTTATTTCCTGCACAAAACCAGGTTCCCAACCTAGCTTGGAAGCGAGTGGTTGGAAAGAGAATGTCCATAATCAGGAAAGGAAGGCCATTTCCTGATTATGGGTAAGCTATGGTTGATGCAATTGCTATTGCAAGTCCAGGGTTCAGAGCCCTTACATCTGAGAGCCTTAAGACATATTTTCTATTAGAGAGTATTGATGATGTTATGCTCATACTTTTCAAGTTTCATTCATCATGGGAAGAAACAGGGTGCACCATTATGAGTGATGGATGGACAAATCAAAGGAATATAACTTTAATAAATTTCCTCGTATCTTGTCCAGCAGGCAGAATGTTAGTCAAATCGGTGGATGCCTCAGACAAGGATAAGATTGCTCAGCTTATTTGTGAAATGATGGAGGAAGTTGGTCAGGAAGTGGGAGAATAAAATGTTCTACAAATTATCACCGACAATGAAGCTAATTATATGGTTGCTGGTAGAATTTTTGAAGATAGGCACCCCACCATTTTTCGGACCTTTTGTGCAACCCATTGCATAGATTTAATGCTTGAGGACATTGGAAAAATTGCTTGCATACATGAGGTTGTGGATAAGGCTACATCAATAATGAAATACATATACAATCACACTAATGTCCTCCACACCATGAGAATATACACTAAAGGTAAAGAACTTGTTCGACTTGCAGTGACAAGGTTTACAACAAATTTCATCTCTTTGCAATCTGTGGTTCCAAACAAAAGACAAAATTAAAGTGGATGTTTTTGGGACCTATGTGGATGGCTTCTAAACATAGAAAGACCATCAAAGGCATTGTTTTTTTCCCTTCTGTTTAATGATGGTTTCTGGCAATATTGTGAAGAGATTATTATTGTGACAGAGTCACTTGTTAGAGTTCTGAGGTACTTCATGTCTTTAACTTTTTCATTTTTTAGATTTCATTTGATTTTAAGATTTAATTGAATTTGAAGGTTTGATGTTTCAGTATGGTTGATGGTGACAAACCCGCTCTGAGTTACATTTATGAGGCGATGGATCTTTCCAAGAAGGCCATCAAAAGAAGATATGGGGATGAGGAGGACAAGTATATGCTTGTTTGGGACATTATTGATGCATGTTGGGATAAGGAATTGCATTCCCCCTTACATGTTGTTGGGTACTTCTTAAACACACAATATTTTTATAATAAGGCTATATTTAATGAGGATGGGGAGGTTGGAAGAGGACTCATGCCATGCCTTGAAAGGTGGTTCCATGATCAAGATTTCCAAATTCATGTTATTGCTCAGCTACAAGATTATAGGACACCATCAAATTTATTTTCCTATACTAGTGCTATGCGAGAAAGGACTAAGATGTTTCCAGGTACCCTTGAAGGCTTCATCAATTTATTAAATTTCTTTATTTTGTTTGTTTAATGAACTTAGTATTGAATTTTTTCCAGTGCTATGCGAGAAAGGACTAAGATGTTTACAGGTACCCTTGAAGGCTTCATCAATTTATTAAAGTTCTTTATTTTGTTTGTTTAATGAACTTAGTATTGACTTTTTATCATCTTCAATATGGGTGCATGAACCTTTGTTGCCTGCTAGGTCTTTGGTGAAAAAATGTTTGTAGTGATACACCATATCTAAAGAGGTTTTCCATTCGAATCTTGAACCAAACTTATAGTGCTTCAAGTTGTGAGTGCAACTGGAGCATGTTTGAGAAAGTACATTCAAAGATGCGCAACTGATTGACACAAAAGAGGTTAAATGACCTTGTATTTGTCCATTACAATCTTCATCTTCGCAACAAGCAAATACAAGGTGACGATCGAACTCAAGAGTCCATACATTGGTGAGTCATCCTTGAGGAACACAAGGCATGGATTAGCTTCTCTAAGGATTATGCATTTGAATTACACTTTTAAGATTAAAAGTTAAAAACTTTAAACTTCAAACTTCAAACTTTAAATTTTAATTCACATTTCCATATTTCATGATGATGGCAGGTTTGGATAATTCACCAATCAACCTAGAACACCAAGAGCAAGATATGCAAACTACACATGCAACAGAATGGGTCCAATTGGTTGAGGGTCCTCTTTTTAGCATTGATGACTTAGAGAATCTTGAGATTCAAGCAGCCCAAGATATGGGGTTCGTTACTTCTTAGTTTTTTTTTGAGTTTTATTGATTATTATGCAGTATTTTATAAACTTTTAGAAGAACATGGTTATGCTTCCAGTTCATCGTGGCTAGGACTCGATAGAGTTAATAGATTGGATCATGTTTGGAGCCTCGACTCGTATTATATATGAGATTCTGTTAATCATTCACAATATTTTGGACATATATTTAGTATTTACTATTGATATTATCATTTGTATTGTTTGGACATAGAATTATTGAATATCAACGAAAAATGTTATTTTTAAATGAAAATATGTGTATATATTTATTTTTTTGTATTCCCTTTTTTTCCAATCTGATTAAAAGTCTTCACTCTTGATTCATTGTCGATTCCAAGTCTAGTAACATTGGGTTGTATGCATATAAATATTGGATACTTTGCTATCTTATGTATATAAGTATTATATATTGGATATTATACTTTTATTTTTAATAATATAGTAGAAACAATATATTAACATGAGTTTAAAAATTTAAGAAATATAGATTTATTAAAATAAATTAGAGATACATCAACCAAAGCGATACATCACAATGAACATAGTATGATTACATGTTATTATATTTATGGTAGTGATTATCCAACTTTAATCATAAAATTTATAAATTACAATTGATTAATTTGATTTATTAAATATCTTAATGAAATGTCTTTTATGTTATTAGTTTTTATAATAGAAAAAAATGACATTTTGTTTCTCATCTTAAAAAACAAACCACATACATCATATGTTGATTGCACTTGACATTTCATAATGTAATACAATATCCAATTACGACCTTAACTTTTGTAAATTTTCCTTGAGAATTAAAAAGTATATTTTAATCAACAAAATTTAATATAAATAGTACAAATTTACCTTTGGAACTTACCAAATTTACCAAAATTTCTAAATCATCACATGAAATTTTTATTGGAACTTTTAACTTGAGTTCTCCATTCTTGGTTCGAGTATACATTATTATACTAGTAGAAAGAAGAAGACATTCATTTGATTATACATCTCCTCAATCATTTTTCTCTTTATCTATCTCGCAAATGTGGACAGAATTAAATGCTCTTCCTAACCGTTTGAGATTAGACATGATACCTTGTAGATTGATATTCATTTTCTTTTTTCCCATTGATAAAATCAACCCAAATTTCAAAATATTCAGATGTGCAAGTCTTAAGCCTCTTTCGCAAGATCTAAAGCCAAGCTTTATGCTCTACATTTTGGTTCCCCATCCAAAATGTCCTTTTCACATAGTCATCTCCTAGAGTGATATTCATGAAAACAGAGGAATCCAAACTAGAGAAAAGTGACTTGTTACCTATCATGTGATTACTGCAACCATTATCTAGTAGCCATAAATATAACCTGCAATGTTCTTCAGTTGCTTGATAAGAGAGGAAAATAATCTCTGACATTGCCTCTTCTATTGTTCTGGTCTACTTGCTTCTTTCTCCATTCTCATTCATAGTGTCCATACTTTCTGCAATAGTTACACTCAATATTGGACTTATTGGTCCATATCTTGGTGATATCTTGCCTCTTCCCCTCTCACCTTGAGACCTGTGAGAGTTCTTTAAGTGATCTGGATGTTCACGAATGGTTATGTCCTCTCCCCTCAGCCTCTTCTTCCTCTACCTCGTCGTCCTATGTCTCCACCTCTGCTAAGGGAATCCTGGGTGTTGAAAGCATTGGTCAACAACTCTTCTTCTTCATTGAGTCGAGCTTCATGAGATAGAAGGGATCCACTCAATTCTTCTTGGGTGAACCGAGACATATCTTTTGCTTCCTCTATGGTAGTCACTACCATAGAAAATTTCTTGTTGAGACACCTTAGAATATTCTGAACAACTACCTTATGTTCTAGAGATTTGCCATAGGTTTGAAATTGGGTCACAATGCCCGAAACCCTAGTCATAAACTCATATACATTTTCAGTTTCCTTCATTTTTAGACTTGCAAACTGAAATCGAAGAGTTTGCAATCTTATTGCTTTTACTCAAGATGTTCCCTTGTAGGTGGATGCAAGTAGATTCCAAGCTTGATGTGTGCCAGTAGTTTGTGATATCCATGGGAAAATGGACTCCTCGATGAAACTTTCGATCAACCATTTGGTTGTGAGATCTCATTCTCAACGAGCTTCTACAACATTCTTCTACACATTACTCACTATAGCAAGAGAATTTATATCAGGTTCATTGAACCCAGTTACAACCATATCCCAACATTTGTTGAGATGGAGAAACATCCTCATCTTGATATACCAAAACTCATAGTTGGTACCGGTTAGTATAGGTCCAGAGATCTGCTTCAAGTTTGAGGTGCTTGTGGTGGTAGTAGCCATGTTGGAATTACTAACTAGCGATCCTTTTTTTTAAAATGTTTAAAACTATTGACGCAATTTGTATAGCTAGCACAGGGTGTCAGAAGGGTGCACCAGTCAAACAACCTGTAAGTGAATAGTGACCAACGCACTTTTCCTTTGGACAAGGTGTGGCAGTGTTGTTAGTGACACTCTTTTCCTTCATGCAAGGTGTGTCATGAACACATTTTTTGTTTAGACAAGGTGCGTCACTGATGCACTTTTCCTTCAGGCAGGGTGCGCCAGTGGGTTAGTGACATACTTTTCCTTCATGAAGGATGTGTCAGCACTCCAAGAGAGAAGAAAAAGAAAAAAATACACTTCATTCCTTGAATTGATCCATCTTTGATCACAACCTTCATGTGGGTGTCCTTTCCACTATGTGAAAAGGCTTATCCAAGAGAAAAGGAAATGGATCATGTGATAAGCTCTAATACCATGTTAAAGATTAAATACAAGAAACAAAAGATGGTGGAACACACAATAGGGAATATTGATTTCCTTCTCATTATTAGACTCAAGTATTTATAGGATTACATCACAACAATACCATGGGCCAATACTATGGGCCAGAAAATACTATGGCTAAATAATCAAGATAAGGTGACCAAATCAACTACTCAACTAATTGACTAATTAATGTTGCATTTGGCTAGTGAGATTGTATGTCCTCCAATCCACAATAATTGTAACTCAATAGAATGTGAATATGAATGGAAAAGTATGCCCCCCAATCCACAATGATCGTTTTCTCATGCACAAGCTCAACCCCTCCATCCCTTTTCTTCAAACCTCATATCTTTCACAATGCTTGTCTTTGCACTGGAATTCTTTCATTTAAAGGAATCATGCATAGTCACAAGAAATGTACAAGTTTGTTTTTCCTCAAATATCCTATGATTTGAAGAACACACTTTATATCTCTTAATTCTTATTTCTTATACCATTGTTTTAAATATTCTTCAACATTTGGGCTTCCCAAAGATCATATCGATTCTTCAACATTTGGGCTTCCCAAAGATTATCAATATGAATACTGTCACCTGAGGTTATTAGTTGTAAGACATCATAGATATTTTGGTGTGCATTATTTTTAATTTATTCATTTCTTTTGTTAATGAAAAATTAGCTTTTGGGCCATTTGTAAAATTATAAAAGAGGTTTTTAGCTAAATTAATAAAGATTACACTAACTTTTCTAATCTCTTTTCTTTGATTGTTTTTTTCTCAAATATAATACTTCTCTCTTTATCTCCATTCTCAATTACCATACACATTTTTGTGTACAACAATAAATCTTTATCTTCATATTCAATTATACACATCATAAGTATTTATCTCCAGATTGAATTTACATTGACTTTTGTAAACTAATTGATTTTGAATTACACTCTGCCACCCCTTCATCCCTTCCATGGTTCCTTTATTGTTAGTCCTATAACCCTACATATCTTCCATTTAAAGATTATTTAGCCTTAAATTTCACTTAACAAACTCAAATTCAAATACTTCGTAAATCTCCCTCACTTGACTCAACCCTCACCGAGTCTACACAAAGTTTTGGGATTTGAGAGGCTACTATCCATCTATAGAAATCTCGCTTTTGCTATAAGGAAGATGGGAGCTTCTTAGGAGATAGGCACCTTTCCCTTTACATGGGATTTGAGAGGCTACTATCCATCTATAGAAATCTGGCAATAAGGAAGATGGGTGCTTCTAAGGAGATAGGCACCTTTCCCTTGACAACACATTTTTCAAAAAGATTAATTAAATTTCAGTTAAATTAGTTGTGCATACTGTAAAATTATAACAATACCCAAGTGAACAACTAAGCCATGTGTTCTATGTTTTCCATCACTGTTTTGCTTTTTCCTATAGTTTTCTTAAAGTTTATTCAATAAATTTCCATGAGAGAAATATCTTAAAGTTTATTCAATAAATTTCCATGAGAGAAATATTTACAGCCAAGTAGTTTAATGTTTGCATGATCATTTCAAAATTAGGATTATTTGTTTGGGGAGGTGCTGGCCCATCTCACACTGCTTCTTGAAATCTTCTTACAACATATTGTAAACGGGTCCGTGAGCTAGGGTTTTACAGCTGGTCGCCTAGAGCTCACAACCAAACCAACGTCTGTTTACCCTAGACTGCATACGCTCTTCATATTCTGCGTGATGTTCATTACCCTATTAATTTCTGGGAAGAACACTGAACGCACTGTTATAGCATACGCTCTTCATATTCTGTGTGAGGTCCATTATCGTATTAATCTCTGTGCAGAACAATGGACTCACTGTTATAGCAATTACGGGTGGATCAAATCAATTTTTCATAGGGATCACCAGCTCATGTGCCAAGTGAATGGGATTTCCATTACCAAATAAAACACGAACATTCTCATTCTCACTACTATCTCGCTGAGAAAAACACATGTATGGAGTATAACATCGATTGCAAAGCCTATTTGCTGTATCCTTCAAATGCTATCTCAAGAGCAACTTCCATTTGTTCGAATCTACGACATTTGGACCGCCTAGACCAAAGTTTACCTGTGATGCCCTTGTTTGCGCTTGAATAATCTAAACATATTGCATCTACATCAACCATGCTCTCTGAAAAACCATGACAAGTGAACCATGCTCTCTGAAAAACCATGACAAGTGTGTGGTTTCAGCAGCTAAATAACACACACATACAGCCTTTTTTAAATCCGATCATCTCTTTATTTGTTCTCCGATAGATCGATTCTCCATGAAGTTTATTAGAGCTAGGGTTTATTCATGGAGGCATTTTGGATGAAGGTATTCTCTAAGCTTCACAAAGTCTCAATTTGTAAGGTTTCTAATCTACGCTACCACTACATAGAAACCTTCCTGCATCCGTTGGAGTTTGGGGGTCGGAACTCACCCAGGGTTTCAACAAAAGTACCCTCTAACTTCATGGTTTTCATGGTTTTGTTTTATGGAGTGTGGCGTGCGAAAACATCCATCGGAGAAAATCTCTTCATGTTTCTCTCGATAACAGCTTTCCAAAGCTCTAGTTGGTTCAGATAGATAGAACTAACACAACTCCGTTTTCCTGATACCTAGGAGTCTTATATGATCTCTTCCTCCTGCTGGCCACTTCGTTGATATTGCATCTACGCTTACTAAGCCTTTGCATACACACATGTCCTTCAATTCTTCATTTCCCTACACTAAACAGTTTTTTATTCCTTAGACTCAGCCATAACAATACCACATAAACACGTTTTGAGGAAGGCATCTTCCCTCCTATTCAAGATAGATAGACCTCCTTATAGTTGAGTAATTGATCTCATTATGCACAATAAAAAATAGCACATAAACACATTTTGACCAAAGGCATCCTCATTTATCTGAGATAAATAGCATAGAGGATTTGGGAGTATCTCCCTCAAGCAGTGTTAAGAGAAAGCTTATTAGTAAGCAGTTCCATCAGGGTTTGAACTTCCTGGGATCGATTTTAGCTTTCACTACATGGTAAGCGAGCACTAAATCACCTTCGTGAAACATACGAGGGAATACATGGCAGTTATAAGCTGCTTTGGAGCAGTATTTCATGGCCTCACTATGCTGAAGCGAGGTGCGCCGATCTTCGCAATCGTTGTTCCAATGCAGAGGTATTCCAGAGAAGGTCGATGAAATTTTGTAATGTGGGGATCTCACATTTGATGGGCAAGACGACTTCCTCTCCATGAACTAAGTGGAATGGGGTAAACCCGGTGGCCGTTCTGACAGTGGTACGATAGGCCCATAAAGCTGAGAATAGCATATTATGCTGATTGGATCAGTTTTTGTTGATGGTCCGTTGAAGCATGGTTTTGAGGATCTTGTTGATAGCCTCAACCTGGCCATTTTCTTGTGGGTAATAAGGGGTGGTGAACTCGTGCCAAAATCCAAGCAATAAACAAAGTTCTTCAAAGATTTCATTCTCAAAATGGGAGTCGTGTTCAGATCGCAACTGCTTGGGATGCCAAAATGAGTGATGACATGATTAAATAAACACGTTTTGACGAAGGCATCTTTGCTCCTATTCAAGATACATAGACCTCCTTATAGTTGAGTAATTGATCTCATTATGCACAATACAAAATAGCACATAAACACATTTTGACCAAAGGCATCCTCCTTATTTATCTGAGATAAATAGATTGCTTTATAGTTGAGTAGATGATCTCATTATGGATGTTTATAGTAGTGAAACATTCTGTTTATATCTTCTTGGTGAGGTGGTTTAGAAATTATCAACTTAAGTTTCAAAGTTTGGAATGGACACTTTATCTATTTTAAATCAAAGAACCATTTGTGGATAGAAAAAGATATAACAGAGTAAATAAAATGGGAGAGAATTAGGGTGACAATGCAGAAAGCTAAATTTGAGGCTAAGGAGTTAGAAAATAAAATATATAAAAATAAAATAAATAAAGTTTTTTTTATAAGAAGGAAGTGAAGTAAAAAGATAATAATTAATCATTTACTAAAAATAATAATGGTATTTTTTTTAATAAAAAGGAAGAATATTATTAGTTAAGAAATGGGGTGGTTCATCAACCTATTTAGGATAAAAATAATGTTATAAAAGATATAAAGATAAAAAAATGAGGTTTTTTTTTTATAAAAAGAAAGTGAGGTGAAAGGTTAACAATTAATCATCTACTATTTCTTATGGAAGGAAGAATATAATTAGTTAATAAATTGGTTGGTCCATTAATGTATTTATGATTAAGAAAATATTATAATATTAAGAAGTCAAAGGAGGTAAGGACCTCTAAAATAATAAATGAAAATTGTTATAATATTAAGAAGTCAAAAGAGGGTAAGGACCTCTAAAATATTAAACTCATATGCTATAATATAGTATTTTTTCTTTTTTACAATAGAGATGACAAAAGTTGAGTGGATTTTTTTTTTTTGCTATATTGGGGTTTGACCTAGGGTTTGATGTTGGTATGAATCACATAAGAATTTCAAGGTTTGACACCTATGTGATTGCAAGCTCACCAAGTCTGGTACTCGTCATCGATGGCCCCACGAGGGGGCGCTGTCAACCCCCCATCCATTTGGTTCATTTAAGGGTTCAAATATGTAGTTGAACACGAATGTGAGCTCGGATATCAATGCGGACTCAATCCAACGCAAATCAACATAGAGATAAGTAGAGAAGGGCATGCCTAGTTCTCCCGTGATGTAAATAACACGGCACAATACAACTCACCATGACAAAGGAAAATGCAAACCAAAAGTAGAAAAATTTCCCAAATATGAAATAACGTCCACTTAAATCTATGAGAACATTCAACATATGGTATATCATGCAATAATATACAAATTCATAGGGCTTTGGTAGTCTAAAAAAATCCTTGATGGGATGGATCAGTCATAGATGGAACCCCTAAGGACGCTACAACCTAAACCTAGGATCAAAAGGTTTTTTTACTGTAATATTCAACCACCCTAAGGACTACACAATAGTATTTGCGGGAGGACTATACTTCTTCAACTGATATAGCTTCTACCTAAGACCTCGGGTGGAGAACTTTAGCCTAGAAAAGGAGAAATGCAAGGAACCCGTAATCTGGATAAGATTCTACTCACTACCACAAAAATATTGGGTGGAGGAGACTGTGTAGGGAATGAATTAATTCTACCGATCGCACAACCTGAGCCATGTAAAGTACATGGGTATGAATCAATGTGTTTAATGTGGGAATGACTTAATACTTACTCATTTGTTCAAAGGTACGAAGATAGTTTATGTGTAGAACAACAAGGTAGTGGGAGGTAAAGAACTATGAAGAACCCATATATCATTCATGAGATGCTAGACTTTTTAACTATGGCCAAGTAGAAAGAAAGGTTGTGTGAGGTAAAGAAATATGAAGACCCCATATATCATTCATCCAATGTGAGACTTGTTAGCTATGGTCAAGTTTGTTTTCATTAATGATGATGGTAGGAGGGAATTACTCATGTTTCTACTAGCGCAACATCAAGTGAACATCAAGGGGAACAATCAGTTGCAAGGTAGCTTGAGGTTCAACATTGATAGAGTCGAAACTACAAAAATGGAGAATGAAGATGAAGAAGTCAACCACCAACAAGAATTGTGCAGTGGAAGCATCAAATTTTAATAAGAAATACAGCATGATGGACTGCAAGATAAGGATTGAGTAACCAGAAGCCAAAATCTAGGAGACAATTGTATTCCAATAGGTGGAGAAATATTAGAAGATTTCCAAATGGATTGAAGATCCAGAGAAGTCAAAAGTCTCATAAAATTAGAATGACTATGCCTATTGTTTCTTCACCACCAATTATCAACGGATCACATCCCATCATAATCTACACCCAGCCTCTTGAGATCATCCACGCAGAAGTGCAAGATTTCATGACTGTGGTGCAATGTCTCACTAGGAGTTCATCATGGCATTCCAATACTCATTCATGTAGCATGAAAAGTGAAAATATAGTACCCCCTCAGTCCCCAATAATATTCCAAGTCTCGGATGCTACAACATCATCTCAATGTATTAAATATGAGTATTTGAATAAGAGATCATCTCTTAGCGATATAATATATCTTCTCATGTAAATCCCACTTCATTATCAATTAAGAACATTGGTTAGAACTTAGAATAAGGAAATTCAAAGCTAGGATTCCCAAGTTGAAGCCATTGACCTTGCACAATCAACAGTAACTTTGAGATTCTAGTACTGCTCCCATTTTGATCACACCACAATCTTCTTCCTTTCCCAATTTACTATTCCTGTCACAATGCCTTTAGTCTCACACTATTTTCAAAGGAGTTCCCCTCTTTATCATGGATTCACATAATTTATTGTGTAGACTCTTTGAACCAATGTTTAGTTCTCCTCAGAAGCTTCCCTTAAAAACTTGGAAAATTTCTTAAATTTATCGTCACATAGCGCCTAGTGACAATGGAGATTGTTGTGGGATTTGTGTATTTCAGGTTCGATATTACCCTTCCTGTCGTAGTCTAAATTATAGTAATTAGGATACATATCCAAATCAGAGTTTAATGATTTTGTAATGTAAGCATAAGATTTGGAGCTAGAGCTTGATATTTTGCCATTTTCAAATTTATTATTTTAGTTAAGTTTTATTTTTGGTAATAATTTTAACTTTGAGTAGTGTACATCGAGGTTAGATTTTGTTTTGAATTCTTTTTATAGTTTAAATATTTATTCTACAATTAATTTAAGATTTAAAAGTTCAAATATTGTTCAACAACAGTGCAAATAATTTTAGCATTAAGTTCATGTACTTTTTCCTTATAATTATAATTAAATTTATTCCAAAATCAAATGAATATAGGTACAAGTGTGCAAGTGTTTAAATATCTCATAGTAAAAAAATTCAACAACTTGGGTTGGAATATGCAGAGTTTTGGGACATAATTTTGAAAAAATCTAGTTTAAATTTTTCAGAATCGAGGTTATTGGAATTTTGGGAGTCCTGGAGGTTCTAAGGGCGTTGAATACATTTTTACCACCAAAATGGTGATTAAAACATAATTAAATTCCAATTTTGTGTTGGTTGTGGAGCCTGATATTCATGATTCATGGATGTTATTTCATCCATGTTTGGATCTCAGCATGTGACAGGGCGGTGTGGAGGGGATTCCGCCCCCATTATAATTGTTAGAGGGGGTCCAAGGGAGGACGATGACTATTTTGGGACCCCCCCCAGTGTGGGTTTAGGGGAAGCACTCCCATAGAAAAAATTTAGGAAAAATGCCTTGTGAAATGTTGTAATTTCATATTCTTGACTTGGTCAATAATGAGTTATTTACATGCCCATGGTTTTGTACATCTCATGGTATTTTCTCATGGTATTCCCTTTATAAAAGGAAGCCATTGTAATATGGATGTGTATTGTATTGTATCTTTGTAAAAGCAATCTTTGTGATTGTGTGAGAGAGACTGTGAGAGTGTGAAGAGGAAGTGCAACAAGGTCTCTACAAGTTTTATCCCTTCATCTTGTTGGAGGGAATAATAATAAAGGACTCACAATTTTCCTGTGGACATATCCCATCTTGGGTGAACCACGTTATGTCTGTGTCTCTCTTGTAATGTGTTTTAATAATTGCATCTTGTTTAATGTTTAATGTTTATTGTTATTGCTATGCAATCCTATTTTTCTATCATTTTGCAAAATAAAAAATGTAGAATTCTTGCAAAAGGTTCCCATCATGACATCTCCTCAATAATTCTTTATCATGTTTTTAATTTTTTTAATTAAACTATGCATAATATATCATATTGCAAGAGTCGGAGGGATATTCTAAGTTTTACTAGATATTATACTTTGTTATGCATATAAATATCAAATGAATATCTATCTATCTATCTATCTATCTATCTATCTATCTATCTATCTATATATAAGTCATATATGATCGACAAAATATGACCGTTACAAAAAACAAGTCAAAACTTGATTATCTAAAAATTAGTATGTGTAGGGCGCACATATCATTGCACACTACTAGAAACAATAGAATCTCAAATCAAGAGTAATATTCTTAGCTTCGAAAAGTTTGAAGTCATTAACCAAAAAAAATTAACAATAGAAAAAGGTCGAAATTTCAATACAACAAATTCATAGTCTCTATAGAATGAACACTACACATAGCAACTTGTATTGTACTAGAAAAAAATTTCAAATCAACAATCATCTTCACAACTTCCAACATACTTTGAACTCTTCATCCAAAAAAATTTAACAATATAGGACTCATCAATCACAAAAATCCCTATAAAGTGCAGTTTGAAGACCATTATGGTCTCCATTGTCAACTATCTTTCCTCGTTCAAAGAGGATACAAATTGGTGGATGAATGAAAGTTGTTGATACACTACAACAAATCCTAGAATTAGCATCCCATTTAGCATCCCTTTTTAGTGTAAATTTTTTTTACATTGAGTGGTCAAACTAGACGCTAAATGGGACACGTCATGGACAAAACTTAAAGCGTCTTTTTTTGCTTCCTAGACAGCATCCTTTATGACGTCCAAAATAGCGTCTATTTTTTTGCTTCCAGAATAGCGTCCAACTTTCCTCCCTAAACAACATCGAGGTTTGATTCCAAAATAACATCCTATTTTGCGTCCTAGGAAGTGTCCACTTTTGCTTCTTAAATGGCATCCCCGTTAGCGCCATATTTACATCCTTAATAGCACCATGTTAGCATCCAAATTAGCATCCAATATTGCATCCATTTTTTCTACCACTTTCACATCCCATTTTGCACCATGTTTTACTTCCAAATATGTGCCAATTTTTGCTTCCAAATTTGCACCAATTTTTGCTTCTTTTTTTGCATCATGTTTTGCTACCAAAATGACGCCAAATATTGCTTCTATTATTGCACCATATTTTGATTCCTATGTAGTTCCATGTTTTGCATCCAAAGTAATGTATTATTTTGCTACCATATCAACACCGTGTTTGGCTTCATCATTAGCACCACGTGTTGCATCATTTTTAATGCCTAGTTTCGTGTCTTATTTTGCTACCATATCAATGCCATGTTTGGATTCATCATTAGCACCACGTGTTGCATCCTTTTTAATGCCTAGTTTCGCTTCTCTCATTTTTTGTCACTAATTTAGTCATTTTTAGTAGTTTTATATACGAATTTTGGTTATTTTGTTTGGTCACTTGTCTCTTATTTTTTGCTTACTAATATAGTTGTTTTTAACTGGTATTATAATATCATTAGGGCATGGAGGAATCAAACCACCAACCTCCTGCTTCTAAGGCAGGCGCTCTTCCATTGAGCTACCACCCTTTAAGAATTTGGGAACCTAACTTACAGAGTCCTCTATAATGGTAAAAATGATCAATACACAACTTTGAGTATCTAATGGTTAGCAAAGGATGATAGATTTTATAAGTTCACAATATATGATCAAGTAGGTTATGAAATCCATAAACCTTTTCTAGGAATTTTGAACAAAACTCAAGAAATTGGCTTAATGGAATTGCAAAAATCACTATTCCCTAGCAACCGTAAGTGTATCACTATATGAGACCTAACAACAACAATTTGCAAAAAATGATATCAGATTTGTTGTCTTCTCTGGTGCATTTCCTAGGTTATATATATGTATCAACAATGTATTAGCATCCTCATAGCATAGGGCTACATTTGGGTTTTCTCAAAATCCTCAAACTCAGTAGAGCAATGTAGAAATCTTGAGGAAGATGCTTGGGAAAGTTTGGAGAATTTCATGGTATCTAAAAACTACATATTGAAAAATTTTGAAATTCAACAAGACAAAGATATTAATTAACTATAAAAAGCAAAAACAAAAATTGTTCAACCATCCTCTAAAGCAAAAGGCACTATAATAGAACATCAATGGAATGTCACATCGGGAAGAATATAAGATTTATATGATATTTCAAAGAGAAATATAGCTTCCATTTATTCAAGGAAAACTCTAATTGAAACAAAACATCTAAATTATATTGGCATAAATATATGAGTCTAAAATTCAAGATCAAGAAACACTGTCACTGACACAGCCATGCTAAAAAATTAGCACTGAGCAAAGAATGTTAAGTAAATTTCATCAAACAAGGAAACAACTGAAAAGGAAGATACATTTGATAGAAACATACCTACAGGTTCTTTGCGAGAGTATACTGACTCCTCCTTTGGTTGCAAGCTTTTCCAACTGAATAAGTGTGCAAACATATGAAGATGGGGAGTCCAAAGAAAAGATAGCATGGTGTTGGCACCATACCCTGGCATATTATCATAAACATCTTGTCATCAGTCAATCTTCGAAAATAAAACCAAGCTAAAAAATTATTGGTCTGACATCAATATATTATTTCAAAAATGGCAATGCAGCAGATAAGCAGGGTGCCAATAACATTCATGCATAATGAACTAGAAACAAGAAACAAAATATTATTTCAAAAATGGCAATGCAACAGATAAGCAGGGTGCCAAGAACATTCAATCATAATGAACTAAGAACAGGAAACAAAATGAGGTAACTAACTAAATAAAAATCAATCAAATCAATTGCTCCCATAATAGGAAAAATTGAACGGTACTTACATCTTGCATTTCATTGGGAAAGAACTGGAAATAGAAGTCCTATGTCAGTTATTCTCTCCTTTCTCTATGATATTAACATATTGCACCATAAAAAGGCTCTGGCAAGAGGTTGAAAACTTCAATCAGTTTCCTAAAAAAAAATTTCTTACCATCTAGGAAATTAAATCTCTCATAGAAAACATCGCATATTAGAAGTTTTTCCTTTTGTTGAAGTGACAAAGGACCTCATTATCCAACATATGAATCCCCTCAAATGGTTGGAACAAGACATACATATAGACATGTCTACGTGTATTAGGATGAGAGTTTCAATATTATGGACACCAAAGGCAATATATCAACTTGAAATAGTAAAACATGTATGCTAAAAATGAATGATGTATTCTAATCAATCTCTGCATTTCATGCTTTATTACATAGTTAGTGAATCTCTGAGAGACTGATGGCTATTCTACTCATTGAACTCACCAACAAAACCTGCTTGAAAGGCCAAAGATAAACCCTTGATGTATATCTTGAGTCCATTGAAAATGAAAACCATTCAAATGCATTATATCAAAAAATATGGGCAGAAACAACAATGGCATGTCAATTGAAAGATACCAGTTATGAACTTCAAGAAGACATGTGGCCTTTGGAAAATTAGAATAAAGAATTCCTTCACGTGAAAGTGAAGACAAGTGCATATTTCCACTACATCAAGTAAACATAGTTATGAACTTCAAGAAGACATGTGGCCTTTGAAAAATTAGCATAAAGAATTCCTTCATGTGAAAGTGAAGACAAGTGCATGTTGTCCTTTTGTTGAAGTGACAACATACCTCATTCTCCAATATATGAATCCCCTCAAATGGTTGTAACAAGACATAAATATAGACATGTCTATGTGTATTAGGATGAGAGTTTCAATATCACAGATACCAAAGGTAATAACTTGAAATAGTAAAACATGTATGATGAAAATGAATGATATATTCTAATCAATCTCTACATTTCATGCTTTATTACATAGTTAATGAATCCCTGAGAGATGGATGGCTATTATACTGATTGAACTCACCAACAAAACCTGCTTGAAAGGCCAAAGATAAAGCCTTGATGTATATCTTGAGTCCACTCAAAACCATTTAGATACATTATATCAAAAAATACAGGCAAAAAAAACAATGGCATGTCAATTGAAAGATATCAGTTATGAACTTCAAGAAGATGTGGCCTTTGAAAAGTTAGCATAAAGAATGCCTTCATGTGAAAGTGAAGACAAGTGCATATTTCCAGTACATCAAGTAAACGAAAAACCTGCCACATATAGTTGGTGGAACTTCTGGTGTTCTCAGTCCAAAGATGTAGGACCTCTCATTCTCCCAATCAAAAAAAGGTTCATAAGCAGGAAAGGGGGAGGCACCAAAATGCTACATAGAATAAACTAAAAATATTATAGCAATTGTATCTCATATCAAAGAAATGAACCAACAATGAATGGCACAAAAATCTCTGAACTTTCGATACTACCAACATAGATCCATTTAAAAGGGGATCTACCAAGCACCGAGAGGGATCAAATATCTCAATGTTCAAACCCTTTTTTAGAATGGAAATGTTGATGGAATATGTAATCCAATGTTTATGATTTTAGTTTATCTAATTTATGTTGTTTTATATATTTGCAATTCTAAATAATTTAAATTTAATTTAAGTCGACATGTTATTTTTAATAACAATTTTTTTTATAAAGGACACGTGTCAATTCTAGGATGAGCACAGAAGGAGTTACACGTCTCTCCCCTATTGGGCTGTAGAATGCACCTCTTTGGTGCAATCAAAATAAAAATATTTCTAAAATAAAAATAAAAACAGTAATAATAATGGAAATAGATAATAAAACCATAAATGTTGGTTTGTTACAAAATATCAATGCATGTTTGATGAGTGAATATGAACAAAAATAAATGTTGAACTAAAGATAAATTGACTCCTAGGTAGTAGGAATTAAACACTGCTGATATTTCAATTTTTCTAGACATAATTCCCTAGGTCCCTATCATATGTTAAAAATAAGAAAGAGGATGTTTCTCATGTTTCTTCTGTTTGGATCTCATTTCAGGCATGGTTTTTTAGCATGCATGTCAAATCTCACTTGGTCAATTATCTATCACATTGCAATTTGTTCTAAAATTGGGTTCATCTGTTGCATAATCATAAAGAAGCATATTATGATCCTAGGTATGCAGCTATGAAAAAAAACGTCATCGAATGAGCTCTAAAACAAAGGAAGAAGGACCCACGCCAAATTCAAATATTTGTTGGCCACCAAAACTGTTTATTGGTGAGAAATATCTCTGTTTCCATTCCAACAAAGGCCTATCAGAGACGGACTTGAAAGTAAGTCCTCAAGGAGTAACATTAGTTCCAACTATGATAGGCTTGATGGCTGATACCAAAGCTAATTCAGAGAACCATTCAACTGCCAAGGAAAAAGATCTAAGAATAGACACCAACAGTTTTGCAATAGAGGAGATAAAAAGAACATCTGATCCATAAGAAATTCACATGGTTGAAAAATTTAATGGCCCAATGCATGTGGATAGTGAACTTACAGAAAACCTAGTTATGGAAGAAGTTGTACATGAAGAAGAGCACAAGAAGAGGCAAGTCCTATCCAACCATTTTTCTTTTATTTTCTTTTCTTTTAACTAAGTTTTCAGTTATGGTTCAAAGGTATTCCCTGTACTTATTAGGTTCACATGTTCTAGCATTGTTTAGAGGATGCAGATCAACATGCATATATTCAGCCCAAGTCTCTAGCAATCTGTTCCCTGCAAAATTTTATAGATCACATATGACCAATTTTCTAAGTGACTATTGGATGTACCTTTGTGTTATATTATCACTCTGTATACTAAAAACTGAAAACTGGCTAGTCTATCAGTGCACTAAGATGTCATTGATGCCAGCATTTCTATCTAACTATTTGTTCTGAAATTGCTTACAGAGCATTAAAATTGAATCCAATGGACTGTGATAAGTGCATGTTTATTACATTATAGATTCTTATTTAAGGATTTTGGCATCAAAGTTTTAAAATTGTTTGGTGGAATGCTTTTGTTTCTTATTTTATGTGAAGAATGGTATGAACTGTTGCTTTGTACATTGTTCATCTAAGCTATAAGATAACCATGGTGGTGCTTTTCAATTAGGCCATTGCACCGAGCAATGCTTCTTTGCTATGACATCATAGATTCTTATTTAAGCATTGAAACATTGGATATTAAAAGATCTATAAAAATTAATCCGAAGTAAGTTTGAGAGTGAGGCATGATGATTTGCAATCAAAATGATGACTTGGTAAAGGAACCTTTTACTTGTCTGTGGATTCAAGGATCAGCTATTTGTCACATGTTTGTGAAAACTTTCATATGCTTACAAAAATATAGAGATCATAGCATGAAGAAAAGTCTTTAACTACAAACTTCTATATATTGTTTTACCTACCTAGGTGGCTTTCTATATATTTGTTTCAGTCAAGTTTTAGCTATTGCATAGTGTGCTTATTGCATATTCAAATCTTTTGTGCAACTTCCCTCATTTTTGTTCTACACATGACATTCACAGAAGCGCTACGCAATACATGTGTATATTACCTAGTTCATTGATTGCTAGCAGAAGATGAAATCTAATCCCTTGTGGGATTCTCCATGTGGAAGCTCAATTGGTCTATATGGAAATGGTTTGATAGGAACAATCTGCATCTACTGCTCTGGGACATGAAGGTAGGTCCCATGACTTACTGTGGACTTGTCTAAAGGATAAAGGACATGCTGATGGAGATTCTACTACTACAAATGTAAATGGGGCAAATAATAGGGAAGGTAATGCATGCGTCGATACACAAGAAATAAAGTCTAATTCACAACAGCAAACTCAAGCAGCACAAAAAAAGATCCCAATATTTCAGGTATGGTGGAAATTTAAGTCAACATTTAAGAGACTATTGAATTGTAGTTTAAAACTTTAATCTTATGAATACACATGCTGATAACAAATTGCAGCATTGTAATATTTCCTTTTCTTTTGCAGAATGGATCTGTTTTTGGTTTGCCTTTTACTGGTGCAACTTATGTCAGTGGTGTTATTGCAAGAGTTGCTAACACAATAGGAGGAAATGTTCCGATAACTGTAGCTATGTTTTTTGCTAGTAGCACTACATCTACCTGCAGTTCTTTAGCCAGTGGTGCTCATAACAGCTTCATTGATGGAAGCATCGCAAATGTTGCAGTTTTACAGGCTCAACTACTCGATTATGTCATCTAGCAACCTAATTTTCCTTTCTCTATATCACCTGCTCTCTTTGGAACAACATACAGTGGAACTTTGGTACCACAACAGGTTGATGGTTCAGTCTTGAGCAATATTTCTGACAGACAAATACTATATTGTTTAAAAAAAAATCTAATCTATCAATGAGATTTCGTCTTATGGAAATATGTTCTTATAACAATGCACAATATTTTGCAGGTGCCTCACATTTATAATTATTAATCACCCATTTTATGAATCTCATATGATGTCTCAACAATTATCTAATAAAACCTCAATAACCACTGGTCAAAATGACCCAAAAAATTATGAGGGTCTTTCCAGTTCTGCAGTTCATCCAGGTGTACTACTACTTACCCCTTCTTGGTTTGATATCAAAGAAACCACATTTGTTATAATGTCCTCTACCTACTTTTTGCATGGTCCAAGAACAAGAGAACCACATGTTTTCTCTTTACTATTCAGGACGAGGTTAAAATATCCTACTAAGATTCCATTCTTAGGAGGTGATGAAGTGAGAGAATCAGAAAGGGAGATCCAACATTTATTTTTTCTTTTTCCATTGCATTGAGTGCGGCTTACACACAAAACAATTGAAATGATTGGTTGGTTTGGACTATTTCACAAGTCAGTTAGATCTTGTGATCCAATTTTAAATCATTATCTATGTGGATAATGGTTGGGTCCCACAGGATTGCTAGTCCTCTAGTGAAATCTATGTCCTCCTTCACAAACCATTCATTTTTTTCCAAATCCCTATATTTATTGATGCAAAAAACTTGGCTTTAAGCTTTGTTTCTTGCAACAGAACCATGAAAGATTTTCAGACAACGAGTTTAGAGAATTTCTTTTATTAGGGATACAACCCCCCTATAGTTCGAAGATAATAAATTCATACTTTATTTGGTTTGGGTTTTTCCCTTGAAGCAAAGGCATAGATTATGGTAGATTGCACTGCCAACAACTTATTGTTGGTTGCGTCCTCTTCTATAGCATCCTTGTGAGCTGTCCATCCTTCTATTATTTTGTTGTGTCTCCTTGGGGGAAAGAGGAGGCCAATACTCATCTTAGTGTGGTGAATATGGAAGTGGGATTGGTGGTGGGGAGGTCCCATATTTTGACTTCTTGTTCAACAATATTCATTGGAGATTGAAGACATGAATCTGAGGCTATAGGTTCTGCTCCTACTATTTTAGCAGTTTCTAGAGGAGGGATTACCCCATATTTAGGGGGTTGTTGTTTTTTTTGTTGAGTTTGTCATTGCTTCTTTTTACTCTTTTCTGGTTTGCAACCTTCTTGAATCCATCCTCTTAATGGAGAGAAATTTTGGGAAATCCTTAAAAAAATGACCATAGTCATGGCAGAAGTTGCTTTTGAACAATATTTGTTCTTAGTCTAATTTTTGGACATAATTTGATCTTTTAGTTGTATATCTATTTACTTTGGAAGGGCGTTTTCTAGTTCAAACTTGGTACAAATTCTTGCACTTGTGTATACCGCTGCTTAGCTTGTGGTTTCTATATACCTTCACAGCATGTTCTAGTATTAGCTAATGTTAACATTTATATCGTCTCACATAATCCAAGGAAAAAAATGCAGGCAAACTGAAACCCTTTATTGGAACCTTATATTCTAGATCAAAGTTGAGAGACCAATGGTTTATGCTCAACCTATTCAAACCTAAGAACCATGACCCTCTCCAAATGATTTTATGTTTATCCTTGTTATGCTTGAAGAGGAAGGAGTAAAACCCTTTCCCACAGTAGAAATCATTTATTGATGTTTTGAGCCAAAGGGGCCCATTGAAGCTTGATCCTTCCAAGTTCCAATGTGTTAGGGCTAGATCATGTGCCTGTTCCCCATAAAATTCCGGTTCCACTATAAAAAGTAGCTTTCCACCTTACATTAATTTAAAAATCTAAACGTCCAAGACCTTAACTTGATATAAATGACAAATAAGTAAAGTATAATAGCCATTCGACATACTACTTGTCATTTTAGCATTGTTATCTAACATTACGCCCTAAGGCACTACTACTCTCTTCAATGAAATGATTGCCCATGTTATTCCTCCCTCCATCCTTAACTGATATTCCTTCAATATATATATAGCTTATGCTCTTTCCCGATGGCCTACTCCTACTATATATATGGGGTAAATAGCTGGGCTGGAGAGCTTGATAGTTGGCTGGAGGGGGAGCCGGATGGATGGGTTTTTTTTTGACCGATAGCTAAGTGTGGAGCTGGATGGAAAGCTGACCAATAGACACTAGTTGAACTGATACACATAAAGGCACTTAAAGCAATGTGTCTCTTTAATTATCATGCAGTAACAATGCTCCTCTCACATTCTAAATTTGAAGAGACAAAAAGGGTTTCTGGGTCGACTCTATATGATTTGATGATTTGCAAATAAAATGAAATGTTAAACTTTGCTCACTTGAAATAGTTAGGGTTATATAATCCCTTCAAAAATTAGCATTATCCCCTTATTATGGGAATAGATCCAAAAAACTAGCAAAATGGTACACCCCACAGTGAAACTTTCATACAGTAACCAAGCGAACCAATATGTAGAAAGCAATTTGGATTTTCTATCTCGCAAACCCCACTTGTTTCTAAAATAAAGTAACTAAAAATTATTTGCGTCTAAGTAATCCTTGCAAGCAAAAGCTCCAAGAAGCCCTAAACCGCTTTGTAAGCGGGCTCTTAAGGCAAAGGAACATGGGTGCTTAGTAGTGTACTTAGTTGTGCTAATGTAAATCATGTAAATGGGTTAACACTAAATATACTTGTGGGACTTATATTTACTCCATTGTTGTTAGTTTTGGTGGCAGATAGACACTATCTAGGATGATTAATTATTGTTAGTAAAGATAAGCCAATATATGTAATTGTTAACAACAGTGCCATAGGTATCCATATAATTATCCTGGAGCGTGCAATACGAGAATATAGTTAATTAATATACTAACTAATTGCTTAATTAGGTTAGCAATAGAGTATCAGGCATAGAAACATAACTAATTAAGGGTTGATAGACTAATTCAAGTTATATCTATTACTCCACAATTATGCAGATATGGTTCTTTATTTATATAATAAATTGTATCAAGAACGACGAGATCTTACTGCTTTTTGTACTATCCATATTTGTCTGGTTAACCCTTAATGGTCATACTTTACACTTGGTAATTCATAGTATATATTTGCTATTCAGATGTAATAATGTCCTTGAAATACTAACCATAAAATAATAGATCAGCTAATCAAGAAATATGGCTTTTTTATTAATATCTAACCCATGAAGCTTATATGTCATAGAGTAAATACTATTATGTAAATAAGAATATGTAGATTAGGACTAGTTAATATACATGACCTGTTACTTGTGACGTAGAATGATATAGCAAATCCTGTTATGAGTCTATTGCGGCTTCCTTTCGTAGCCTTATATGCCATCATTGTAAAGGAATTCATGATCATTTTGATTGGATTCTGTGGATAGTATCATATTCCCGAAGAAATAGTGCACAAAGAGGTATTTTGAAGGTGTTTCTTAGCATTGTCAAGATTACTGCTAGTTATGTAGGATGCACCGATTTTTCAAGTGAAGTTGAAGTAAAATTATTGCAAGACGTCAATTGACTGATACATTTTTAGATAATTTTGTGTTAGAATAATCAACCCATAGTTTACTACCTTAGACATTAATTTAATTAATTTTCTCTTATTTGCCTAGTTCATGTGTCCCACCTTATGCAAGTTGTCAATTACTTATCCATAGTGGTCCAACTTGCCTTATTTGACCCATGTAGCGCTTGGGAAACCTCAAGGAATTAAATCTGCTTTATTCTTGGCCTCCTAAGTGCCCTTCTGCTTTTTCTGCTTTATTGCCTGCTTTTTCAGTGTTTTAAGACAAAAGGAAAAGCTAGACTAGGTGAGGTTGACTAGTTTTTTGTCCTACACATCCTCCTCTCTTTTCTCCTTGGAAAAGCATGTATGAGTTTTCATTCCATCACTCGTTAGCTTGCCTAAGCCATTTTTCTAATTCGTGAGCTCCATGACAGATTTGGGATCAGCTTTTTACACCTATGGGGGATTTGCTTAATTTTAGTAAGCCTGCTTTATGCTAGATTTGAATTGCTCCTCATGCATTCGAATCCCTGATGTATTTTATTTATACAGCAACCTATTATTTTACAGGGTTGGCTATTGTACACTGAGTTAATACAGTTTAGTGTTCAGCTCCAATTTCAGTCTCTTTTGTGAGTGATTTTGCATGATCAATTGTTAATTGTTGTGAGTAAAATTAATCTATCACTGGGTTCAATTTCCACATGGTATCAGAGCCATTGTAGATCGATTTCTCTCCTTCAAAATTTTTTTGCAGGTTCGACATCAGTGACTGGGGGCCTTCTACTGACAGCCGGGACATATTTTCTAAGCTATGGATCAATCACATAAAACTATCTTGACTCCCTTCAATTTATTTGAATGGAAAGCAGAGATGGAGATACTATTGAGAGTGAAAGGCCTCTACAGGGTGACTATGGAAACAGAAGCAGAGCCCAATGCAACTGCAGAGAAGATAAAATGGCACAACAGGAGGGATGAGGCCTATGGTCTCTTGTGTCTGAGTATTTCCAGAGACCTCCTTTTCCATCTTGATGGATTGACATCACCGAATGAAGTATGGGAGAAGCTTTTTGATCCTTTTGGAAAGACAGATGAGATGAGGGGACATCAAATCGAAAATGAGCTGATTTCTCTGAGTCCAAATAGCTTTGAATCCCTGCAGCTATATTTCTCCAAGTTCAAAGCACTTGTTTTGCAGCTGAAATAGTGTGGGATCGAAAAGAAGGATGATCAGCTCGTCCTGGCCATTCTCTTGAAGCTAGGCCCTGACTATTTATTGTTTGTTTCGACCTTCTATGCCACAAAACTGACAGCTCGAACCTAGAAGATGCCTAGCCTTGCAGATTTCATGGAATCTCTCACATAAGAATGGGATAAGCTGGTGATGATGGGCACCATCAAACCATCCAAATATCAAGCTCTGATTGCTGGAGATTTGAAGGTGGATTCAAAAAGCAAAAAGAAAGCTAAAAATCCACCTGAGCAAAAGAGAGGCAAGAAACAGTCTCCGTAGGAGCCACAAGGTTCCAAGAAGAACTACCAGAAGAAGAAAAACAAAGGTGAAATGAGCAAGTGCGCATACTACAATAAGGGCAATAAAACTGAAAGCTATTGTATGAAGAAGCAAATAGACATGCTGACCCAACTCCTGGAGAAGAATGGCATCTCCTTTCCAGACAGCTCAAAGAAGAGAGAAGGAGGATCAAGTTCAGATGACAAAGAGAGAGTTCATGCATTGGTTGCTGGCACATCAAGCTCACCCAGTTTTATCATTGATTCTGGAGCTTCAAGACACATGGTTTCGACCAAGGAGGCCTTCTCCTCACTTGACATGTCGAAAGGACCACCTATAGTACTGGGAGATGACTCTCTCACTGAAAGTTTGAGAAAAGGGAGGATTGATCTTGATCATGGTCAGTTCAACAATGTCTTGTATGTGCCTAGTCTTGCCTCCAACCTCTTATCAGTGTACCAGATGACCCACACTGGGTCTCCTAAGAAAGTCATATTCTCCCCTGATGAAGTTGAGATCACAGAGATCTCAAGTGGTAGAGTCATTGCAAAAGGAGTTGCGAATCATGCTCAAAAGCTATACATGTTCTCACACTTCCTACCCTACTCAAACCCCTCTGCTCTTCTGATTCATGCTAATGAGGCTAGAAAGCTTTGGCATAAAAGATTTGGCCACCTAAATTACAAGTATATTTTTGATCTTAGAGAAAAAGAGATGGTCATAGGGTTTCCCAAGACAAAATTTTCCAAAGGAGTCTGCCAAGGTTGTATCCTAGGAAAACACCTAGAGCACAAATTTGAGAGAGCTAGTCATGAGAGAACCTCTGCACCCCTTGAGCTGATTCACAGTGATGTTGCTGGCCCATTCCCTCATATGTCCATGAGTTAGGCAAAATATGCATTGACTTTCATTGATGACTTTTCCAGGTATTGCTGGGTTTACTTCCTAAAACACAAGTCTGAAGTTTTTGGCCTATTCAAAGTCTTTAAGGTTGTGGTTGAGAACCAGTATGGGAGGAAACTCAAGGTCCTTAAATCTGAAAATGGTGGTGAGTATGTCAAGTCTGAGTTTATTAATTATTGTGTAGATGCAGGTATTCAGATGCAACATTATATCCCTTACACACCACAACAAAATGGTGTTGCTGAGAGGAAGAACAGATCACTGAAGGAGATGGCAACATGCATGATGGAGGACAAAACTTTGCCACAAAAGTACTAGGCCGAAGCTATCAACTATGCAGCCTATATTCAGAATAGGGTGCCTCATAAACAACTTGATGGTATGACTCCCTTCGAAGCATGGATTCGGCACAAGCTAGATGTGACCCATTTTAGGATTTTTGGCTCAAAGGCTTGGGCTAGAATTCCAACAGAGAAGAGGAAGGCTTTGCAGCCCCAAAGCCAAGAGTGTATTTTTGTTGGATACTATGAAGATTCAAAAGGGTACAAACTTATGAATTTGAGCACAAACAAAGCCTTCATCAAAAGGTGTGTTCAGTTTGAAGAAGAACCCCTTGCAGTAGTGGAAGTTGGAGAAGCCTCTTCTCCACCTGATCCTCAAGAAGTAAGTAAAGAGTTTGTTGAACATGCTGATTCTGATTTGTCTGATGGAGATGAGTTTATTGCAGACCCTAACAGACCTACAAGGCCAAAAGAGGAAGCCAAGACACTACATGCAGCAGGAGAGCTAGCTGGGGATCCCAATGACCCAAGGAGGACTAGATCTTAATTTGAGAGTGGTCTGTGCATGAAGGATCCTATGTTTGCTGAAAATGCTATTTGATGGTGGAGTCTGATACTCAAACATATGAAGAAGCAGCAGGAGACCCAAGATGGCAAACATCCATGAAGGAGGAGTTCAGCTCACTCCAGAAGAGCAACACATGGGAGCTAGTGGATCTTCCCCCAGGGAGAAAGTTAGTCCAGTGTAAGTGGGTCTATAATACCAAATTTGCTGCTGATGGTTCACCACTGAAGTACAAGGCTAGATTGGTAGCAAACGTCTACTTACAGGTTCATGGCATAGATTACAATGAAACCTTTGCCCTAGTGGCAAAGATGGATTCCATCAGGCTAGCCTTAGCCATTGCAGCCTCAAGGCAATGGGAGTTACATCACATGGATGTAAAATGTGCCTTCCTGAATGGAGATATCACTAAAGAGATATATATGTAGCAGCCTCAAGGTTTTTCTACTAACCCTTCTCTTGTGTGCAGGTTGAGAAAGTCATTGTATGGGCTAAAGCAAGCCCCCAGGGCTTGGTATGCCAAGATCGATAGCTTCTTGCTATCACTGAATTTTGTTCGGTGAAAATCAGATCCAAATGTCTATTTGAAGTTAGTTAATGGTTCATTAATGATCATTGTGTTATATGTTGATGACCTCCTCATTACAGGAAGCTCAAAGGCTGAGATTGCTTCCTTAAAAGCTATGAACCAAGCCTTCTCCATGACAGATTTGGGGCTCTTAAGTTAATTTTTGGGGCTTGAGATTGCTCAAACCAAAAATGGAATCAAGGTGCACCAGTCCAAATATGCCTTGGACTTGCTGAACAAATTTAGAATGAAGGATTACAAAGCAAGCAAAACTCCCTTCCTTTCAGGAGTGAAGTTGGAAGAAGTTGATTCTTCACCTATGGTAAACAATACACTGTATAGGCAATTGATTGGATGTTTGTTGTATCTGACACATACTATACCTGATCTTTCTTATGTAGTAAGTGTGGCTTCTAGATACATGGATCAGCCTCATGAGATCCATTGGAAAGCAGCCAAAAGGATCCTTAACTTTGTTTAGGGAACAAGGACACATGGGATCTTCTATAAAGCAAAATCTGATCTTGATTTGATTGGATTTACTGACAGTGATTGGGTAGGTGATAGAACAGACAGAAAGTCCACATCAGGATATGTGTTCATGCTTGCAGAAGGGCCAATCAGCTGGTCAAGCAAGAAACAGAGTGCCATTGCACTCTCATCTACAGAAGCAAAGTACAGAGGAGTTGTTAATGCAGCAACTCAATGTTTATGGTTGCAGGGATTACTTGAAGAGTGTGGCTTCGAATCAGAGTACTCAACTACCATCTACTGTGATAACCAGAGTACCATTTGAATATTCCAAGATCCAGTTCAGAAGCAGAGAACCAAACACATTGAGATCCATATGCACTACATCAGAGAGCTTCTGCATGATGGTACCATTCACCTACTCTTCTATTCATCTTCAGAACAAGTAGTTGATATATTCACCAAAGCATTTTGTGAGAAGACCTTTAGCAATCTCAAATCACTGATGGGGATTTATA
>LPNX010665168.1:686687-693290 GCA_001517045.1 Pseudotsuga menziesii | reverse complement strand
GGACAAAATATTATAATATGGTTTGATTTTGTGTTTTTATATATTTATATTTGTTTTGTTTTATTTTATTTTGAATTGTTTTATTTTTTTTATTTTTGTGTTTTTATTTTGTTTCATTTTATATTTATTTTATTTTATTATTTATTTTTATATATTTAATTTTAATATTTTTTATTGAAATATGAATAAACTAGCATACCCCCAAAGCGGGGGAGATGAAACACCGAAAAGAACTTCGATATGTTTCAAAAATGAGAGAAAGTTGTGTGTAGATAATATAAGTGTATGTGATGAAAGCAAGTCTAGGAAAATAAGTGAAAATAAGTTACATAGAACTTCTAAATAGTCACATAAGTGAAAATATTCCTCCAAAAGGCTTTTGTACATAAATTTTTTAAATTTGAAAACATTCGGTGAATAAGTCAATGCTTTTGCCTCGATCCTTTGAATGTCAATGGAATCTTACAAAGCAAAAAAGTCCAAACATCCAAGGAGCATAGTTATAGGAGTTTTCCAAGTTTTAGGTGGCTTTAGAGAACCTCGAAACCCCTAGACATGGAATAACTATACCTTTGAAACTGAGACCTAAGCTGGATGTGCAGAGACTATACTTTTGAAATTGAAACTTGAACTATAGGAGACATCAAAATTTCTGCACATCATAATTTGCAAAAGCGACACCATTTTTCCTGTAGACCATTCACGTGGGTCCTCTTATAATCTCATGTATTGAATATGATTGAATGGCCAAATAAGGTTGATAGGTGAAGAAAATAATTTGTTTCAAGTTTTTAATATCCCAACTCAATCTTCGTATTGAATATCGATAGTATATAGTTAGGATGTCCATTAGTAGCTTGTTGCTTACTTTTCATGATGTAATGAATGCAAAAGGAAACCCCCTTCCATGCACATATTGTAGATCAGGGGGCACAAGTTTTGATAGACATAAAAATTCCATTGAATTTCTTTTTACCTTTTATCTTCACTGCATGTAAATGCAAAGTCATGGTGCTCTTCGCTCCTTGCATATCCCAAAACCATCATGATGGAATGCGAAGGCCCTCTGAGTCGTAAGCTTCGATATATGAAACTGAAAATTACAATCCAACGAACACAAAGTCATTTTCTTATTTTTACATTTCTTTGCAAAATAACTAATATAAATATGTCCACTCATTAGACTCCCATAAACCTTTCTTCAACCTTCATATTTGCATAAGTTTTTCTTTCTTTTTCAAGTTCTGCAACTTCGGTTAGCTCCATTAGTAGAGCTCGTTTCTGGATAAAACTTTTTTCAAAACCATGACAACGGCCTGGCCTATTGATTATTTAAATCCCAACCAACCAATACCATCAAATCACCCACATGTTTTCTATTGCAATGTCTTTTTGGTTCATAGAGTTTGGGTTTTCAGATGTACAAATTGAGTGTCTAGTGGACCTACATAGTTGTGTTTCAGATGATATGCATGACCACCAAGTCTCCCATGGAAACTATGGAAGTAGATGGTTGGAATGATACAAATATATGACAAACTATGAAATTTGGCTAAGAGATGTTGCTGAGAGCTCTTCTCCCATTGACTTTGGCGTTGGATAGAAATCATCATTATTGATGATTTATTGCATCAATCTTCTGCAAGTATTGATGATTGGATACATAATCACAGTGTGGGGAAACAGAATGGTGCTTGTTGATTATCATGAAGACGATGCATTTGATGGTATTCAAATGAGGAGGTTGCAACTTCTTGACATTGAAGCTTCTCTCTTGGAACGCATTATAATGACGATGAACTCTCTGAATATCATATGGATTTGCTTGAGCAAATATCCCAACTTTTCTCTACCTTTCTGGATTCTAATGAAGAATGGACATGAAAATGAAATTTCAGTAGGTAGATGTGAGTTTGGATGGGTAGCCTCACCAGATGCAACCATAAGTAAAGGACCCACTAAGCACAACTATGCCACCATCACCATCATTCCTACCCTAATAGCCATTGTTGTAGTTCTAGAATTTTTTTTGATAAATAATTTTAAAAGCATAAAGTACAGAAAATACTTTTATGAACCACTTATGTGGCTAGCATTTCCAAGATTAACTTTAGCCAACATCATTTCTATCTCCACTAGTGGTCAAATACAACCAATGGGTCCTCCCCTTATAAGAGCCAAGAGGCAGCAATGTACCAAACATTGCCACCTTCTATTGCAAGAAGAAGGAAGTTGGCAAAAGAACAAACTAGATGCGCATGCAAATGCATTTGAAAAAGTCAAATCTGTAACTTAGATGGAATTATCAAAAGAAATCAGATATAGGACATAAATAGTTTTTTCTATAAAATTCAATTTTCCTGGTTGCATTATCAAATAAAAGGTAATGCTCAATTTATGAGCATGCAATAAAGTGTAAACAAGGTTGTTGCGCACACATTTGATATCGTTTGCTTCCTCCATTGCACTCACATGACTGGTCAAAATGTGTAATGACAAAACAAATCTATATTGGACTGGCTGATATCTCTCTTTATAAAACCTTGATCAAAACTTGCACATTTTCATAATTTCAAAAAGAAGGGTAAAAGAGATCAAGATGTGTGTGATTATGCAATAGAATAGGATCTTGATTATGCAGTATAATCAAATTTTCCATACTGCGTGTACTAAAAAGCACATACATTAGTAATAAGCAATAAGAATTCAATATTAGCTTGAAACCTTGAGCATAGATATCAAATCATCTGCAACCAAAAATAATTTTGAACAATCATACCAAGCTAGCCAAAGAACCGATGAGAACAACAAACATGGGTGATCAGGCATGGCCTTGATGTGTGTGACACTTCACCAAGGGAAGAGAAACATACTGAGTGTTTTACCATCACTGATAATTTGTGTTGATTGTCACATGCAAATGCATTGCAAACAACCACATCAACATGCCTCCATTTAAACAATAACACATTTCTAACCTTGGCAGGTATTGTGTTGCTTTAGCCATGCAACTTTTGTTATGGTGGTTTTTGTTTAAATTTTCAATCTCAAGTTATGTTGATTAATTAACTCTTTCATGTATGTTTAGAGAAGAAACGACGAATAATGCACAAGAAGTGACACATATCCAAATTGTTTTAAAACTATCATGGTTTACCCAAAAGTCATATTTAATTTGTTTGGGCTAGACACAAATCATTCCCACGGCTAACAAGTATAGCTAGCACATGCCCACAGGTAGAGGTAACATGCACTTCATAACTCTGTGAATTGATATTGAGTCATCCATTATTTTTAGTGTTGGGATGCATAAAGTATCATTGCCTCGTCATACCATACCACCAAAGGAAGAAAAAAGGATCGATCTCCTATGAAAATGCAAAGATATATTCCATGAAGCAAAGGTCAATACTGCCACATAGTTGCATATTAGGGCATCCTGGTTGGGATTGATAAGACACTGTATTTTTCAAAATGTGTTGGTTAACCTAGTAGTGGAGATTTTCTTACTAATAAGACCCATACGCAGCTCGAAAAATGTAGGCCTGATTCTAATTGTGAGCAATCTAATAAAGGCTATATTAAGTAGCAGTAGCACTAGCCCAATCTTCATTATTTTCTAGTAGCATCTCTCTTTACCAATGATTAGTAGCTTAGAATCTTATTCATGTTCCATTAGCAACATCCTACATCCAATCAGGTCATTTATGCCCCCAACGTGCCTCGTATTTTTTTAGAATGTGTTGGTTTTAAGTTAACAAGATTAAAAACTCGTGAAAATTGTACCCATGGAATCTATTTTCATAATGGGTAGGCTATTCCATCATTTTGCGGAGCTTAGCACACCATGAATAAGCTTTCATGGAGGTGGTTTGCAGTTTTATCATAATTTAGTGTAGTTACATCAATTCTCTCTGAATTTGTAAGGGCGTTATTTATGATTTTGTTGTGGGTTTATTACGCCAAGAGGTGCATTCTACAGCCCGGTATGAGGTAGAAGTGTAATTCCATGCTCAACGTGGAGATGACACGTGTCACATAAAAAAGTCGGCTTATATATCTATATATATATAGAAGTCGGCTTAATAATTAATAATCTTAGGTGTATATATATAAGTAAACCAGCTTAGATCCAGCTTTACCTGGCTCTATCATGAGCCGAGAGCGATCAAATATTTAGAGGTGCAAACCCTTTTTTGGAGTGCAATTGTTGAAGCAGGGTTTGCACCTCAAAATATTTGATCCCTCTTAGCGCATGATAGAGCCGGGTAAAGCTGGATCTAAGCTGGTTATCCTTCATTCTCCACGAACATAGTAGCTAATTGCATCTATGAATTTATAGGTTCTCCGAAGAAATCCCGTCCAAGGGAAATTTCAGCAGGTAGATATGTGTTTGGATGGGGAACGTCACCAGATGCAACCATAAGTAAAGAACAACTACGCCACCACCACCATCAATCCTGTCGTGATAGCCATTGTTGTAGTTCTAGGAAGCGCTTTACTGGTGGTAAGTCACTACAAGATTTTTGAAAAGTATTGCAAAGCTTCTCGATGGAGACCTTTTTTCAGGAGGAGACGTAGGAGTTTGGACTCTGAAGAGAATATACAAGTTGATCCTTATTCTCCGTAAGGATTCCAAGACCCACAAGGATGGCTGATAATTACTCAATCATATGACCTGGATGAAGCTGTGATCAGATCCATTCCTCTGTGCAGATTCACCAAAGCGGCGAAGCTCATAGACAACATGGAGTGTGCAGTTTTTCTGGTTTAGTTTCAGGAGAATGAGGCTCTCAGGCTTCTTCCCAAATGAAACCATGCCTTCCATATTAACTGCATTGACGTTTGGATAAGGTCAGATGAGAATTGTCCTTTATGTAAAGCCAATATTGTATATTTAGAAAGCCCCTTTGTCCCTGCCATGGCGTTTGATAAGGATCAAGTCCCGTTCCCAAATGCAACCATGCCTTCCATATTAACTGCATTGACGTTTGAATAAGGTCAGATGAGAATTGTCCTTTATGTAAAGCCAATATTGTATATTTAGAAAACCCCTTTGTCTCTGCCATGGCGTTTGATAAGGATCAAGTCCCGTCCAATGGATTAATACAAAATAGTTTATAGCAATTTTCCGTCGCAGTTTCTGTGCAATTTCCAGTCAAATTTAGTGATTGATCTTGTTTCCACGCTGGAAAGGCATTTTTCTTGCCTATGTTTCCTTTTCGTGAGATTTCGGGACTCTAAATTGGAAAGGCATTTTTCTTGCCAACGTTTCCCTTTCGTGAGCTTTCGGTACTCTAAATCAGCTCATCTAGAGGAAAAACGTTAAAATATGTGTCTGATATCGTTGAATCTGAGCGACGCAGTGGATGCAATGGTTATCAGCAACGCGGAGTTTCTCGACCTTACGCTCATGGACGCCTTCAAGCGAGTGGTTGCGGGGCTGGGAGAGGCTGGGCTGTTGCTTGGAAGTTGGAGGTAATCTGCCAGGCAACCCGAAGTTTCTCGACCATACGCTTATGGACGCATTCAAGCGAGTGCTTGCGGGACTGGGGAGGCTGGGATGATGATTGGACGTATTATTCTAGACACGGGGGCTGATGATTGGACGTAATCTTCTAGACACGGGGAGGCTTCTCATACGCCGTCGACAGACGACAAAACTTTTAGAGAAGCAGCCCTCTTGAATAACACCTTCGGTGTAAATATGAAGGACATAACATGTGGTATATTAAAGTAGGGAAAGTATGTAACCTTGCGATATGAAAGATTAAGTTGGGATTGGGTATGATTGGATAGATAAAGTATAGGGTCGACTAAATCAAGAAAGAACTAACTCAGCCAAGGGAGTAATGAAGATAAAAGGGGAAAAGAGGGTTTGGATCGAAGGGAGAGAGGAGAGGAGAAGAGATGTTGCATGGAGGGTGTAGGAGATGGAAGAGGAACCAAAACAATGGATGGAGTTAGAGGTGAAAGAATAGGGATAGAAATAGTGGGATAAAATGAGGAAGAAGAGAAGGTGCACAACTAGGTTTACCACCATGTAACCATGTTAAAGTTTGACCCATACATGCATAGTTTCTTTTTTGGAATAGTGTGCATAGCATAGGCTAAACATGACATGGTTTTGTAAAAAAAATATAATGTTTTAAAGGACCCCGGTGGTGTTACTTTACACTTATAACTACGTCATTCATTTTATCTAGTCCTTAATGTTCCAATACTGAGTGGACCCACGCATTTCATATCCATCTTGGAGAATGATGAAATCCAACACTAATCTAGATGATACTACAAAAGGGGAATATCAAATTGAGCACTTCATCATATGGAAGCACAATTATGCTCATTTAGAAGAAAGACGACATATATGTAGTAATTATTGCACCCTAAAATAATCACTATAAAATTGGTTATCCAAGCGCTCACATAAAAGGACTTATAGATTGTATGAAAGGTTCCATTAAGTCCTTGTTGACAATTAGGACATCTATAAAACGAAATTCAAATGAAAAGTACAATATTAATATGAGAAACAACGAAATCAAATCCTCAAGCATGTACACTTATTAAGTTTTTCTTAAGCCCTTATCACATATGCCA
>LPNX010665168.1:646687-684187 GCA_001517045.1 Pseudotsuga menziesii | reverse complement strand
GATGGTGGACGCTAAAAAGGAAGCTAAAAGAGACGCTAATCATAGGGTTTTGTTGTAGTGATACTCCTAATCTTTCTTCCGAAATATACCATTCACCTTGCTTTATATACATTCCAAGCTTTGATAAATTGTTTTCCTCATTATTTATTTGTTTTAAAGTATGAGAAAAGGTCACTTCGTTCAAGTGCAATTTAAACCTTAACATTTGTTCACACTAGTTAGCCAATCTATTGTGATTTTCAAATCACCAGATACTTGCAAATGGATGATATTTTTTTCTGCTACTACTAATAATAAAAGTATGAGTGCACAAATCTCTGCATAATTGTTCGTCCCTAAACCAAGTACTTCCCTAAAGGTAATCTTTAAATATTTCGATAAATGTAATATATACCACCCTCGAGTCCTCTGTTGATCAATCACTACAACTCTATCAAAATAAGGTCAAGAAAGGTCAAAATTTATTACATCTTCGCTAACGTGCAAATAAGGAATAACCTTACAAATATGTGGAAATATTTTAAGTATGTCCATACTCCAACTTTCACAAATGAGATGAAGGATGAAATTATCATAAAAAAGACACTTATTCATGGTGATCCAAACTTGCCATCCCACAATAAAAGATAGATTTTTTGTAGCATTAAAACTAATATTGAGGCACCAATTTTTAAGGCATTTTTGAATTAACTCATTAGTCCATGAGCATCTCAACTTTAAAAAACTACCGAATTCCTTCCAAACCTTGGAAATGTATTGGAAATCAATGAGCAAGTGACAGTTGGTCTCCTAAGCTTGTTTTCATAGGTAATAACTACAAGAACCTTCTCTATTTCTTCTTTCCATATGATCTCATGCTAAACCTTTATATCTCAAGAAGAACCACATAAGAATCTTATATTTTTCTAGAAAGTTACATTTCGACATTAATTTCCAACACGAAATAAGCTCCTCCAACTCATTCTATTCCATCAAGTTCCATAGCCCAATTTAGGAGTACAAATTCCCGAAGGATCTTTATCAATTTGGAAAGCAGCAATGTTTTTCACTTATGAAAGCATAAATGCTTTTCATGATGACAATTATTAAATAATGTGGATCTCTAGCACTTATGAAAGCATAAATGCTTTTTCATGATGATAATGAGGATCTCTAGCACTTACGAAAGCATAAATGCTTTTCATGATGACAATTATTAAATAATAGTAATAATAAATAAAATCTTTTGAGGTAATTTAGTTTCATTAACTTCATTTGGTGTCTTTATGTTTTGGTGGGGCATTACATATGGTATACGTATACCCGTGTTTAAAGATGCTTATTAATATTTTATCATCTTTATTTATATATGTAGGTTCTAAAATTATACATAATATAAAATTATATATAAAATATTAGTGGATACTACTGAGTGGAAGGGATAATCTAACTTTCTATATAAATATAAATATTTGATGAGATATTATTTTATGTATATAAATGTTAGATAAAATATCATTTTATGTTAAGTATGAGATATTTAATAATATATTGATGTGATTTTTTTTTAATTTACTATATTGAAAAATATAGATTTATTTTAGTGATTAAATCAACTAGATATACTCATTAATATTATCAACAAAAGTGCTACATCAAATGAACCTTATAGTTGATTTTTACTATATTTATATTATTTTATGATAGTGATTAAACAAAAGTGCTACATCAAATCAATTTTATAGTTATTTTTTAATTATATTTTATAGTTATTTTTTATTATATTTATGTTATTTTATGATAGTTATTACCTAACTTTACTTATAAAAACTATAAATGTTAATTGATTACTTTAATTTATTCAATTTTCTTAAGTTGGAATTTGACCTTTGGAGTAATTTATAAGTATTTATGGTTAATTAGTGTGCATGATTTTTAATTTATTCTTTTTTTAATTAATAGAAAGTTAGATTTTTAACCATTATAAATTAATTAAAAAAGTGTTTGGATGAATTAATAAATATTACACTAACTATTTTAATATTTCCTATTTTTAAGGTTTTAGTTGTAACATATGAATTTTTTTATGAATCAAATATTCTTTCTTTATCTTTATATTCAATTACTAAAACATTTTTCTATACAATTATAGAACTTTATCTTTATATTCAATTATGAGCATCAGTAAGTCATTATCTCCATATTCAATTCACATACACGACAATTTGTTTTTTTCATTAATCATGGTATTTTTTTGGTGGCCACTCTCCTACCTCATTTTCATTTATCATTGTTCTTTTGGAAGAAAATCTCCCACATAATAAACCCTTTTCATCTATTCTCTAGCTTCTTTGAGGTGGTCCTCCACCCCCTAAAAGTCTTTCATTTGGCTTCTCTTCTCTAGCTTCTTTGAGGTGGGTCCTCCACTCCCTAAAAGTCTTCCATTTGGCTTTTCTTCTCTAGCTTCTTTGAGGTGGGTCCTCCACTCCCTAAAAGTCTTCCATTTGGCTCTTTCTTTTGCCATAATGTCCACTTAACAAACTCAAATGCTTCGTATATCTACCTCTCACTTGACTCAACCCCTATAGATGAACAATTTATACAATGAACACATTTTTCATGAAAAACTAGTTGTGCAGCTCAATTTATTCTTTTGTGTTAAAGAATTGATACACTATTTTAACACTTATTGGAAAAGTATAAAAATGCCTATAGATAATAAATAATTAAACAATATATTCTAAGTTTTATTATTATTAATGAAGCATTATGTTCTAAGTTTTATATTATTGTTGTGTCTCTTTCATTAATTTTCTTATAAAATAGTTCATAAATTTATTAGATAAATCTCTATGAGCCAAGTAGTTTGATCTTGGTATGAACATTTTAAAAATGGATTATTTGTTTGAGACGTGAGGTGACATCCCACACAGCTTCTTGAAGATTATAGTTCATAAATTTATTAGATAAATCTCTATGAGCCAAGTAGTTTGATCTTGGTATGAACATTTTAAACTTTGGATTATTTGTTTGAGACATGATGCAGCATCCCACACAGCTTCTTGAAATCTTCTCACAACAAATGAAAGGGTCCGTGGGTTACGATTTTGCTTCTCAACACGGTTGTTTACCTTACCTTGCATACACTCTTCGGTACGAGGTTCATTATCCTATTAATTTCTAGGAAGAACAATGGACGCAATGTTCATGTTCCAAGTGAATGGGATTTCCATTACCAAAGACAATGTGAACATTTTCTCACTCTCACTAGTCTTCAGGTGAGCAAGCGACTATTGAGAAACCTTCAACCCTAGCACAATGGTAGCTTTCATTTGTTCCAATCTACGTGATTTGGGCTCACAAGAGAAAATTTGACTCGTGATGCCCTAGTTTAGGCTTGGATAACCTCACATATGTCATCTGCAACAAACATGATATTCGCAAGAACATGACAGTTGATGGAATGTGTCTGTTTTAAGTAGCAACTAACGACCAAAGTTAACCTTTTTGAAATCCGATCATGAGTCTTTATTTGGCCTCCAATAGATCGATCCTCCATCAATTTGATTACAGCTAGAGCTTATTCATGGAGGCATTTTCCATGAAGGTATTCACCTAACTCTGAAAGTGTCAATTTGTATGGTATTTAATCTATGTGGTCACTATATAGACACCTTAATGTTAAAGAAAACAAGCGAAGCTTTGATCTTCGTTGATCTTCCAATCTTTTTGTCTTGATCACAACCTCCAATAAGATCGGATCTATATGTGAGTGTGCTTTCTAGTTTGTGAAAAAGATTACCCAGAAACAAAAATAAATGGATCAAGCCATTGGATATGATACCATGTTAATGAAAACAAGCGAAGTAAGAAAAAGAAAAAAAAAACACAATAGAAATATTGGTTATTTAAGCAATTGAATTACCTTCTCAAATACATTCTTTCAAATTTATGCTCCCAAAACCCCAACATTTCAAATGAAAGTAATTTTGTCACTTATCAATTTGAGCAAAGAATCTTCCTTTATATCTTAATAATTTTCCTTTAATTCTTCATTTACATACACTCAAGCACCACATGAACACCTTCTTACGCATTTATGTTTCCTAAAACCCCAGGATTTCGAAAAAGTAGTTTTATATGCTCAATTTGAGCCTTGCATCTTCCTTCTTATCACATGAAAATAGATATCCTTATAATGATATATTTACAAATCTCCTTATACTTGAAGAGAAGACAGATCATAGTTAGTTCATTTTCTTAATAGTAGATCAACCTTTTTCTCATGGTGATCTATGAGTGTAACACCTTTTATAATTAGCATGCCCTAAATACAAGGTTCAGCATTAGTTACTTAGATATGCATATATAATAGAGACTACGTATGAATGTAGTGTATGATTGTGCTACTAAAATTGGCCTCATTATTGATGGTATTCTAAATAAAGAGATCATCTAATCTTGGCAATAATTTAATTAAAGGGGTGGTTTTTAATCAATATTCTCTTCTCCTCATACAATTTCTATGCCTTATTATTTGTTCTTTCCACTCATAAAGTAATTATATATAGTGGTTTTCTAATGCATATTAATCACCGAAATTTGTGATACACATCTCTAGTGGATTTTAGGAGCATCAACAACACTACCAACAACAATCCACATTCAAGTAATCCTTCTCTCAACCTTCCTAACTCATCTTTGTGGTGGCATATTTTCTTAAATTATTCAGTATTCTATTTTCTTCAATTATTGAGGAATCCTCTCATTACAGAGCGATGCATGAAATGGATCGATCCCTTATAGAGTAAATCCACAAACATATTCATGATCCCACTCCTTTGTAATTAGAGACACTCAATGGAGAACCTCATGACTGATAGATGTGCAACCTCACTGTCTAATTTAAATTATGACTAGGCACCAATGAGGATTATTACCTAAAACTTACAGAATGGAATCCACAAGAGATACCCTCGACATCGTGGTAGTTTCATTTCTACATTGTAACACCATATTTTGACCAAAAAGTGTAATGATGTAATTTTGTACACAGTGATGAGACTATAAGCCTCATGTAATGGTTTGGATGACTAAGGATATTGTAAATATGAACTTTGATGATATTAATATAAAAAATTCCAACAAGCTATCAAGGGAAGAAGGACAAAACTAGAATGGGGGGTTTTGATTGCATGAGGGTAAAATTATAATAGGAGGTCTACGGAAAGACCATAGTTAGCTAGCTATCATAAGTTCTTGTTATTATCCTTTAACCCTTTATTATGCCCTAATTAACTAATGATAATTAAGCAGGGTTTAAGTGGGATTTCATAAGAGACACCTGCNTAGCTAGCTATCATAAGTTCTTGTTATTATCCTTTAACCCTTTATTATGCCCTAATTAACTAATGATAATTAAGCAGGGTTTAAGTGGGATTTCATAAGAGACCCCTGCCATAATCCTATTAAGCATATATCTTGTGGGAATCCATCCATTGAAGAATCCTGCTCAATTCATTTTCATCATTGAAATAAGATGCTTGTTGCTGTGGTAAATTAGACATCCAATTGTTTATGGATAAAGGATTGTAGCCATTGTGAAGCTCACATGAGTCACTCTCATAAAGTGTAGCCTAGTAACCTTGATAAATTGGTGTTGAGGGCTTGGTTCCCATTAGTTAGGAATCCTTCGGTGTAGTGTGACATATAAAATTCATGGTTAGCTTGTGCTAGAATGCTAAAAGGGGATGGAGTATGAGTCAAGGGTTGGGGTCGAGAATGGAGGAGGTTTTCTACACCACATGGGTAGAGGGTAGGTGGATTTGGGTGACATAGTGATCTACCTTGAGTGTGACTAGCATTGAATATATTGTTTTGTTTTTTAATAATATATTAGATATAAAAAAATTTAGACAATGGATTTAATTATACTATATTCATAAAAATATATATTTCTTTCTTGTTATAAATTAAATTAGAGACATTCTTTGATATCATGAACAAAAGTATTACATGACAAGCTTATTTAACTATGAATGCATGTTTATTATATTTATGATGGTGATTACCCAACTTTGTTATGGGATAAATTTCAATTAATTACTTTGATTTATTAAGGTTTCTTAATTTAGAATTTGATTGATAATAAATTAGAACTCCCAGGGTTCAAGATCTCTCCCTTTGGGATAAGGTTAATACATCTAATAATAATTGTGTTTTTCACTATATAGATATTTTGGTGTGCATTTTTTTTTAGATTATTCTTTTTTAATGAGAAGTTAGCTTTTGAGCTATTTCTAAAACTATAAAACATATCTTTTGCTAGATTAATAAATAATCTCTCCTATTTTATGGGTTTTAATTATAATATATGTGTTTAAAAAGTCCATTTTCTCATAGCTCAAAATATTTAGACAAAAATGGAAATCTTTCCTCAAGGTTTTTATGAAAGTATGTTTCAAATATCACAAATTTGAGTCCATCCTCATGTTGAGATCACATTGAAGGAATTGGGATGTGGGGTGAGCATGGTTATGATGGCATATAAATATACATTATTGTGCATTGAATGCTTAAAGAAGGAGGAGGTCATCATCATTGTGCATGCATTTTCAAAACAGGGTAATGATCCACTAAAATTGTATTTTTAGTTGGTTTGTTAGTTGGTTCCAAGTGTTGGTAAGCTTGCAGCCACCATATTTATTATGACTATTAAACCACCTTTCTATTTTTAGAGCTTCTTGAATTTTCCCATGAGAGTAGAAGTCTTCTCTAGCTAATAGCTTTGTGTCGTCAATGCAAATGAGGTTAGTAGTAACAGAGGAGTGGTTTGTTGAGGCTAATTTAGTAGCGTGATTATGAGATATATTAGATATGTTTTATTTGAGATACACTTGTAATGAGTGGCCATTTTTTGCCATATATGTTTTACCACATGAACATGGAATAGAGAGTATACATTTTTCTTAATGTAGGTTCTAAAGTATTTTTTTTTGTTGAATACATCCAACCTATAATGGAGTTGGGAAAAGATACCATAATGTTGTTTCTTTTAAGAGTTTTGAAAATTATATATGTTTTTCCCATTATGTAATGTAAAGTTTCCTTAGGTTGTTGATATCACATATTTGATTAGTACATATGTTAAGATTTTCTTTGATTTCCTTCGTGATTTGTTCATCGTTGTATCCATTTGATCTGAATGTTGTTTTTAAGGTGATGACTTCTTTCTCTAAGCAGGTTGTAACCGGGATTATCTTACCTTTGGTTACAAGTTTGTTAATAACATCAATCTTTTGAGTGAGGTGGTGGTGTGAATCAACATGTTGGGCCTTTTTATGTATACCTAATTCCTAGTTTATTAATTCCTTTCTTTATGAGGAGAACATTAAGAAATGGTATTTTACGATCCATGATGAATTTAATGTCCTTTAAAATATTGTTAAGGTGTGTTAATAAATAAATAATTCTTTCATTGTCATATCTCCATTTTGCTAAGATATCATCCACATAATTTTTCCATTCGTCAAGGGGGAGTGGAGAATAATTTATGGCCTTTGCTTCAAAATATTCCATGTAGATGTGTACAATTACTAGAGATAAGGAGATCCCATTGCAAAACCATGATTCTACTCATTTATTGTGTTTATAAAACCGAATTATGTTGACTTTAGATATACCTTCTCTAGTTTTGTTGTCTTGATAATGTTTTTAATCACATTAATGTCATCATCTAATGTATTTCGGTGTATATCGACACAATGCCAAATCTAACAAGTATATCTTCTTCTTCAACCTCAATGATTTTAATCAATTATAGAAAGGAGGATGGATCATTTACGAATGGAGTGCCACTTGGATATGATTTGGAACTCTTTAGATATATTCTCAACCCTACTCCTCTAAACCGTATTTTTATTTCATCCCATGGTGGGGCAGTGGGGAGGGAGAGGTCTCTCCTCCTTTTGCAACATTGTTCCTCATCCCAAGCAGCTTGTTGGGAGACCATCAACAATCACATATACAAGGAACCCTAATTGAAAAGAAGTGATAGAACTAATACTGTAGTAAAAAAGGAATCCAAACCAACAAAGAGAGAACACTCGATACAAACCATAGATCATGACAAGGCATTCTTATGGGAAGTCATCAGAAGATGGGGTTAACGAAGGTCAAGTCTCATTGGAGGAACCCTCTCAACAACCAAATACAAAGGAAAATAGGATCAAAATGATCAGACTTGGATGCCTACCCCAAACCCCATCAATCCCAAGTCTGGAAATTCCATCGAGTAAGATTGGTTAATGCAAATAATACACGAGGGACCATGCCCTAATCTACAAATTCATGTGCTTCTGGCCCAATGAAATATATCTTCTATAATACCTCAAGATATAATAAATTGTTACTAAATTCTTTTAGAATAATTTAATGATTTTAACTAATTTTGATAAAAAGTAAAAAATAAAACAAATGTAATGAATTATTCTTTTATTAATAAAAGATACTAAAGGGGGCATAAGTGAAATAGTTGTTTAAGAGTGTTTGCTGACCCACAAGAGGAAAATACAAGTGGTTGTATCAGTTGAGTGATAACTCAAGGTGCAGGAGCCATATTCCCCAAAAACAGTTCACAACTCTTTGTTGAGTTCTAAAGAGAAGGAGGCTCATAAATGACCAAGTCATAGGAAAAATAATACATAATAGTATGTCCATTAGAAAAGAGGCCAACATTCAATGAGGATTGAATCTGTTAATGCAAGAGATGGCTCATTAAGTGGATTTTTCTCTTGTGGTTTAGGGAACATGCTTAGGAATTCTGGAGTAAGTGATTTGGTTTCTCTAGGATTTGGTTGGGAGGAAGGACTATTCCATTTATTTTTTCTTAGCAGTGGTGCCATGTTCTTTTCCTATTGCCTATTTGTTATAACTAGTTACAGTAGGATCTCCACTCTGAACAAGGAACCATAACTAATTCTTTGGGAAATTTTTTGTTATGCATCTAATTTAAAAATTGATCCGCTATATATCTAATTTAAGTATTGATCCATCATGAACCTAAATAGAATAGGGTTTTGTTTTGCATTAGTTCACTAATTGTTCTTGTCAAGTTTTTGGACTAGATATTATTTCCATTTATTATATTCAAGCCTATAATATATAGATTTAGTTATTTATGTATCTATGATCGGGCATCCATACCATAATCAAAGTTTTTTAGTAATGTGTGTTATTATAACAACTAGTAATTTGAATCCAAACTATTGTAAATCTAGTTATTCCTTTCTACTATGGTTTCTAGAATCTAAGTACTCGCTTCTTCTAGTTAATTCCATTTCTGTAAAATAATCCTGCTGGTATGTTACTATAAAAAATCGCATACTGTATATTAGTATAAGTCTATTTAACTTATGATTAAGGTAGATAGAGATAACATTTTCTAAATATTATAAAACAATCACATAAAGAGCACCAAGGCATTTGAGATCAAATATTACAGTCAAATAATTCTTTGCATAAACAAGTAATAGAAGATAATGTAAAACTGAATAGTTCTTTTATTAGAATGATAGCTTAGAATATTCTATAGAAGTATAAATTATTAAATTAAACCTCATTTTTATAACCCCTATACAAATCGAGGATTTTCAGATCGGGATCGATGGGATCTAAATAAATATCTACAGATACTCTAAATAAAAATCATTAAAATACATTATACCAATTATGGCAATCATAACATATCTAACCGTTCAAATAGAAAATCATAAATGTCCTATTATTATTAAACTAACAATCAAGAACCAAAATCAAAGCAATCCTTAAATTAGATTTTGGTCCCAATCCAACCGTAGGCTAATATTAAAGTAAATCAATCTATAGTTGTCCAAATCAAACACTCGACTATTCACAACAACGATTCTTCCCAAATCTGAGTGTGGAAGTAAGACCATCGAAGGATGGAAACCATTGTATAAGAAAATAAATTTAATACAAGTATATAATTATTAAAAAAATAAAGTCTACATGCACTTACTCTTAAACAACAAGCAAATCCCATCAAACCCTTTTCATGGCAGTAAGTCCATCACAGATGACAGCCCGAGTATTACTTAGGTATAGTAATCCAGATCAATCAATCAAAAGGGTTTAAACCGAACACATGAAAATACATATTACCACCATGATATAGATTTATGACAGATAATTCAAGAGAACGTCACATAAATAGCAAAGACCCTATGGTTCGTATCAAGAGTTATAAATATTAAACAATGTCAAATGTTAAAGTACGATTTCAAAACAATGTGGCCATAAGACCATTACGATGGAGTCCACATCCTTTAAAACAAAAGAAAAACACTCCATTAATTTATTACATTACAGGTGGTGGTAAGTCCATATAGGATGGCTTCCACGAAAACCCTTTAAAACCTAAGAACAAGCTGCATCACACATAACCAATTAAAAACAATGCTGGAATAGAGAGGTCGTAAATCAATCTATCGGTTAGAGTTTAAACCCTAAGGGTTGAAACAAAACACCATAACTTATCTTGCATGAAGTTAAAGCCTGTACTTCTATCATGACCCAAATTCTTAGTCAAGAAGCAACCTACATTAGCATTTGAAACAATAAGCAATTGTGGGTAAATATTAAATGGTCATTAGAGTAAATTTCACCTCAAAATGGGCCTCCTAAAAAAAATTAATAAAATAATAGTTAAAATAATGAAATAATATTTATTAATTTTGGAGGAAGAAAAGAAAAAAACCATTTTTTTGTTTGTATTTTCGACATATCTCGTGTTTTTACTCAAATTTCAATCGGGAGAGCTCATTGGATGCAGAATTAAACTCCACATCCAACGAGTACCCACTTGGCATACCTTTGACAGACCCTGCTACCCCAAAAACAAGAAATACCTGAAAAAACGTGATGATGATGTCATCATCACGTTTTTTTAGGTATTTCTTGTTTTTTGTGAAGCGGGGTCCATAAAAAGTATGCTGAGTGGGTACTCATTGGATGCAGAATTTGATTCCACATCCAATGAGCTCTCCCAATCGAAATTTGAGTAAAAAAATGGGGAGATATGTCGAAAATACAAACAAAAAAAATAGTTTTTTTTATGATACCTATCCCCAAATTTATATTAAAAAAGTTTTTAAGAACTATATGGTATTTCAAATTTAAAGCAATTTCACTGGCTAACACATGATGACATGGAATTTGAGTTAAAGCTAAAATGCCCATTTTGAGTTGAAATTTCCTCTAATGATTGAAACAGAGTAAGAGTTTTGATATTCTTACCTTGGCGTTCTAAGACGTAGGCCTCAGAGGCAGTGACACTGTCTCCGTCCTGACCAATGCTCTTGATCACTACAACCAACTAACCAACAGTCAAAGCCTTGACATTATAAAGAATTTTTAAAGAGTATAAGAAATTTTGCATTATTGCTTACCTGGTGGAGTTGCAGAGAGGGTCAGGGGTTGTCTTCTCCGATATTTCCTTATCCCTCTTCTACCTGTACCAAAAAAATGCGTTATCAGTATATTACAATTGAAAGTTATTATTACACTATGAAAACATCAAATTCGAGTAAATACATTGTCTCTTACCTGATGAAGGGCAGTTTCAAAGCTGAAGAAGGTGGTTGGGTTTGTCTGAAGTGAAGAAGCAAGATACAGATTCCATTGGAGCCAAGAAGACCTCCAATATACCTTGAAAACCAACTAGGAGGAATGCCACTACCAACTGGCAAGGTTATACCATTAAAAGACTCATAAAATTTCCATTAAAATAGCAAAGCCTCGACTCTCTTAACTTATAGACCAAACAACCAAAACAATGAAGGGTTCGGACAAAAAAATGACACATTTACCCTTTTGAAACCCTTGAAAGTGTATTGTATAGGTGGATGACCAAGATGCATTCTTGGAATAGCATTGAAATCCTGGTTGCGCTATCAACTCACAGCTAGGGAAGCACCATAAATTCATAAGTCAACCAAGGTACTAAACCTTCTAACTATCATAAATCACAACCAATATTAATCATATCACTTCAGTCATTGTTTCCAAACCAAGTATCAAACATTGGCATAAACCCCATAATCATTAACATATAACCATGTAAATTTATAACCAACAATCATTGTATTCATTAACATGTTGTTAGCACCATGTTTGAAATTTTGAATTGTGGGCTCGTAAGATTTGGAAATAGGTTATCTTTGAAGATTTCATGAAAGCGATTTCAGAATTAACAAGTTAGCATGAGTTTCGTCATAGGCCTTTGGATGATGAAATTGAGTTTGATCTACAACAGTAGATCATTCTGTCTTTAGAACATGCAGTGGCAGGGAGGAGATAAGCATAATATCAATGTCCTAGATGCAAGGTGATGAAGATCAACGATGGAAAGAAATTATTCCAGTTGAAGATGCGAGGTAACTTTTGGTCTTTAGATTTACGAAGTCGATTAAAGGAGAGAAGTGTTGGAGGTTCGAGATCAACGCAAAGCCCTATTGACGTCCCTAAAGGATTTCGATCGATAAACATGCATGAAGGGAGAAGATTTTCCAAATCGCAGAATAGGTTAAAGGGAGAAAGGATTGGATGACTGAGGTAAAGGAAGAGATAGATCTGCGGTCGTAGTTAATTCTGTGATCTAAACTAGCATGGGTAAAGTTGCAATTTTAAAATCACGAAAAGTGGTATGGGCTATAGCTATCAACGGTCATGACATGAGGTCAGGGTTGATCAATGGACATGGTAAATTCCACAATGTAAAGCTTCCCGATCGATTGCATGAGGGAAGATCAACGAAGTGTTAAGGTCTTTAGAATTGGATGGTCCCGATGAAGGCAGTTTCCTGATCAACAGTCGATGTTGATTCTCCTGAATCAAGTTGTGACAGTGGTTAATGTTGGATTCTGGTATGAAGAATCCGCATACCAAATGCTCAGAGTGCAAAGCAAAGGATCCATGTAGAGCAGAAAGGGTATACATTTCCTTCTGAACTGTGGAGTTGACAATAACTTAGCTAAATGTATGAAGCACCTGCATGGATAGGATCCTAATGTTGCACGAAGGGACAAGGTAGGAATTCTCGAACCCTTGAGTATTTATGAAAATGAAAATGATGGGAGGCCATGTATATGTGTACAATGGATACAGGATGGGTTTAGATAGATGGTTTAGAATCTGTTCAACCTGGTAAAGATCGTGTCATGGTCAGGTATGGTACAGAAAGGATATCCACATGTACGATATGACCAACAATCATATCCCTTGACACCATTTGTGGCATGCCTTAGGTGAAAATGATGTCCACAACATCACTAGCCCTCCCAAATCCAGAAATTCATCACGAGGCTTACGTAAGAAACAACGGGAGATCATGAGACCTGGATTTTTGAAGCGGTGAATATGTCCTTTACACGAAGCAAAGGGATGAAGCTAGACAAAACTGTTATGAGTACCATAGTCAGCGCAGGTAAAAGGGCAAAGAATGTCAAGTCCAAATTCCATGATCCATGTGGGCAGTAATGCAACATCAAAGGAAGCGACATGGATGGATTCTTAGTAGCAAATAGAATTCCCCATCCATGTGTCCACTCGTGTAACCATTATAATGACCAACTAAGGAGTGTGTGATAATGCTGACCAGTCATCTCTATTTCCTTCTTCCTCAGCCTATAAATATGCCACCCTCCCGAACCGCTGAAGAAAAGGGGATGAGTGAACGCTAAGAAGAAATTCCAAACATTAATTTGCATAGGGGATTGAGTTTTCTGGAAATTGCAATGGATGTTTGGTTTGAGAATCTCACCTGTCAGGGAGTGTTGATTGTTGGCAAACATGCATTTATGTCTCTGTATCATCTTGGGTGTTTACAATAGGAAAGCACCAACCATAGGGGAATAGATGTAAATCACTTAGAGAGATTCATCCATTTTCTGATAGACATACCTCCACCTGTGCAGTGCCTAGGTTTTCATATGCTATGGGTGTCCCCCAAGAACCCCTGTGTTATCACTCCAGGAAACTCCTCTAGGTTGCAGCTCGAGGATGCCTGGTAACGTACAATGTTTTTTAGGGTTTTCTAATATGGATCAAGTCAGGTGACCTATATGACCTTCCACTTTCAAGACATGCATGAAACTCACTCAATTACAAGGATTTTTGTTAAAATTGTTCAGAATTTTACAATAAGGTGCAGGGATGGAGAACTCATTAGGCTGGCAGATTTACACACAAAATAGATGCATATATATGTCTAAATCATGATAAGGATGGTACTTATAATTCAAATCACATTAACATGCCAATAGGACGACAACTATCAGTCATTAATTAACTTGAATTTAACCTAAATACACATTCAGGAATAAGCACAGTAAAGACAGAAATGGAGGTTGAACAAATTATAACAAAAGAGCTTATATTCAATCATGAGAAAAATGAGAAGCTGACAATATTATAGGTCTATAAATCCCCGAAGTCAAACCCTTTTTCATAATTTTTTTTTAGGCTTTATAGCCTTTACAAAATATACAGATCCTGAAAACTTGGATCCGTTTTTTACAAAAATAAACAAAATAATAGTGTTTTGCAAATTAGGTTAAAAAAACCTAATTAACTACTTGTCTAACTAATTGAAGAATTAGTTCACTGAATGAACCTTCAAATAACTGAGGTAACTGCTGACAATTACTACTACTGGCCCTTTGTTGGTTAAGCCATTGTTTTCTCCTAATAGCTAGGTGTTGGTGGCCTTTTGTACTATTATGTCATAGTAAAACTGAAACAGACCTTTTCTTGATGCTTTCCTCTGCACCCTTCATCTTCAGACTATGTCCTTAAGCCATATATATTTGCCAAAAACCGGTCCTGTATGCCAAAATTTGATTTTAAGCCTCTGTTTTCTTTTGGTGGCTAAGAGGCCAGACTATTGAAACCGTTAGCTATTGAAAGCGGCGCTTTCGATGGCTAATGAATTGCCCCATTGTCCACCTAAGCCACTGAAAGCCCTATTTTCAAAATTTCTTAGGGTTTTCCCAAAAATTTTCTTTTATGGCTGTTTGCTTAGCTTTCTTCTTCAGCAGGCTCTATGCTAGGAGGGTTAATAGTAGCCTGGCTGGTCTATGGAGGCTTAAGGCTAACTGCAGCCTCAACTAGGATTTCCAGGGTGGGGTGGCTGCTAGGGTTTTCCTTGGCTTCCTTTAGTTGTAGTCTTTGGAGCCTAATCAACCTGTACAATTTAATATTGTCCTTCATGAACCTCAGGTTTCTCTTTAACAAGATGTATCTCCCTCTCATCTCCAGGAAATAATTATGCAATTGCTTATTCCTTTTGGTCATAATTTCATTATTTTTCTTTATTTCTCGCTCCAAAATCTCCATTTCATAAACTCGCCTTAGTAATTGATTGATCTTTTGATTTTTAGGCTTGCTAGAGGAAGCCCTCTCTATTGGTTCCTCTTGCTCCTTTGGTGTGGGGGAGGGTAGTGCTTCAGCCACTGGTACAATTTGCAGAGCAAGGTTTGCACCTTCTTCTTGCTCCTCTTCAGAATCTGAGTAGGACAAATTTAGAATATTCTCATTCTGTGCTTCAACCTCCTAGCCCTCCTCACTGAATTCCAAGTTCCCTTTTACCTTCTTGGCCTTGGAAGAGGAGGGAGGCTGTTCTATTGCTGCTACTGGGGATATGGCCCCCCTCTTTCTTCTCCCACTCCTAGGTGTGCTGGACTTCTTGGTAGAGACATCCTTTTCTCTTCTGGCTGATGGCATGTCTCAAATCCATTCCAAAATAGAAAATAAGGCCATGCCATATTCCTTCTTTTCAGCAACTCCTGGACCAACAGCTCAATAAGGCCATGGTGGGATAGTCTGCCAGCAATCTTGGTTGGCTGGGATTTCACTTGGTGTGCCATCTTTCCTAGACTTTTGTGTAAGTAAAAGGGAAAATTGAGTGGGATTTTACCTGTGAAGTGATTCATTAACTTGAAATGGTATATCATGGCTCTGTTATATCTTCCTTCACATGTTAGTTAGACCACAATTGCCTTCAGCAGTTGTTCCCACCTCTCTTCCAACCAAGATGATGGCACACTCTTCTTCCACACCATTCCTCTATGTTCAAGATTTAGGTAATACCTAAATTCTACATCTTTTGGTATGGTGGTCTTGAACCATTTTTCTCCTGTGCAACGGAGATCAGTTACTTCAGTTATTAGGGTTTCATCTATGTGAAATTCCTCCTTTCCTATAACTGCCTTTGAACCATCAAATGAGAGGGAAAACGCCTCAGCTACCTGCGGATGGGAGCCTTGTATCTTTTCACAAAACTTGTAGCAGCCAACATGTTGGAAGAGTTTACAGACCTTTGGATGTGCTTCCAAATAACTAATATCACCCAACTCCTGCCTGAGAGCAGGTCCTCCCTTCTTCATATTGATGAGTGCCTCTCCTGGGTACCTGCAAAATAATTCTTAGTTCTGTATACAGTGTGTTAGTAGGTTTCTCCTTCATAGATGGTTTTCCTGGTGGAGAGGAATGACAAGATTGAGAGTAAAATGTGCTGGAGTCCTTTGGCACTGATTATGAGGGTTTGTTCTGTCATGATGGATGCTGAGATCATAAGGTGATGGCAGCAGTTGATCCTCTCGATCTTTTTTCCCAAGCAATCATATCACACATCGACCTGGATACTTGGTGGGTTTTTTGTTGTTATTTTGGACAGGTGGAAGAAAACTGAGGGTTTCCAATCCTATCAGTCCTTTTCCAGTTTTATAATGACCTCTTTAACTTATTTGCAGATGCGGTTATGCAGGCTCAAGTCTTTTTGGTGTTTTGTCATGCCCTCCACTAATTGTTCATCCTGATGACGGGGTGTGATTTGAATGTTTTATAACCATTTCCCTATTTTGTATTTTCAGTGGTTAACAATATTCCTGAATTAGTTTGCAAACCACCGAAAAGATAGCTTTTGGTGGCTAATGAAATGTCTGATCCTTCTCCTAAGTCACCGAAATTGTCATACCAGCTTCACGGTGAAATCCTGCTTTCAGCAGATAGTGGCCTCACTGAAAAATCTATTTAACTACTGAAAACCCATTCTTCCAGTGGCTAATGAAATGTACAGGCCTTCACCTAAGCCACCGAAAGCACTTTTTCTTCGACGCTTATCTTCCTACTTTCGGTGATTAAAATCTGCATTGAATTGTTCAATAAGCTGCCGAAAGCATCACCTTTTGGTGGCTAATGAGCTACTTCAAGTCTCGCCTAATCCACTGAAACCAACTTTACTAATATTGCTTGCTGCTTTCTTTCAGTGGTTAACATGCCTCCTGGTCTCCTCCCCAAGCTGTCAAAAGCAACACTTTTCGGTGGCTAATGAGTCATTTGAAATCTCGCCTAAGCCACTGAAAGTGTTGATTTAATTCTAATTTCTTAGGCTAATTTCAGTGGTTTACCTTTATCCCCGGTTCAACTGTTAGCTGCCTAAACATAGATTTTTAGTGGCTAATGAGCTATTATAAGCCTCACTTAAGCCACTGAAAGCTAAAACTTCCAAAATTTTCGACCACATAAAAAACAGAGACCTTCAATTTATTATGCATCCTCATATCTTTCATTACATAAAGAAAATTCTTCATACTGTCAAAATAATTTTATTTTGGGAGATAACACCATGGATGCAATCAAGACCTCCAAATCCCAGGTATGTGGTGACCATGTTCAACAACAACCAGTAGGAGTGAATTCTCACACTAGAAGGGTGGGTGTCCAAAGGCTTCATCACCGCCTTTGTGAAATCCACTTGCCAACTCTATCTGAGGTGGTGAGGAGGTTGAAGGCACACCCCACCGTATTTCTTATAGGAGAGCCCACCTTAGCGGGAGGGGTGGGAAGTACAAGAATGACAAGCCACTGTAGAGTCTTGTTCCTCATAGAGGCATTGTGGCCCTTGTTCTAGTCCCCTCATGCAATAGTGCTACTCGAAGAAGGGGGAGCTATGAAGAAGGATGAGCTTGGGAAGGATATAAACTCTTTTTCCAACTCTGAAAACATGCAGAAAGGTTCCTTTGAGCACAGAACAAACACAAAGGGAAGAACATGCTGTTGACTCGAGAGACAAACTAGTGGTCGATCCCATTCAGAAATGAGCCACCAGAAGCATCCTAAGATGTTTTTTTCATGACTAGAAAGCTCAAAAACAGAAACTTTGTGCTTCCACCCATACCAAGCATGTGCATCAACTCCATGATGTCTATTCGAATATATGTAAATAGTGGCATAAGTTCCACACTCTAGTTGTTAGTTTTGATTATGAATGTAAGCACTTCCAGGTCTGATTTCGAGGACTATCCTTGAGGATCTGAGATATTATAAATAGGCTCCCCTAAGAGGGGAGAAGGGTTGGGAATTTTCAAGAGAAGGGGTTCCCCATTGCAATATGTTTTTAGTTTACGAGAGGTGAATAAAATTGTAGAGGAGGAACGTTAAACCTTTCATGGAAGAGATTCATGTGCCATCTTTTTCTTCAATAAGTAACTTCTTTATGTGACTATTTTTCCTTTTTCATTATAGTTTGTATTTTCTTTCATGTTTGGGAAATAGTGTATATGGGCCAGAATTCATCTTACATGCTCTAGGTCCATTTTTCAAACATTTTTACACATTTTCTTCTAAAGTCTTGTAGAATTCACTCTAAGTAGGTGCTTTGTTTGGCGGGTTGTCTCCCTCTGCCTGCTAATCGACCTGCTTATACCTCCAGATTGAAGAAATAGTGTCTATATTGCCTCTGTCCAAAAACCTTCAGACTTCCTACCTCCTGCAACCTATTTCAAATATGATAATTGACTCCATGACCCAATGGTCTCCTCCATGATTGTCCCACCAAAATTTATAAAAACAAACTTGTTTCTATTCAGAAATCTGACCTTCTAACAATCTTTGATTGAATATTTTGATTATGAAAACCCTATAAATAGTGAGAGATCCCTCTTTGACTATATTAGGTCAGAAATATAGTCTAAAGTAGTTTTTGCTGTTACCTCGAGATTTACCTTTCACAGTCTGGGTATGTTCTGAGTGTTAACAAACTGGTGTCATTGCCAGGGACGAAGCTTCAAATCCTCCCTGGGTATGAGCGACATAGTTTCATATTGGATTGTGTAGGTAGGGTTTTAGCCCTAGCTTGTGCGAATGAGCACCTACTAAGGAAAATGGATTCCTTAGTAGCAGTTCAATAATATGTGAAATAAAAGATGCTAAACAGTAATAACAATTAATCTAAACATGTTCATGAAGCGAAACAACAAAAAGTAAAGAATGATTTTTTATTAATTTGACCTCCAATGTGGAGGTTGGTGAAGCCCGTTGTGCTGATCCGAGAGGTTGCTCTGAGCTCCAGCTGTTCCTTCTCTTTCTCCAATGGTGGAAATGGGCCAAAAGGGGCTCTCACGGTGAAAGTAGCTTAATGGTGAGCTAGGGTTTCAAGAGCAATTTTGGCAGAGGCAGGATACTTATGATTGTGGATATGAAATGAGGGGTCTCCATCACTTATTTATAGTGGTGGAGTACCGGTTTTAGGGTTAGGGTTTCAGCTGTTTAGGGTTTCAGCTGTTTAGGGTTTTTTCCTCTTTTTCCTCATTATTTTATATTTTTTCTTCCTTTTTGGAGATTTTTTGCTTTTTTGGAGGAAAAGAGGGTTTTATGGCCTTTTGAAGGTATTTTAAGCCTTTTGGAGGCTTTTTAGATGGAAATATGGTAGGAAAATGGACAAATGAGCCATGTAATGGGGTAGATGAGGTAGTGAACCTTTTTTGGGTGTTAACAGATTACCCCCTGATGTGTGAGGGCAGGAGCGCATCGTATGGATGATGGACATCATAAGTCTTATTTGTTTTTCCTGGGGTGTGGAGAAGAGAAGGAACCAACTAAAGCCCGGAACATCGATCTCGAACCAACTGCAAGAACTGAAAAGTACATAACCTCAATAATGGATGAGGAATCATATGATCATCTGGACGAGGCGGGCATTCCCATGCTCGTATCAATATACATAAAAATAACTGTGAGGCCCGAAAAGAGGGACCTGTAGGATACATAGAAATCCACTGTGTATATCATAAGGGTCCAGAAGGGACACAAATCTGGAACATACTGCTGGGCTGACCATGTCTGAGCTGAACAACTGATGCACTGGAATGACAGCAGTGCTACTGAATGTGGTTCCAACAGCACTGAGAAGCTGCTGGATCAAAGTGACAACGGTCGTACTAGGTACTCAAGGAAGCATGGAACTGGATGGCTTCCGAATACAATCTCCAACGCATCCCGGACATCCACGGGAACATATAACTGGTCGTTCCAAAGTGACTCACCACTGTGCTAGAGTCGAGGGAAATCTGGGGTCTTCGACAAATAATGGAATGGATATACATCCTGCGTGATTCTCAACGATGCGATTAAGGTGTTGAAGTCGAGCATGTGAGAAACAACTATTTGGAGAGGCAATGATGACTCCTCCCAAAATGGTCCATAGGCACTCACCACAGATGGTGATGGGTCCAAGGCGCAGGGACCTCTAGGTCTATCCTCTGGAATAGAGGGGCTATCGTCGACAGAGGGAGACCTGCAACTATCAAGGCAATGATGTTTCCTTGATAGGAGCGTGAGGTGAAAAACCGAAATGTGATAGTACTGATGGCTGGAGTGATAAACTGGGGGGAAATAACTGGGCAAATAGAGAGGGTGGACTCCAAATTCCTTTGTTCGGAGTATGATGGCGGGGATGATCGGGCAGCACATGAAACTGATTGGTGGTAAAGGGATCATAGCTGTATAGGATCTGGGAAGTTCACTGGACTGAGGGAGACTCAAGCTGTGGTAAAATGGTAGGAGACTGCAGAATACTCTGAACAAAGGCGACCTGATTGGAGGTGCTACCGAGAGGATTGATCATAGCGCTAAGAAGCACGGGGGGACTTCTTCATGGGTAAGGGAACTAGAAGAAGTGTAGATATAAAATGGTACTGTCATGTGGATTTTACGAGCCCATGATAGTTCATGCTCGTGGTTGCCCCATGACAGTTCATGCTCGTGGTTGCTTTCAATTTTAAGGAGTCTGAAAGCAAATAAGAAGACTCTGAAGTAATATAATGGTACCGTCGTGTGGATTTTACGAGCCCAGGACAGTGCATGCTCGTGGTTGCTTTCAATTTTAAGGAGTCTGAAAGCAAACAAGAAGACTCTGAATTAATGGCCAGGCAAGGAGGAAGTATTCATTCAAGGAATATTGATGATGACCAGGACTGAGGGTGGGGGGGGAACACTGGTGGGCCTCCTTGCGGGGTGAATGAATGGTGGCAAAATAACGAAACATTTGCAGTATGACAGGAGTGGATGGCTCATGTACAAAGTGTGAAATAGTCTGATGACGACCGGTGTGGCGCGCAAATGGATGCGGCAAGGTGTAGGGATGCAATGTTGAAATTGTTCCAAGTGAGAGCGAGAAATGATCTCTAGCATCATCACGAGCTCGAAAAAATGAATCCGGCGATATAAAAAGTGTTAAAAATGGAGAGCGGCCGAAGTGGCGCGCAAACCGAGGAAACTATTGGTATCGAAAAAATGGGCAAAAAATGGTGTAGCAAAAAATAATGCAACGAGGTGACCATCGTGCTGATTCCAATGGTGGAAACGGTGCGGAAAACGGACTTCGTCTGGGTTCAGAATGGCCAAAGAAGAGAAAAGTCAACGGACTATAAATGGTAAGTGGGCCCAACATGACAAGTGTCATTTGTACTATTTGACATTGACTCGTGATCGCAGTGGACCAGAGTTGAGGTGTCATTTCTGGACGATCCGACCGGCCGTTTTCAGATTTGGGAGATACAGGTATTCTGTCAAACTTATACCTGCATTGTAATTGGGTTCGGGGGGAGGGTAGTGATTCCTAGGGTTTTGTTTGTACGGTTCACGTGGGTGGACCGCGGGTTTGGAGGTTGAAACCGCGGGTTTAGAGAGAGACAGCCGTGGTCAACGACCGTGGGTTTAGGCCATATAGTCGCAGTTAGGGACCGCAGTTTCAGGCCTGACAGCCGCGGTTGGGGGCCGAGCTGTTCTGGTTGTGTGTTTTTTTTTTGTTTTTTTTCTGATGAGTGGGAAGGTCTATGAATTTGAGATGAGTCTGATGAAACTTCGTTGTGTGATTGACAGGATGCCGTAGGTGCTATGAAGGGAACGAGAGATCCCGGATGATATTATGGTCATCATCCGAGAGGACCGTCAGGTACGATCGATGCTGGGGTTGTTCGGGCTGCTGAAGTTTGCGGAGATACCTATGATACGGTCAGCAGCGTTGCTGCTGAACTGATTGGTTAGTTTTTGGGAGCCAGAGATACAGGCTTTCCGAGTCCAGGGTGAGAGGGTGGACCTCACCCTGATTGATGTATACTTCTTGACGGGGCTGCCCTGTCTGGGTCGGGTGTCAGATACTCAGCCGCGGGTGTCTGTGGACATCGACATGGATGATATGCGGGAGCGATTTTGTGTGGCAGAGGCTGAGGTGCATAGGAATGCACTCTTGGTGAGAGACTTACAGGAGCCGGAAGTACGGGCGATGGCGGCTTGTGTGGTGCGTATTTTGGGGTCCCAATCACCTGAGAAGGTGTCTGGGGGTCAGATGCAGCTCGTGGAGCGTGTACTGGCCGGGACTTATTTTGCATGGGGCCAGATGTTCCTGACCTGAGTGTAGCGACAGCTGACCGCAGCGAAGGAATCTGGTAAGGGGTTCTGCTATTGTTCATTTTTATGTGCATTCTTTATGGAGAGGGTCCCCACACTGCGACTGTGGGTGCCGGTCAGAGCAGGAGGCTTGAGGGAGCCTCGGATGGTGCGGTGGGGAGAGATGATGCGTCACCATGGTGGCGAGGACGTTGGGCGGTATTTTACGCAGGAGCTGTACCTGCAGTGGCTCCAGCTACCACTGACGCTGGAGGATTATCCATATAGGGATATGGACTTCACTGGAGATCCAGATGCGCCACGGCCACCAGGACAGGCATGGGGGCCAGATGGTATGTATGACTTGATTGTATTATCCAGTTTTATGTATATGATATATTATTGATGTATTGGGACTGACAAATGGGTGATTTGTAGATGTGGGTCCGAGGCCACCCCCAGGGCATGTGGCATGCAGAGGGATTGTGGCCATTCCAGCTTTTCCTGGGCAGGGGGAGGTGCGTCGTCGAGATGCAGAGGGGACACTGGAGTCCGTACGGGCACTGCTCGACCATCTACTGGTGGGAGTGACTGATGAGGGATGGTGGGACCTGGATCCGGCCGTGGTCCAGGATTGTTTGAGGGCACCTCGGGATTTTAGATCGATTGCGATCCGGGTGGCCATATTAGCAGACAGGGCACGGGCACTGGAGCCCTGATGAGATGAGGAATCGCTGGAGGAGGAGCGGGGAGAGGAGTCAGAGGCAGCAGACACTGACAGTGATGCAGGGTACGACTCTCATTAGGGAGAGTAGGGGCCTCCCCCCAATTTTTTGTTTTTGTTTTTGTAGCTACGGCCTATATCTTATGAGGGTTTAGGGATGTACATATGTTTTTGTATGGCTGAGTACAGGGGTACTCAGGACATGTATAGCACATGTATTTTTGTTGATATGTATATATATATGCACATGGATGCATCTTTTTGATGATGTTTTATCATTTGTACGCACGTGGATGCGCTTGATGATGTTTTATATGTTTATATTGCACGTGGATGCAAGTAGTCTAGGTTGTGGGGCACGTGGATGCCCCTATGGATGCAAATGTGGATGCAATGTAGTCTTTTTGGTTTTATATATATATATGGATGAGATGCTATGATGTATGGTGGAGATGTTATATGGTGTGATTGATATGCCAATCTAGGATGTTATTTTCCATTTGATCCGCGACACTATTTTGAGCTCTTGGGACATGTGTGAATGTGATGGATTCAAATTGTCGGCTAAGTTGTTTTGTACGCAGGAATTTTCTAAATAGGCAAAGATCGCGCACCTGGTGGCAGTTGTTGATCTGGGAGACAAGTAGCTGGGAGTCCAAGAACACATGAAGGTGACATATGCCCATCTGGAGGGCAGCAGTCAGGAGACCGGTCACAGCATCATACTCTACCTGGTTATTGGTAGCAGTGCCTATACATGTTTCGTCAAGGTGAATCAAGTCGTTGGAAGGGGAATATAAGACCCATGCTGCAGAAGCCAGGTTGGGAGACCAGCGGCTTGCGCCATCAGCGAAGCCAGTGTAATGAGTTGGAAGATGGTCCATCTGTGGGCATTAAAAAATGATGAATGTGAGATTATGGTAAAAAAGGTAAAAAACAAAAGGGGAGCAAACTGTACAATGCGGACCAATGAGGTCGCGGTTTCAGTTATGGGTAAAAACGTTTAAGATACAACCCATTACGGGGGTTGAGGAAAGGGTGGCCTTCAGAGTCAGCTAAAATGTATGCTCCCTTGCCGAGGCAAGTCTGCACAATGTAAGGGCCTTGCCACATGGACTCAAACTTTCCTTTACCGGTTTTGTCGTGGGCTTGGTCATAGGCGAGGACGAGGTCCCCTTCGTGGAAAGTTCGAGGGTGAACATGTTTGTCATAACTAGCTTTGGAACAGTTTTTGGTAGCTTCGATGTTCTGGAGAGTGGCACGACGATCTTCATCGTCTTGTTCGAGGGATAGCAGACGTTGCTCAAGGGGGGAGGTATCGGGGAGAAGCTCAACAACGATGTGTAAGGCAGGTATCTGACACTCAATGGGGAGGACAGACTCTACACCGTGAACTAAATGAAACAGGGTAAAACCAGTGGCGGTCTTGGTGGAGGTACGGTAAGCCCATAAGGCAGGGAATAGCATATGGTGCCAATTGGACTTATGCCGATCAATAGTGCGTTGGAGTATGGTTTTCAGTATTTTGTTAACAGCTTCGACTTGACCGTTCCCTTGAGGGTAGTAAGCTGAGGAAAATTGGTGTTCAAAGTTGAGAAAGGTGGAGAGCTCGCGCCAAACGGAATCTTCAAAGTGTGATCCATGGTCGGAGACCAACTGTTTAGGGACCCAGAATCGAGTGATAACATGGTTAAAGAAGAAATGGGCAGCGGTGTCAGCAGTACAGTTGAAGGTAGGCATGGCTTCCGCCCATTTGGTGAAGTAATCCATGGCGACAACGATGTGCTTATGGCAGTTAGCAGATGGGGGTCTACACTCCATGAAGTCGATGGCCCACTTGCAAAAGGGACCAACGGTGACGACTGGGTGTAATGGAGCAGGTGGTGTCCGGGCCTTGGGGGCAAAAAGTTGGCAGTTATGGCAATGTTTGACTGCAGTGATGCAATCGGTGAAAAGTGTGGGCCAGAAGTATCCAGCGTGGACGACCTTTTGGGCAGTGGCCATCCCTGAGAAATGGCCACCGCAGGCACCGCTATGACAATCATTAAGGATCTGTTCAGCTTCCTCGTGTGTAAGGCAACGACAAAGAATTGTGTCGACTCCTCACTGGTAAAGGACATCTCCTATGAGGAGGTAGCGAGAGGCCTGGTGTCGGATACGACGATGTTCATTACGAATGACGGTGGGTCAAAACTTCTGCATGTGTAGGTATAACAAGATATCACCGTACCATGGGTCATCGGACGAGATAGTGAACAAGTGATTATTGGGTAACTCCTCGGAGATAGGTGGGTCCGGGATGAAGGAAGGGAGATCGGTGATGAGCTGGGCAAGTGTAAGGGATTTAGTGCTCTTAGGTGTTCAGAACGTGAGGTTATATTCCTGGAGGATAATGACCCATTTAGCCACACGACCTTGCAAGAGATGCCGGTTTAAAAGATATACCATGGGGTTAGAGTCGGCAACGACTGTGGTGTGACTGAGTAAAATGTAGTGTCGCAATTTTTGGACGGAAAATACTACTGCTAGGGCTAGTCTCTCCTCATATGGGTAACGTAGGGGTGAGCCGGACAAGGTCTGGCTGACGTAGTAAATGACATGCTCTTGGCGTGAGGTGTCTTCTTGAACCAAGACTCCGGACACAACATGCTCAGATGCCAAGACGTAGAGGATGAAGTCCTGAGAGAAATCCGGAGGGTAGATCAAGGGGGCTTGTGTGAGAGCTTTCTTGAGGTCTTCGAATATAGCTTCTGCTTGTTCATCCCAGATAAAGGGTATGTGGGTACGGAGCAGGCGCAAGAAACCGTGAACGGTTGTGGCGTAGTCAAGAATGAAGCGTCGAAGAAAATTGGATCGCCCTTGCAGACTTTGGAGTTGCCGTAGCATTCGAGGAGAGGGAAGGTCTAAGATGGCTTGGACTTTCAGGGGATCAATAGTAATTCCTTTCTGGGAAATGATGAAACCTAACAATCGGCCTGCCGGAACGCAAAAGACGCACTTGTGTGGGTTCAGGCGGATCCGATATTTTCGACAACGCAGAAAAACTTGCCGAAGGTCAGTTAGGTGGTCTGATTGTTTACGGGAACAAGCTATAAGGTCATCAAGGTAGACGAGGAGGATATGGACCAAATCATGAAAGCAATAGGTCATGGCCCACTGGAAAGTGGCACCAGAATTTTTAAGGCCGAAAGGCATGACGCGATAGGCAAAGGTGCCCCATGGGGTAGTAAAAGCGGTTTTGTATTGGTCTTCCTTGCGGATTTGGATCTGATTGTATCCGGAAAAACCGTCCATGAACGAGAGGACTTCATGCCCCACACACGCATCAATGAGCTGGTCAATAAATGGCGTAGGGAAATTGTCTTTGGGACAGGCGCGGTTTAAGTCTCGGAAGTCAGTGCATACTCTAATGGTTCCTTGTTTCTTGTTGACAGGAACAGGGTTTGAAACCCAAGTGGTATAGGCAATAGGATAAATGAATCCTGCCATGCGAAGCTTCTCAATCTCTTCTTTGACAGCTGGGAGTTTTGAGGGATGAATGGGACATTGTTTCTGACGAACGGGGGGTACATCAGGCCATGTGTCAATGTGGTGCTCTATAATGGCAGGGTCAAGACCAGGCATTTCGGTATAGGACCAGGAAAATACATCACGGAATTCTTTGAAGAGTGTTTTGTATTCCTCAATCTCCTGCTCAGTGCAAGATGCTCCTAAAGCGATGAGTTCAGGGGTGCCTCCGGGGGCAACGATATCAATTTTGATAACAGGTGAGATGTTTGCCATGTTACCCTCTTTGAAGGCGTCAGGAGTAGGGATAGGGTCTTTGAACTAGTCGACCTTAGGGGGAAGGAAGTCTTTGGATTCAATTGAAAATTGAGGAGCAGTGTTAGAGGAGGGTTCATATGGGAGGAAGTAGGAACGGTGGTGCATGTCATCCCAGGGATAATCTGGGGCAGTGAGAGCCTCTAGGATCTCCTCATCAGTACGGAATATCTGTGTCGTCAAATCAGTTGACGAGGAAGTGGTGACCGACGAGATCATATAAATGGTATTAATCTCTTCGGAAGGGGAAGAGACCAGGGAATGGATTTCCTCAATGGTGAGGGGTGCCGTCTCAAGATCCAGATTATTCATCTCAAAGAGAGCTATTCTGTACTCGGGGAGATTGGGACAGTGATGGGAGTAATGCCCGTAGACACCGCATAAGGAACAGGAGTGGTTAGTGCCCAGGGATTTGTCGCGAGGCATAGGGGTTGGATCTAGATGGACAACCGGGATAGTGGGGTCGTCGTCAAGCAGTTGCATGTATTCTTGTAATGCTGGCAACTGAGGACATAGGTGATTCGCATGGCCCAATTCATTGCATAGCGCGCATTTGGAAGGAGCACGAAACACAGGGGGGTTTTTTATTGTCTTAGGAGGTGGGACAGCAGTGTAAGGTTGGGGGCCTCTACCCCTAGTGGGTTTGGTAAGAAGAGGGGGGAGGTTCATGGAGGACGACGGGGTAGCGATACTGGGAGGTGGTTGAATAGTAGTGGTAATGGGTTGCACTAGTTGCAGGACGACACCAGGTGTCGGTGGACGAATGGGAGGCGAAAGATACTAAACAGGTAATCCTAAGGTTAACCCAGGAAGGCTGAGGGTGGCCATGACCGAGGCGCTAACTACTCCAGAGGGAGGGAATAGGAAAGGGATGGTATGGATGGGTGTAGCACCAATGTGACTAGGTACCAAAGGGGGTTGAGGCAACAAGGGCGGTTGAGTAGTGGGAGTTCGCGTGTTATGGGATAGGGTACATAGGTCGGACACTTCAGTAGTAGGTGACGGGGGTGTAATAGATGGGAAGGTTGAGGTCATTGGTGCATCAGAGTAAACGCCCATCCCCAAAGAAGAAACGAATGAGGTGGTGGCACCCGAAATAGGTTGTTCAATCATAGGGAGAACATTTTCGGGTGCCGCGGGGGCATTGGGATCAAGGTAAGTGAGTTGGTCAACCTTGACCATACGTCCTTCATGGGGGAACATCATGGTGCGAAAAACAGTAGAAGAAACTTCCCGCATGGCATACATGTAGCTGCGGCCAAGTAAAAGGTTATAATCAAGCTGTGCATTGATAACCTCGATGTTTACGAGGATGGTTTTTCCAGCCAGCTGGAGGGGAACGTTAGTTAATAGGCCTTGTGGTTGAGCTGAACGGCCGTCGTAGGCTCGCAACGCAATAGAGGACTGTTGGAGAGGGGGGGATCCCATTTTCTGCCAGATGGAGGTGGGCATGACACATGTAGAAGCACCTTCATCAATAATGCATCGATGGACGATAAAATTCCGAATGGAAACAGAAACTTGGAATGCCAAAGTGGAAGGCAGGCGAGGTTCGGATTGGTCCAAATCAAATGCCATTAACTGCGAATCATTTGGATCGATAGCCCCAATGGCTGAGAGTAAAGTCTTGCGCTGTGAAGGACATTTTTTTAAGACTTCTAACGCAGACATGGTTGCGGGGGATTGGGTTAAGTCATCGACAATGTTGTAGTTTGACGCAGCCTGTGCATTGGGGTTATTGTTGATACGGCGAAGTGGGAAACGGGCGCTTTGGGAGCACCATCTAGTGGAGGTGGAGGTATATGTAACGCCTGATCAGTGGGATGAGAGTTAGTAGGTGTATCGGTGGGAGGAGCTTCAGGGGTGGAGCCATATTGGTTCCGCCGGGTCTAGAGGTTGATCTCATCGGAGGACATCATCAACAAGTGGTGGGTACCTAAGTCAAGCGTGGGTTGATCAGGAGCAGCGTAAGTGATTAGTTGTTGGGTTGGCACGTTGGCTTGAGGAGGAGCCAACGGTTGGGTGTTCACTACGCCTTGGGTTGGTAAGAGGTTTTGCAGCACCAAAGGTGGCTGCTGAGGTTGTGGTGGGTTGGGCGGTGCTTAAGGAGCCGTCTGCCTTGGGCGGTGTACATCCGCAGCCAAAAGTTGCCAGACTCACTCCATATGTGGACAAAAATGTGTGTAGTGGCCATAGACCCCGCAAACAGAACAAGGGTAGTTGGTTCGCAAATTAGGGTCTTTAGCCTGCTTGGGCGGGCGATCAGGGTTTTGGTTAGCAAGGGCCGCATTATTACTAGCGGGGGGATTAGGATGTTGACCAGCTTGCTCGGTCGGTTGGTTGTTCCCACGATTTTGGCCTCTGCCGCGGTTTTGTTGGCCCTGGTTACATTGGTTGTTCTGGTTTTGCTGCGGGTTTTGTTGAGCGTAAAATTTCCCTCGGGCAGCAGGTGGATTCTGAGGTTGCGCAGGGGCTGGAGCAAGCTGCGGTGGATGATATGTATGTGGAGGCTGCGCCGGTGTAGCAACTTGAGGGTGTTGCTGATAGTGCTGTGGAGCGGGTTGTGGGTTTGCCGCAGGGGCTGGCTGTGGCAGGTAATAAACGAGCTGGGCTTGTGATGGCGCAGGAGTTGGTGCAGCCTGCTGGTGATAGTAGGGCTGAGGTGCGACCGGGGGGGGGGGGGGGGGAAAAAAGGGGGGGGGGGGGGGGGGGGTGGAGGGGGGGGGGGGGGGGGGGGTGGAGGGGGGGGGGGGGGGGGGGGGGGGGGGGGGGGGTAAGTAGGAGTCATATGACCAAAACACTGAGGTGGACATGAGGGTCCATGGGAATGGTGGTGATGTGTCATGGGGGCATACTGGTCGGTTGCTCCAGACTGTGAGGCAGCCTGCGAAGGGTCAGGGTCGGGGGTAGGACCGGCTATGGAAAATGGTTGAGGCTACGAAGAGACACGGCCAATGATGCCGTCGGCAGCGTGGGATGCCCTCGGTGCATCGTGTTGGGATGAATTGTCGCGAGGGGCGTCAGGTATAATGGTATAGAGATAACCTGACTGGGCATAAATGAGATCGAATTGCTGGGCCTTAAGGATGGCCTCTTCTTCAGACTGGGGTCGTTCGGATGCTACATCCTTAGCAATGATAGGAAGGAGGGATTTGAGGAACCAGTCTAGGAATATCCGGTCATCTAACTTGATCTTGGATAAACTACAGCGTCGAAACCATTCATGAATGTGGTCCGTGATGTGGGTAGCCGTGTTTTGTCTGCATGATAGTAGGATCTCAACGCCTGCATCATAGCGGACAGGTAACTGGAAGAACTGCAGGTAGGTCGAGGCAAGGGAAGTAAAGGTGGCATGGGTTCCATGGGGTTGTTCGATATACCACTTGGCAGCAGAGCTAGTGAAAGTGCGCTGTAATAAACGGAGGTGAATAGAGTCGTCTACTATGGAGTTGGAGGAACACCATAGATGGAAGGACATGATATGGTTTTGTGGGTCCTCACCTGCCTTGCCCTCGAACTTAGGGATGTCATAGGGGAGCTTGGTGGGCATGTGAGGCCATGCAAGGTCATGTTGGATGGGGTCGTTGGTTAATATGGCTAGGTCAGGCAGGTTGAGGCTAGCCATGAATGGCAAACTGGACGAAGAATGTGACACGGTAGTGGGTTGGATTAAGTTGGGGCCAATGCCCCCAAGTGGAGGGGTAATGTGAGGGAGGTTGCCCCCAAGCGGGGGAACTAAGGTGGTATAGGACGGACCTGCACCACCATGGGTGGTATGAGTCATTGATGGAGTGGGAATAGGTATTCCTACTGCGGGAATAGGTGCCGTGAGGGGAATGGTAAATGGGGGCCCCATGGAGGGCATACCCATAGCCTGTGTGGTAACTGGTGTAGTGGTGGATGTGCCACCAACAGTCTTGACCAAGATGGGAGTGGGAGTCACGCCAGCCATGGGGCTAGTAGGGGCAGTGTAAAGGGGGTTCTCAGACTCTGGCTCAGAATCAGAGGTAAAATAAGGGGCATCCGTATCTGGTGACAGAGCCTTATGCCGCTGACGAGTGGAGTCAAGTGACAAGGATCGAGATCTATGATAAGTGGTATCAAGTGATGATGATCTGCGTCGAGGACGGGTGGTGTCAAGTGAACCGTGCTATGGGGGCTCGCCTCTGAGGTGCCGAGAATGTCTCGGGGACTCAATGGTGACAAATGGTGTCAAATCTTTGTGGGTTTGAGGTAGGTATAAAACAGCTCAAAAAAAATCTAATGCAACTGAGTGTGCAGAAGGAGAGCTCAAAAACTAGGGCGCTCAGGCCAACAACCACTGTAACTGTGTGCTACAATAGGCGGAGTGTCAACAGAAATGGTCAGAATACCAAAAAACAGCAGGTTGCCTACAAAAATAAAAAATGGTGGACTCACTAGACCAAAAAGGAGGTAAGGGAGCATGCAAACACCTAACTAGAAGTATTATGACTCAACTAGACATATCCTCTGCAAGGTGATGAAATCCAAGTCAGACAATATGAATGGGAAAGCCAAGTGGATAAGGTATCCCCCTACCGGGAGGGACACTGGGTAGTCAAATCCTAGAAGAATGGCAACGAAGATACCCCGTTCATGACACGTCCAGAAAGGTAAATCTGTCGCTTGGTCCTTTAACCGCAATACCCCTATACAGGGATATCCTGAGAACTACGAAAGGTAGCCCTTCAGTTACTGAATGGAGTTCGGTATTCCACTCAGACCTCCAGAACCAATCTCACGACTTCAACCCTCCTAAGGGAGAGGCCCTCTGATAAACCGGTTGTGACCGTGTCAAAAAATACTAGGGGATTTTGGTTCCCTAATAGACAACAACTATGTCTCAAGTGTAAGTAACCGAGGGGTGTTTTTTGGAAGCCTATCCCCCCGATCCTACCTAACTACAAAAATTCTCCTGTGTTCCCCAAGTGGGGTTAGAATGTTGGTTGAGTTAAGTAGTTTTTAAGTCTTACTTTGAATTAGGTGACAGATTGTGTGCTTGTGAGGTTATGAGCCCAGAAGAGAAGTTCCAGGGAAGCTTCCTAACAATAATAATACTGAATAAAAAAACTTTTACCATGCAAAATTATCTGAATAAACAATGCTGAAATTTTTTCAAAACAATGCTGTAAAAAGGTAACAGGAATAATGGTGCAGAAAAGGCTGTAGGACTACAGGTAGGATAGGTGGCTGTACAGGTGTAGGAAATGTGGAAGCAAAGGGGCTGGTGTCAAATACAGGAAAAACTGCAGAAATCAGACCGCGGATCTGAGATAAAAAACAGCGGTTGGACCGCGGGTTTGAATGAAACAAGAGCGGTCGGGGTGCGGGTTTGAATGAAACAGGCGCGGTCAAGTCGCGGGTTTGGATGAAACAGGCGCAGTCTGGGCGTGGGTTTGGATGAAACAGGCGCGGTCGGGTCACGGGTTTGAATGAAACAGGCGCGGTCGGGTCGCGGGTTTGAATGAAACAGGCGCGGTCGGGTCGCGGGTTTGAATGAAACAAGCGCGGTCGGGTCGCGGGTTTCTGGAGAAAAGCCGCGGTTGGGACGCGACTGTGAAGGAAAAAACGGTGGTTTACGGCGGCCGAAAACGACAGCCGAAAGGACAAAACAGGAAATAAAATAAAATAAAACCAGCGGAGTCGCCAAAACTGTAGCTAGGGTTTTAGCCCTAGCTTCTGCAAATGAGCACCTACTAAGGAAAATGGATTCCTTAGTAGCAGTTCAATAATATGTGAAATAAAAGATGCTAAACAGTAATAACAATTAATCTAAACATGTTCATGAAGAAAAACAACAAAAAGTAAAGAATGATTTTTTATTAATCTGACCTCCAATGTGGAGGTTGGTGAAGCCCGTTGCGCTGATCCGAGAGGTTGCTCTGAGCTCCAGTTGTTCCTTCTCTTTCTCCAATGGTGGAAATGGGCCAAAAGGGGCTCTCATGGTGAAAGTAGCTTAATGGTGAGCTAGGGTTTCAAGAGAAATTTTGGCAGAGGCAGGATACTTATGATTGTGGATATGAAATGAGGGGTCTCCATCACTTATTTATAGTGGTGGAGTACCGGTTTTAGGGTTAGGGTTTCAGTTGTTTAGGGTTTCAGCTGTTTAGGGTTTTTTTCTCTTTTTCCTCATTATTTTATATTTTTTCTTCCTTTTTGGAGATTTTTTTCTTTTTTGGAGGAAAAGAGGGTTTTATGGCCTTTTGAAGGTATTTTAAGCCTTTTGGAGGCTTTTTAGATGGAAATATGGTAGGAAAATGGACAAATGAGCCATGTAATGGGGTAGATGAGGTAGTGAACCTTTTTTGGGTGTTAACAAATTGTTTATGGTGAACAATAGTCAAACTTCATAAAGGTTGTGCATCTTTCACCTCGCGACTCCATTCTCAAAGAATCTAGCTTACAATGACTCCACTGGGTATATGATCCAGAGATCAGGTTTTCAAACAAAACTGGTAGGCTCTACTGGGGAAATGATCTCATTGAGAAAATATAGAAATGAATGATAAAAGGATAAGGTACTGAAGTTTCAACTTCCTCCAAAATGTCTTGTCCTTTTTTGAAAATTTTTTTCTATCTCTTCCTAAGCTTGTCACAACAATTTTTCATTATGCATTGAACTCAAAGAAACACCATGAATTTACTCCTATATACCCTTATTTACATACTGAAAGTATTTCATCACCCCATACGTTTGATGTTGATCAGGATATTTCATTCAAACCAGAAGACATTAAAGGCCACCTTTGTGAGCCTCATAAAACCACAGTTGATAATACATCCATTCCACATAGCTCTGTTTCTTCCAATATCCCAAACTGATATAGACCACTTCAGTTACCTCTTATTCTTCATTATTTCCCTACTAATCACTAAAATTACCTTCCTAAGTTTGATGCAGAATCCAAGAACCTTACAGCCAAAAAACATTTTCAAGCCTTTGAGCATTTCCTTAACCTTTTTGAAGTAAAACATGTTGATGCCTGCATGAGGAATTTTTCCCAATATTTGCAAGGGGATGCTAAGAAATGGTTCAAACACTTGTAGCCTGAATCCATCAGCACATGGGAAGAGTTTTCTGACATATTTTTAAAATTTTGGGGTAAGAGAAGGCCATTGGCCCAAATACTTTCAGAGTTCTATTCCCTGAAGAAACAAGAGGGTGAAACCATGTCTTGTTTTAACATAAGGTTTGCAAGATTTTACTATAACATGCCAAAGGGAATCCAGCTTCTTCAAAATTCCGCTAAGCTTCATTATGCAGTTTCCTTTCATCTTGATATGTCATTGCTCCTTTTGGAGAAAAAGTCAGTCACATTGTAGCACATGTTTATTGATTTTTTTGAGGTTGAAGATAATCTTAGGATGTCTAAAAGATTTTCAGACCAAGAAAATAGTGATAAAATGGAAAATAAATTAGACTTGGTTGAGCAACATAAACAAAAAGAGACATTATCTGTACATATCGAACCCTCTCATAGTAAAAAGAGAAATGATCCACACAATGATATAAAAGAAGATGACTCTACTAACCTGTTTTCCAAAGATTGCAATCAAGCTATTACAAATTCTCTTAGTGGTGACTTTAAAAAGGATTTCAGAATGCCAGTATATGATGAATATGAAGATGAATGCCTGGAAATTATACCTAAAAAACCATGTATAAGTCGAGATATGCTAGTAAAGAGAAGCTAACTCTAATCCAAAGTTAGAAGGCTGAAAAAATAAAGGACAATGAGCATGATGAAGGTGACAGTTTACCTTTTTTTATTCTTCATTTGAGCTGATAAAACAAAAAGTTGAATATATGTTACATTTCATGAACTTGTTTGAAACAGAAGATGAAAAGGATGAACAATCATCCAGTGAATATCAGCTAATGTATGAATCGACGGTTTGCAACGAGGTATTGGATCACAAAGCAAAAGGTGAGGGTTCCCAAATTAATGCTTCTGTAAGTCCTTCACATTCAGAAATTTCATCCCATAAAGAAGGATTGTGTTGGCTCGATTCTATTGGAAAGAAGAATGATATCTCTACTAAAGCATATAAGGAAGAAGAAGTTTTAAATTCAGAAATTTTGAATGAAATGGTCGACATTTCATTTGAAATCAGTCATGATAGTTCCTTTTGAAGTTCTTTTGGAGATCAGTTTGACAGTATGCTAGAGGAGTTACATTTTGGACAGCTCTCCTATGGTAGGAAAAAGACAAACTATGTTGAGAGTTGTAATGTTTTTTATGATCTAGTGGAAGAATACATGGAGAGGTTGGGTAATAGTAATGAATGTTTATATATCTACTGTAAAGATCAATTTCTTTGTTATAACCTTCTTCCATTATGTCTATCATCTCTATTTTTAATTAAGCATGAAGAAGAAATAGAATTATTGGATAAAATGCTTGATTGGATTCATTGGAAGTTAGAGTTTACTTGGTTGGGCATGTGAACTCATTTAAGTAGGATAGGTAAGTAGGATTAAGCTCGACATGACAACAATTTCTTTCAACATTTTTTAGTTTAGTTTCAATTTCAAGCGCTTTCTGGTTATTGGTTAAAGTCTATAGTTACAGTCATTTTTAGTTTCAGAGTATGGCCAAGTGACATTTTACATGTTGACATAAATTTTCTTACAGAGTGGTTAAGTTTGGGTTTCAGCTCAGAATGGATTGAGAGTTCCAGAGACATACTGAGAGCAACCCAATGGACCTATCACATGGTCTACGGGGTTCTTTGCTACCTCTCTAGGAGGATAGAATCCCTAATGGAGAAACCTATTAGCACCATGTTTGAACTTTTGAATTGTGGGCTCGTTAGATTTGGAAATAGGTTATCTTTGAATATTTCATGAAAGCGCCTTTAAAATTGGTAGGTTAGCATGATCTTCGTCATAGGCCGTTGGATGATGAAATTGAGTTTGATCTACGGCGGTAGATCATTCTATCTTTGGAACATGGAGTGACGGGGAGGAGATAAACAATGATAATATCGACATACTAGATGCAAGGTGATGTATATCAACGATGGAAAACCATTCTGCTGGTCGAAGATGCAAGGTAAATTTCAGTCTTTATATTTGTGAAGTCAGTTAAAGGGGAGAAGTGTTAGAGTGTCAATATCAACGAAAATCCTGATTGATGGCCTCAAAGGATTCCACTAGATAAACATGTGCGTGTTATTTTTTCAACATTTAAGCTAGCATTATGTTAGGATCTTTTTCACTGAGAGAATAACAAGCACAGCAATAAAGCATAAGCACATCACAAGAGACAAGATACACAAAGAGTTTTGATCGAGGAAACCATAAATGGAGAAAACCCCACAACTTCCTCAAAGATAGAATCACCACAAGATGTAAGACCCCAAAATAGTAAGATGCACTCCCGACAGCAGTAGTCTTCTTCTTCTGTCTAGTCCTAGTATTTCGTTCCTCACTAATGCGCCACACTTGAGTGAGTAAGTGATGTGTTGTACAAGTGATAAATAGAGAGACTCTCACTCTCTATTTATATTCATCCATTCACTTGAAGTGCACTTAATCATGTCGGCCCAACCAACAATTACTTACTCGAGCCTACACCTTAATTAGTGTATAATAACTCAAGTTCCTCGAAACTGTGGGGACTTACACAATGACTTGACAAGACTTGTTTACATTATTAATCCTCCCGATCGGAACATCGGGGCATGACAACATGACTCAAATACATAATAGAAACATCCCGAAATAAACATTAGGTTATAATACATAAGAATACATTCCGAAGTTATACATCAACACTCCCTCTTAACTAGGAAGGTATTCTTTCGACATGATTTTCAGCACTGGTCTTCTTCTCTGTATCAACTAGATCATCTTTGTATTCAAGTCATCTGGATCTAGATCATCTCTTGATCTGGATCGTCATAGAACTGGATCTAGATCATCACTCGATCTGGATCATCATAGAACATCATCACTGGATCTGGATCATCATCACTGGACTGGATCTGGATCATCACTCGATCTAGATCTGGATCTGGATCATCACTCGATCTGGATCTGGATCTAGATCATCTCTCTATCTGGATCATCACTGCTAGATCTAGATCATCACTCGATCTGGATCTGGATCTAGATCATCTCTCTATCTGGATCATCACTGCTAGATCTAGATCATCACTCGATCTCGATCTCTCGGAGTCATCATAACTGGATCTGGATCATC
>LPNX010665168.1:616108-646621 GCA_001517045.1 Pseudotsuga menziesii | reverse complement strand
CTCGTCATAGGAAGTTCTACAGAGCCAGCCCTTTTTCATGCTGGTTGTAGGCCTAGCCACCAGGTAGGTCTTTGCCCAACACTTACATCTGACCTGCTCATCAGAAAGGCATGCCCGGCACTCACATCTGATCATGTAGTAAACTACAATCACATCAGAAAGGCCCAGCACTCAGATTCACCATCATGGTAGGCACATCAACTACCACCTGTGAAATGGCTTTGCACTTATATCTGACCTACTTGTCAGAAAGGCACAATTCCATCCAGGCGGGAACACATCCTTCTCACAATGATGAAATTTTCCACTCTTTCACCCAGGCTGGAATCACATCCAGCTCACAATGATGGAAGACTTATATCCAGGTGGGAACACATCCTACTCATAGTGATGAAAGGTTTCCACACTTTCACCCAGGCTGGAATCGCATCCTGCTCACAATGATATAAGATTTTTTCACTTACATCTGACCTACTCTTCAGAAGGGCATGCACTCACATCTGACCTGGTAGGAATTGAATCCTACACCCTTGTCAGAATGGACCCCAGTCCCAGACTGAGCTACCTGGTAACTAACCAGGTGCCTCCACTCTCCCAGAGAGTGGCAGTAGCCCTTACATCTATCCTACTCGACAGAATGGCCAGCACTCACATCTGACATGGGAGGAACTTAATCCTTTAGCCATGAACAGAATGGCTCAGCCCTTACATCTGACCTGCTCATCAGAATGGCTCTCTCAGTCCCAGAATGAGTGTTCCTGGTAACTGACCAGGTGCCTCCATTCCCAGAATGGAAGTCATCACTCATATCTGACATGGAAGGAACCAAATCCTCTCACCATGACAGAATGGCTCAGCCCTTACATATGACCTGCTCGTCAGAATGGATTTGGATCTCTAGCAGTCATATCTGACATGGAAGGAACTGATTCCTCTCACCATGATAGAATGGCTCAGCCCTTACATCTGACCATGGAAGGAACCAATCCTCTCACCATGTCAGAATGGCTATGGGTCTCATCACTTTCTCTTGGAGGGAACCTCGATCTGGAGAACACCAAGTCTCTCTCTGAAGTACTCAAACTTCATCCTAGCCAATGGATTTGTCAATACATCAGCTATCTGTTCCTCTGTCGCAATATACTGGAGCTTCACTTCTCCTCTCTGCACCTTATCCCTGATATAGTGATACTTGATCTCGATATGCTTCGACTTGTCATGGAACATTGGATTCTCTGACAACTTCATGCAACTTTGGTTGTCACAATGTATACAAGTAGAATCCAACTGGAGATCAAATATATCAGATAGTAGATTTCGCAGTCATACTGCCTCACAACTAGCTGAACAAGCTACGACATACTTTGCTTCAGCTGTACTCAGTGCCATACATGATTGCTTCCTGCTAAACCAAGAGATCACACCTGCTCCCATACTGAAGCAACATCCAGAAGTACTCTTCCTGTCGATGGCACTGCATGCCCGATATGAATCAACATAACCCTCCAGGTTAATCTTTTGATTCGCATCGTACTTGAGTCCATAATCAATTGTACCCTTGCATGCTTTGCAACCATCAGGTGAACATGTCTCAATGTGTTCACAGCAAAGCAAATATCTGGTATCAGGTACATCAAGGACCCAATCATTTGATGATACATTGTAGCATCAACCGTCTCTGATGAAGCATCACTTAATAGCTTCATGTTCAATGCCATAGGTGTGGTCATGCAGTCCATCATCCTGAACCTCTTCAGGATCTCTACTGCATACTTCCCTTGTCCAAGGAAGATTCCATCTACACTTTTCCACACCTCCATACCTAGAACAATAGTGCATTGACACATAACAGGAGCATCACTAGTCTTCTGCCTTCAACCTTGAAGCAAAGGTTGGAATCCACTTTACTCTCAGTAAAGCCTAGAGTCATCAATAATCTGCCCATCTTGTCGTACCATGTCGAACCTCAATATATTCTGTAGTCACTCCCTCTGAAGTGAAGCATCGTACTCCCTCTGTCTTCTATGCTCTATGCACTAAAAGCATTCTGTACCGGAGTGACAAGTAGCTTCCTATGCTACTAATATTCTATGTGACCATCTAGTGTATATACTTGCATCTTCAACCTTGTAGCAAAGGTTAATATCTTCATCAATCTCATCATGTATGTGCTTCAACTCTTACTGGCTACAAATGTCTCTTCGTAGTCTAGGCCTTCCTTTCATGAGAAGCCTCATGCTACGAATCTTGCTTTGTATCCCACGATGTTTCCATATACTGCATGTTGGAACTATGAACTTCTCTTCAGGTCTCGATACTGCACCCTGACATCATTCTTCTTGAACTAGTCTTCCCTTTCTTCTTGGTGGCTGGAAGGTTCTGCATCAATGATGTCACTGCACTCGTCATATTATTCTTCATTTTGAAATGTCGTCACTTGCTCTTCGGAACAAGTCTTCATTCTTCTTTGCTTGTAGGTGATTATGTATGCGTTCTTTCCTACAAGTCAAATGCAATTGTATGGTTAGAAACATTTCATAAGGAATATTTATACTGGAAAATTCTTATGCATAGATATATGATCATGCAACTACTTTAGCCAATACAACATTCATCCATATCTCACCAAAACTTTCTAGATGCCTTCCATCTCTACCAGGACAACATTGAGATTGTGCACTAATCCAATATGTCAGCAAAAAGGTTTAATTCTAGATAAGTAGCAATGGAGAGTTGTATAGCACCATGAGCTACTTACCCATCACATGCATATTAGTAGTATACTGTCGTTAATGCAAAAATCCTACCATGCATAATACATCAACTGAATATAAAAAAATACATAACAAAACAATATCATGAAATGACAATTGAATACTTATCTTTATTTGTTTCAAGGGTAGACTCCTTCTTGAGCCTTCAGCTTCATCGTCTTCTTCATTCATAATCGCATCGTTTCTTATCCAAATGCTAAGGTGGATAAGAGGTTCTTCAAGCGTTGATTTCTTCATATTCCTCATTGCTTGAGGGATCTTCTTTGGATGATGAGAGCTTGATCTTCAGTTTCTTCCATCTTCGCTTCTCTTCTTATGAATAGAGCTTCTTCTTCTTCCTAGAGTTTGCTGAAAGTAATCACTTCCTTTTGGAACACATTCCTTGAATGAATGAATTCCATGATCTTGGGAGGCCATTCAAGGTGGCGATCACCACTTTTACATTCTTCACTTCTTCTTTTACCACTTCAAGTTGTTCTTGATTTGAGAGACTCTTATGACTGCATGGTCTCTACATTCTAAATTTTCACATTCTTCAACTGGTGTCTTTAGGTCATATTCTGATTTTTGTTCTTCCCTTCAAATAGCTTGAAATTCTGGAAGACCTTCAACATCTTTGCTTGCAATATGTAGTTCTTCTGTAATGCACATGTGAAAGCCTTCTTCTTGTTCTCCAATCACTATCGCATCATCGATAGTCTTTCCTTTTGGTTACATGATGACTTGACCATCTATGAATGCAACCCGCATTCCTTTTGCATCAATGCTGAAATGGAGAGAAGGTTCTTCTTGAGTCCTGGAACAAACAATACTTCTTTCATTGTTAGAGACTTACCAGAGTCTATCTTGTATGAAGATTCCCCACTACCTTTTATTGGATATTGATAGTCATCTCCTAGTTTCACCTTGTGAGGTGATTCATGTTCTGACAGTCTTACAAAAGATTCCTTGAATCCCGTCATATGTTTGGAAGAACCACTGTCTATGAGCCAATCATCACTTCCATGAGTAATGTTACCTATGAGAGCTGATATCAGAACATATTCATCCTCTCTTAAAGAATCTTCACTTTCATATCTGGATCTCTTTCTATATGGTTCATCATCCTCTGCAACATGAGCATGATGTCTTCTTTTGGCCTTCACCAAGTTCTTCTTGTGAAAGGATTCTAACCTCATCTCCCTCTGAAACTAGAACCTCTATACTCATGTAGGTGTCCAATCCATTTTATTCAGAGAGATCATATACTTCCAGGCTTGGAAGTTTTCAACTTCCCCAAGCTTGTCACCAAGCTGATGTGATATATCATATTGAAATGAGAACCTCAAATGGAAATAGCAAAGGATTAGATCTTACCGCTTTGAGGTGTCCGTCCTTGTCCCGAAGCTGGCTGATCTAGGGTTTGTCATAGAAACCCTATTTTTCAAAACTTGGAATATTTCATATCTGATTGGATAAAAAGATAGATCTCTTCAAATGGAGCTGTCCAATGTACTCCTTTTTTGAAAATAGTGGAGGGAAGCTCCCGGAACAGGAAGCCCTAATTTACCAATTTCTTCTGTAGAAATGTCTGTTACTGTTTCTATGATATCTCCGAAATTTATTCTCCTATATGTCTGAAATTTCTCACTTAGGTAACCTAGCCTGTCCCTGATCCACCACCATAGGTTTCATTAGAATTGGTTTCACCATTTGGGATTTATGATCCTTTTCCCAAGGTGACCTGTTACAGGACTGTTCAGAACAGCAAAGTTGTACGGCATGCCACGTGTCATTGGTTCATCTTCTGAGTCTGATATTCAGAAAAACAAAATAAAAGTTTGTTGCATTTCTAGAAAATCTTCAGGAATTCCATTTGGACCTTTGTAGACCAAGATATTGCAGATCGCCCCAGATGTCCTGTTTAGGGATGAATTCTGGAAGAGGCTGGAACCCTAACTTGGAGAGATCATATCTCTTGGAATACAGCGAATCGGAATTTGAGTTTTGGAAACAAGATGCATAATTATTTTATCTTCGGACCCTACAATTTTCAGCTCCTGAGACTTTGCCAATCTTGGAATACAACAACTGTACCAAAACTTAGCAGTTTTAGTATTTAGGGTTTCTCTAGTTCGGGGTCAAACTAGGGTTTGACTTTCCCAGAGATTTACCCAACCAAATTTCTTGATCCAGGTATATAAACTTCGGTTTTGATGAGGAGAAAAATCCTATGCTGGTCTCACTCAAAAATTCCTCTTCTGTAGAAATCCCTAATTTCCACATCGAAAACTGAAAATGCTCAAAATCGAATTCCGCTTCGACAGAAAGATGCACCCTTCAATGGAGAGTCGTCCTAGCATACTTGTGATGATAAATTCTGGAGAGATACCCAAAAAGTAAGAATCCATAGATTCTAAAGCTGCATAATGTCTTCTTCTCAGGTTAGCTCTGATACCATGTTAGTTTTTCAACATTTAAGCTAGCATTATGTTAGGATCTTTTTCACTGAGAGAATAACAAGCACAGCAATAAAACATAAGCACATCACAAGAGACAAGAGACACAAAGAGTTTTGATCGAGGAAACCATAAATGGAGAAAACCCCACAAATTCCTCAAATATAGAATCACCACAAGATGTAAGACCCCAAAACAGTAAGATGCACTCCCGACAGCAGTAGTCTTCTTCTCCTGTCTAGTCCCAGTATTTCCTTCCTCACTAATGCGCCACACTTGAGTGAGTAAGTGATGTGTTGTATAAGTGATAAATAGAGATACTCTCACTCTCTATTTATATTCTTCCATTCAATTGAAGTGCACTTAATCATGTCATCCCAACCAACAATTACTTACTCGAGCCTACACCTTAATTAGTGTATAATAACTCAAGTGCCTCGAAACTGTGGGGACTTACACAATGACTTGACAAGACTTGTTTACATTATTAATCCTCCTGATTGGAACATCGGGGCATGAAAACATGACTCAAATACATAATAGAAACATCTCGGAATAAACATCAGGTTACAATACATAAGAATACATTCCGAAGTTATACATCAACAGTGCGAAGGGGAAAGATTTTCCAAATCGTGGAATATGTCAAAGGGAGAAAGGATCAGACGACCGAGGTAAAGGTGGAGATAGATCTATGGTCATAGTCAATTCTGTGATATGAACTAGCACAAGTAAAGCTGTGATTTCAAAATTGCGAAAATTGGTATGGGATACAATGATTAATAGGCACGACATGAGGTCAGGGTTGATCGATGAACATCGTAAAATCCACGATGTAAAGGTCCCTAATCGATTGCATCAAGGAAGATCGACGAAGTGTTAAGGTCTTCACAATTGAATGGTCCCGATGAAGGCAGTTTATTGATCAATGGTTGATATTGATTCTCCTGAATGAAGTTGTGCAGGTGGTTAGTGTTGGATTTTGGTGTGAATAATTCGCATACCAAATGCTCAGAGTGCAAAGAAAAGGATCCACATGAAGTGAAAAGGGTTTGTTCCTTTTGAGTTATAGAGTTGACAATAACCTGACTGAATGTATGAAGCACCTGCATGGAAAAGATTGTAACACTACACGAAGTGACAAGCTAGGAATTATCGAACCCCTGAGTATTTCTAAAAATTACAAAGAGGGGAGCCCATGTACACATGTACAATGGATACAGGATGGGTTCAGATCGATGGTCTAGAATTTGTTCAACCTGGTAAAGGTTGTGTCATGGTTAGGTCTGGTACAGAAAGGGTATCCTCATGTACAATTTGACCAGCAATCATATCCCTTGATGCCATTTGTGGCATGCCTTAGGTGAAAATGATGTCCGTGGCGTCACCAACCCTCCCGATTCAAGAAATCCATCATGAGGCTTACGTAAGAAACATTGAGAGAGCATGAGACCTGTATTTTTGAAGTGGTGAATATATCCTTTACACAAAGAAAAGGGATGAGGCTAGACAAAACTGTTATGACTACCACCATCAGCATAGGTGAAAGGGAAAAGAATGTCAATTCCAAATTCCGTGATCCATGTGGGCAGTAACGCAACATCAAAGGAAATGGTGTGGCTAGATTCTAAACAACAAATGGAAATCCCCATCCACGTTTCCACTCATGTAACGATTATGATGACCAACTAAGCAGTGTGTGATAATGCTGACTAGTCATATCCATTTCCTTCTTCATCACCCTATATAAACGCCACCCTCCCAAACTGCTGAAGAAAAGGGGATGAGTGACTGCTAAGAATAATTTCAAAATGTTAATTTGCATAGGGGCTTGAGTTTTCTAGAAATTGCAATGGTTTTTTGGTTTGAGAAGCTCATCTATCAGGTAGTGTTTATGGTTGGCAAACATGCCTTTATGTTTCTATATCATCCTGGGTGTTTAAACGAGGAAAGCACCAGCCATCGAGGAACAAATGTAAAGCACTTAGAGATATTCATCCATTTTTTGATAACCATACCTCCAGCTGTGCAGTGTCTAGGTTTTCATATCCCAGGGGTGTCCCCCCAGAACCCCTGGATGCAATCACGGCCTCCAAAGCCCCGGTACATGGTGACCATGTTCAGCCATGACCAGTAGGAGTGAATGCCTACACTAGAAGGGTGGGTGTCCAAAGGCTTCATCATCACCTTTGTGAAATACACTTGCCAACTCTTTTCGACGTGGTGAGGAGGTTGAAGGTGCACCCCATTGTATTTCCTATAGGAGATCCCACCTAAGGGGGAGGGATGAGGAGTACAAGAATGACAAGCCACTGCAGAGTCTTGTTCCTGATAGAGGCAATGCAACCCTTCTTCTAGTCTCCTCATGCAACAATGTTACCTAGAGAAGGGAGAGCCGTGAAGAAGGCTGAGCTTGGGAAGGATATAAAATCCTTTTCCATCTTTGAAAACATGCAGAAATGATCCTTTGAGAAAGAAACAAACAGAAAGGGAAGGACACACTGTTGACTCAAGAGACAGACTAGTGGTTGAGCCTAGTCATAAATGAGCCACCAAAAGCATCCTAAGATGTCATTTTCACGACCAAGAAGCTCAAAAACAGAAACATCATGCTGATACCTATACCAAGCACGCATAAGTACCACACTCTAGTTGTTCGTTTTGATTATGACTGTGAACAGTTCCATGTCTGATTTCAAGGACTAGCCTCGGGGATCCGAGATATTATAAATAGGCTCCCCTCAAAGGGGAGAAGGGTTGGGAATTTTCAAGAGAAGGGTATCCCCATTGTAATATGTTTCCATTTTCCTAGAGTTGAATAAAATTGTAGAGGAGGAACGTTAATGCTCTCATGGCAGAGATTCCCGTGTCATCTTTTTCTTTAATAAGTAACTTCTTTACATGACTATTTTCCATGTTTTCATTCTAGTTTGTATTTTCTTTCATGTTTGGGAATTAGTGTATATGGGATAGAATTCATCTTGCATGCTCTAGGTCCATTGTTCAAACATTTTTACACATTTTCTTCTAAATTCTTGTAGAATTCACCCTCAGTAGGTGCTCTGTTTCATGGGCTATCTCCCTCTGTCTGCTTATCGACCTACTTATACCTCCAGATTGAAGAAACGGTGGCTATATTTCCTCTTTCGACAAACCTTCAGACTTCCTACCTCCAGCAACCTATTTCAAATCTGATAATTGACTCCATGGCCCAATGGTCTCCTCCATGATTGTCCCACCAAAATTTATAAAAACAAACTTGTTTATATTCAGAAATATGAACTTCTGACTGTCTTTGATTGAATATGTTGAGTATGAAAACCGTGTAAATAGTGAGAGATCCCTCTCGGATTGTATTAGGTCAGAAATATAGTCTAAAGTGGTTTTTGCTATTACCTTGGGATTTACCTTTCATAACTTGGGTACGTTCTGAGTGTTAGCACATGTTCCAGCTAGGGTATAAACCCCATAGTCTAAGTTTTAAACATTTTAATGGAAACTTCCAAACCTTTCCAAATGTTAATCCTTGTGTGTTAGGACCAAGTCCCATACCCTTTTACACTTTCGAGCCTTGCTCTTAAGGACCAAGGTTCAGCCTTGGATATTTTAACACCATAGTACATGAAAATTATGGGATCAAGATTGCTCAATAGTCTCCCAAGTAATGTTACATGATCATAGAGCTTCTATTCCCTATGGATAAGGTAGGGAAAAGAAGACCAAGACTTAGCCTTAGGGCTACGCGAACTGTAGTAAAACCATAAGAAGATAAACATAAAGGAGGAACAAAAACATAACCTTCAAGTATGTCAACATCATGCTGTAAACTATATAGGAACCCGCTGTTAGAGAAACCCGTCATAAAGAAGTTTTAATAATTGTGTAAGCAACTATACACAACAACAACAATAGATATACTCATGCCATAGTAACTAATGATTACTAGGAACTTATAGATGTGTTTTTATTTATTATGGATTTTTGAGGAACATGACATCTTCAGTGCTAGATCATGCACAAATAGATTCCAAAAGGATATGTTCAGCTAAATATAGGATCAAAAGGGTTTTGCATAGATATATTCTTGAATGAAGAGGATCAAGAAAGAATAATAGAGAAAGGTATGCACTTCTTCAATAACTTTGGTTTATTTATGAGACATTGAAAATAAAACTACTTCCATAAGAAGGAATACTTCACGAAGCTTCCACTTTGGGTCATACTGTACTCATTTCCCAAGGAACACTGGGATGAGGAAACCCTCATAAGGATAGGAAACACTCTAGGAAAATACATCACGAGTTTAGAAATCACCAAAAGGGATCGTTACACCTCCTATGCACATATCTGTGCCAACATGAACGTATAAAAACCCCTCTTAGAGGTGATATTACTCAACTTTCAAGATAAAGAATAGGTTCAAAACTTGGACTACAAACATATCCCCTTCATATGTAGGAAAGGACATGAGTATGGCCATATATATCAAGAATTGTCACATGTCCCACCGCTTCCACCCTAGGTTGAACGCTTGCAACAAAAACAAGATGGATTTACCCTAGTTAATTGGCAATCAAGAGGGGGAACCAAATAATAGATGTAATCATACAATCCAAACATGGAATATCCTAATCCTTTTGTTGTTCTAGAGGTGATGGACATCATTCAGAAAGTTAGATCAAGGGGATCCCATTGATGTTAGCTCAAAAAGGAGGAGGAGGATCCATATCAAGTTAAGAGATGAAATTTGGATCCGACAAAAGATCGAATCATGGAATAAATAGAGGATCCCATGAATCTTGAGGGTGAGGAGGAGTTGAATATCTCATATCAGGAGCTATAGAAAATTTGTGGAAACCTACAAAAGAGGTATGCTTAGTGTGATCCCCGTGAATCAAATCCCTGTAATTAAAAGAGACCTGCAGTAAGTTGATCAACACTCAACATAGATCTTAAATAAAACCATAAAATCACACAATAATATAGGCATTAAATCATCTTCCTTACTGGAAAAAATGACTAAGAAGGACTATAAACATGGGTGCAAATCAAATCCGCAATGATTTGCAGAACTAGGGGAAACCTTAATCACCTTAGTTAACCATCGATCACTCTTGGAATGGATATAGTTAGTCTCTCCCTCTCAATAGTATCTCAGTGAACATTTTATCTTGGAACATAAGGGAATTAGAAGGGAAATCCAAAAAACGATCCCTTCATTCTAAGATAATCTAGGAAAATCAAACTGTTTTTTTATTCAAGAAACCAAGTTCTTCGGAATCAATGCCATCCCTTTCAAACTTCCATTGGAAATAATGTCAATTTATTACCCTAGATGTTGTCGGTACAGGTGGGGGTTTGGTCATACTCTGGGCCCCTCTTTGGTAAATCTCTCGAATATGGTCTCCCCATGGAACTCCATTTATTCCTCTTTTCAACATCTTTCATCAAACCTCAGTGACTTCCTCACCAATTTCTATGAACCTCCTAATCCCACTCTGAAGCCAAAGTTCATTTATTTCCTCTACTACATCAAGGATAAATTGGTACTTGATTCGAATTGGATCACAAGTGGAGATTTCAACATGTTCTCCAACTCTATGGGTAAAAAAGGTGGCATCATAAGTCTGAATACAGTCGACTGATATTTTGGGCCCCTTATTTCCTCAATGGAATTAGTAGACGTCCAACCAAAAAATGGTTCGTTCACATGGAACAACAAGCGAGGGGGAAGACACCAAGTAGCCTCCATACTAGATAGATTTCTACTCACAACAAACATGACAAGAATAGATGCTATCATTGAATCTCGCATCCTTCAAAAGGATGGTTTAGATCACTTGGTAATCGACCTTGAAATTGATGAGTTCAGCACTACAAAAAACCACCCCTTTATAGTTGAAAAGTTTCCACCCCATCAACAAAAGAATGAAACAAGAGGAAATACTATGGAAACATAAGTTGAGTCTATAAGATGTCTCAAGGAGGGGGAGAAACATTTGAAGTTATTCCATGACTCCATGATCTAAAAGAGATCCAACAACTGTATAACCAAGCTCCAGGTTGAAGAGGGATGAGACATCACTAAAAATGAGTATATAGTTTTCGGGTTGGTCTCATATTATAGAAACATCCTCATGGATTATATAACCAACCCAGGGGAAACAATGAAATCTATTCTTAAACACACCCCACAATTGGTATTGGAAGAGAAAAATGAGTTCCTCATGCAACCTATCTGACTAGAAGAAGTTACCATTCTTGTCAGGGAAATTCCCACAAACAAATCTCCTGGTCATGATGGCTTCACAACGGAAATTTTCCATAACTATTGGGACATTATTTAGCAGGATGTTTCAGTAGCAGTGGAAGCATATTATAGGATATATAGAGTTCTCCCAAATCTCAATGCCACCTTCCTCATGCTAGTACCAAAGGAAGAAAATGTTGTCCATCCCAGTGAATTTTGGTCGATCCCTCTTTGTAATGTTATCTACAAAATCATCACAAAGTTCATTGAAAATAGGCTAAAGCCAGTCATTCCACATCATCTCCTAAAAAAAATATTTTTATGTGGAAGGATAACAAATATTTGGTGGCATTCTAATGGCTCATAAAACAAATTTTCACTCTCATTAGCTTGAATCAGGATGGTATGCTTATTAAACTTGAGGTTTCTAAATATTTTGATAATATTTCCTGAGATTATAAGAAGAAAACTATCCTAGCCTTTGGATTTGATGCTCAATGGGTCAACTGGATCCTCTCCTTAAACTCCTCTATATTTTTTCTCAATTTTGGTGAACGAAATTCCATCCCCCACCTTCCTCTATTATATAGGATTCTTTTAGGGTGACCCCTCTCCCCTTTCCTATTCATCCTAATCATATAAGTACTTGGGATACCACTACGTGATTCTCCTCAAAGTAATATCCACTCAGGACAACAACCAACTAATCATGACAACAAAGCATCATACCTACTATTCTTAGATGACACCATGTTGTTTTCCAAATCCTCCATGAGACAATTGAGAGGCATAAAATGACTACTCTCCACCATCCTATCTACCTTAATCCTCTCGCTCAATCATGACAAATTATATATCTTCTTCTTTAACACCCAAATGAGGCTTCAGAAAGAAATAAATAGACTATTGAATTTTCACTGTTGGTCCCTCTCTTCCAAGTATATTGGAACCCCACTCACTGCTTCCATCACAAATCATGGAGGTTGGTCTCTTCTAATCAAGAAAATTGAGAAGCATATAGTCAATTGGTCCTTTTGTTCTTTAAACATTGCAAGTCGACTTGTCCTTCTTAAGTTAGTTCTAGTATGCATGAGCATTCACTTGTTCTCCATATTTAATTCCCCCAAAAGGTTCCTTACAAAATCCATGCCATTACAGGAAATTTCAACTCAAAATCGGACTCCTAAGGAAAATTAATAAAATAATTGTTAAAATAATAAAATAATATTTATTAATTTGGAGGAAGAAAAGAAAAAACTACTTTTTTGTTTGTATTTTCGACATGTCTCCCCATGTTTTTACTCAAATTTCCATCAAGATAACTCATTGGATGCGGAATTAAATTCCGCATCCAACGAGTACCCACTCGGCATAATTTTGAAGGGCCCTACAACCCAAAAAACAAGAAATACATAAAAAAACGTGATGATGATTTTCAACATATCTCCTCATGTTTTCACTCAAATTTCGATTAGGAGAGATCGTTGGATGTGGAATTTAATTCCACATCCAAGGAGTCCCCCCAAAAAATAAATACCTGAAAAATGTGATGATGATGTCATCATCATGTGTTTTCAGGTATTTCTTGTTTTTCCATCAGTGGGGCTCATCAAAAGTGTGCCGAGTGGGTACGCGTTGGATGCGGAATTTAATTCTGCATCCACCGAGCTCTCCTGATCAAAATTTGAGTAAAAAAACGAGGAGATATGTCGAAAATACAAACAAAAAAAGTCATTTTTTTTATGATACCTATTCCCAAATTGATATTAAAAATCTGTTCAAGAGGTGCTCCCTTTTTTATTTTTAAAGCATTTTTATTGGATAATACATGATGACATGGAATTTGTATTATTTTTGGAAGGCCCATTTTAAGTTGAAATTTCCTCTAATGACTACAGTGTACCTTGCTCTGGGGTGGATCTAAGCCTCAAAGGCCACAAATAGGCCTTGGTGGCTTGGGAAAAACTATGCAACCCCAAACTTCAAGGTGGACTTGGATTGAGAGACCCAATGGTGGATAATAAAGATATGATGGAAAAACTCTAGTCGAGATGGCTGACTAACTAGGAGTCTCTCTGGTCGAGAATTTGGAAAGGAAAATATGCCCCGAACATAGCTCAAAAGATGTCATTGATATGGAAACAAGCCCGAAATGATTAGTAATTTGGAACACGACATTGAATAATAGACAAATAATTCAAGAGCATTCTTTCTAGGAAATCTAAGATGGATGTATGACACTATTCTGGGATGAATATTCGAAACAAATTTACAAACTCAAAAGGAGGGTCATCTACACCCCCTAAGACTTTCCAGCCTTTAGGAAGGGAATTTTATTATTTCTCATTTCAGCGTGAATGAAGCTAACTTCCCAAAGTGGCATATCTGGAAGGATTTCTCTATCTAGATGAATTTTATCATAGAGGAACAATGGTGTATTTTTTGGGATGAATTACAGACTAGGAAAATAACAAAGCAAGATGGTCAATATGTACTCCATTGGGGAAATTCTAATAGTAGTATTTTCAATCTTATATAAAATATCTTTCTTCTAGTTGGGCATGAACAAGATAACTGCAACGGAATTTGGAAAAATATATATAATTTTTTTTTATCGCCGAAGGTATCCACTTTCTTATAGCTCATTGATTGGAAATGCACTCACTAGGGACAAAATACTCAAAAAAGGATTTGAGGGACCCTTCTTCTATCTCCTATGTTGGGAATCTAATGAAGATATTGAACAACTAATCGACACCTTCCCCATTAGTAAGCAAATATGGGATCTCGACATGATTTCCTTCCCCAAACAGATCGTAACCAAGCTAGAATAAAATACACTCTTACCAATTGGAGGGACCTAATATGATATAAGAACATAGTGAGAAAAAGGTGGCACCTTTTCCCAAGATTTTTGCTCTCAGAAATATGGAATGAAAGAAATCATAGAATATTTCAAAATGTCATCTCAAGCACTCTACAAACTTTGAAAAAAATACAATCACATATCTAAGATACTATTAGTTCTACACAATGCACTCCCTTAGATTAGGATGGATATGCACAAGATCAGGAAATTCTTAATGCCTAGAATTTGAAGCCTTCCAGCAAGTACCAACACAATCCATGAAGGAGAAATCATTGAGTAAGGCCCTCCACTTGGAACACTTTATACATAGGATTTTTGAAACTCCACTCAGATGGAAGACGTAGAGGAAACCCTAGCCGAATTGGTTATGGAGGGGTTTTTAGATACCATGCAAACATGACAATCAGGTTCTATGTTGGTTCAATGAGCACTTACACCAATAATGCAACCAAGTTGTTTGCAATTATCTAAGGCATAACAATTCTAAAATAGGAGAAATTCATTAATCTAGTTCTTGAAGGTGATTCCACCTTGATGATCTAAATTTTGAACAAGATCCTCAATAGCTCCCTACTGAACAAATTCAATCCTAGATGGTGGCTTTCTTCCAAGATGGAACAAATCATGACTAATATCAACTACACCACAACTATAGTCACTCATAATGTGTGCCGGGAATCCAACACACTAGATGACAAACTTTCCAGCTTGAGAATAGATCACCTTGGGGAAGCATGCAACAAAATCTAGGAAGATACTGGATGAGACACTTTGAAAGAATAATGCTAGTGAATGAAATTGTAGGACTCCTACCCCCAATATGTGTTCTAGTAGGATGGGGACCCTTCCCCATGTGTTTAGCAATCATGACATCTATTGGGATGAACCATGTAGCCAATAACATGGAGAACGAATTCATGCCTCCGCTTGCACTCTTAAATACTTGTATAATCACTGGTAAGTTGGTCAATCATTCAAGTAGTTTCTCAAGATGGCCCATATGTAAAAGCATATCCTCATCTGTGCAGAGTGTTATGGAAATATCGTGCATTGGGAACTATAAGAACAACTCAAATCTTACCGTCATCTCGCGACATAGGAAAGGATGGAGTTGGCTTAAATGCTAGTTTGTATTTGGAATTTACAACCAGAAAAATGCTAAGAATGTTTCTCTTATATTTGAGAACCTCTCTCTTTGGGATCTTCTGATTAGTTATCTCAACATGGTGAGGAAGAAGGTCACTCCTTGAAAAGAAACTAACAGGTCATGTTGCACACACATTTCCCACACCCTCATGGAGATGAATAGAACTCAAGGTTTCTTCGAGAATGAGGTTTTATATTTGGATCAAGCTCACACATTGCAACTGGAAAACATGTTGATAAAGAGGCAAGGGAGAATATTGATGAAAAACCTTGAATTTAAATTTGGTAGGCTAGTAGAGAATAAGGGGTTTGTTGACACCAGGGAGACTCTTTGTAGAAAAAATATGGGGGTTTATTGGATCATCAAGGGTTTAATTTCCATGGGCATGGACGAATGCATGCAAGGGAAACTAAAGCACGAGGATGATGATCTCTCCTTAGTGAACCTTTTGTCCAATGTGGATGCCACCCTATTAGTTCTCACCTAGTTCCACCATGATGAGATGGAAAGATTGTATGTAAAGCTTGATTCTATTGTGTCTACCCTCACTAACAAAATTTTCACTATGCCTCCTCTAGGTTATGTGGAGACCACTTATCTCTTGTTTAGGAGATACCCATCATCAAGGGAGGGTGAGTAGAAAATTGAAACTCCAAGTGTTGGCCCCTCCTTGCATCCCCATTTTTAAAAGTCCATATAGTTTCTCATTCCTTTGGTCTAGTTTCAAAATTTGTATAGATATTAATTTTTAATCAATCAAGCCACAACCTCGACCTGTTGCGGATCGGTTCCAGGCTTTTCTTTAGTGAGCAATTTTCTTATCTAGTGTTGGTTAGCATGGAGTCTATGTTTAGCTTCATACAATCTCACATTTTTCTCAAAACTTTTGTAGGATGTAGACCTTCTTTGTTTTTTTTGGGGGTCTTGCATATCACTAAATCTCAATCCTTGTGTGACTTGGATATGTACATATATATATTTTTAAATATTTATTTTCAAACCCTACAATTTTTTTTCCTTTACGAATGATATTGTGTTTCCAAAGAGAGGACAAAGTATTTTAGCTAGGTATTTTTCCAAGAACTATGTATTTGCACCTATGGCATTTAAAATGAGCCTTAAAGGCACTCCTTCTTTGTATTTTTTTGGTAAGCCATGTATGTGTGGCATAATGAGATTGTTTTGGTGTTAGCTAATATATAATCAAATTCTCCTTAGATGATTCCTTGATTTATTTCACCACCTTGAACATAATTTTTCTTCCATGGTACATTAGTACATAATAATAGATAAGTGACAAAAAATAACCAAAAATTTCATATAAATGACCACGTTTGATTTGGGGATCACTGATGGCTAATTTTTGGTCTCTTATCACGCGACCAAAAATGTGGTCATATATAGTTTGGTTATTTATAGCTTGTCAGCTGGTCATTAATTTGGTCACATATTTGGTTATTAATATGGTGATATGTTTGGTCATTAATCTATTCATATGTTTGGTCATTAATGCGGTCATATGGTTGGTGGTAAGAGACCAAACATTAGGCACCAAAATTTTCATTTGGTTATTTACATGCGAATTTTTGTCATTTGTTTCGTCTCTTATCTCCCATTTTTTGGTCATTTATATCTCATTTTTTGTCACTAATTTGGTCATTTCATATGCAAATATTCATTGATTTCTATAGATAGGGTATGGTGGAATTGAACAACCAATATTCTGCTGGTAAGGAAGGCGCTCTTCCATTGATCTAATAACCTTGAAGTCTCTACAATACTTGCAGAAGTACCAAGATTATTCATGTATTTTAGACATCATTTGTAGGGTTCAATAATGAAATAAATAACAAAATATTGTCGATATCTATGATGCTAAAAATATTGAAAAACATATAACATGATTGATCTGAGCTGAAAAGTTGAGGATCTCATTGTCCCAATGATGAGGCTAGTATAGGGCTTAACATATTTATCAACCTTTCTCATAAGTTGAACAAAAATAGGAAGTGCAGAACGCATCATAGATGTTGATGTAATTGTGACTTTGGAATGTATTCATCCGTATTTCTTATGTATTGTAACCTGATGTTTATTATGGGATGTATTTGAGTCATGTCATGCCCCGATGTTCCAATCGGGAAGTTTCTATAACAAAAAAGTCATGTCAAGTCATTGTGGGTAACCCTCTTATTGGTCAAGGGTTAAAGTCCCCACAGTTGTGGGGCCCTTGGGTTATTAGACTATCCTAGTGAAGTCGACCCTAGGTGAGTCATTGTAAGTCAATGCAATAGTCCCCACCATTGTGTTACCCTCCTATTGGTTGGAGGAGGCAAAGTCCCCACAAGTGGTGGGGAACTAGGGTTATTAGACACTCCTAGAGATGTCGGCTTTAGTAAGTAATTGTTAAGTGAGGCCGACATGTTGGAGTGCACTTCAAGTGAACGAAAGAATATAAATAGAGAGTGAACCTCTCTATTTATCTCACTTGAAACATTCACACTCACTCATTGGGGTGCATGAGTGAGAGAGGAGAACCTCTCTCGGTGAGAGAGAGAGAGACTGCTGTTGTCGGGAGATCATCTTACTGTTTTCTGGTTTTACCTTTTGGTGTTGATTCTATCTCTGAGGAAGTTGCGGGGTTTTCTCCTTTATGGTTTCCCCAAGGAAAACTCTTTGTGTCTCTTATCTCTTGTGTTGTGCTTATGTTTTATTACTGTGCTTGTTATTCTCTCAGTGAAAAGATCCTAAGATCATAATGCTAGCTTGAATGATGAAAAACTAACATGGAATCAGAGCTAACCTCAGAAGAAGACATTGTGCAGCTACAGAAGCTAGGGATTCTTACTTTTTGGGTCTCTCTCCACAATCCATCAGCAAAAGTATGCTAGGATGACTCTCCATTGAAGGGTGCATCTTTCTGTCGAAGCGAAATTCGATTCCAAGCATTTTCAGTTTTTCAGTGCGGAAATTAGGGATTTGTACAAAAGAGGAATTTTTGAGTGAGCCCTGCATAGGATTGTTATACTCATCAAAAGCAAATTTTATATACCTGAATCAAGAAATTTGGTTGGGTGAAACTCTAGGAAAGTCAAACCCTAGTTTGACCCTGAGCTAGAAAAACCCTAAATACTAAAACTGCTAAGTTTTGGTACATTCGCTATATCCTGAGATTGGAAACGTTTCAAGAGCTGAAAATTTCAGGGGCCTAAGATAAAATCTTGATGAACATTTTATCCAAAATTAAGTCTTATATTATCTATATTCTGGGATATATGATCCCTCCAATTTAGGTTTCCAACCTCTTCCAGAATTCATCCCTAAACAGGACACCTGGGGAGAATTGCAATATATTGGGATACATAGGTGAAAATGGAATTCCTAAATATGTTCCATAAAGGGAACAAAATTTAATTTCTATTGTCCAAATTTCAGACTCAGAAGATGAACCAGTGAAATGTGGAATTCCATACAACTTCGATGTTCTGAACAGTCCTGTAACAGGTCACCTTCAGAAAAGGATCATAAATCCCAAATGGTGAAACCAATTCTGATTAAACATATGGTGTTGGATCAGGGACATGTGAGGTTACCTTAGTGAGAAATTTCAGACACATAGGAGCATAAATTTCAGAGATATCACAGAAACAGTAAAAAGAATTTCTGCAGAAGAAATTGGAAAATTAGGGCTTCCTGTTCCGGGAGATTCCCTCTACTGTTTTCAGAAAAGGAGTACATTAGACATCTCCATTTCAAGAGATATATCTATCTTTCCAATCAGATCTGAAAGATTCCAAGTTTTGAAAATTAGGGTTTTTGTGACAAACCCTAGATCAGCGAGCTCCGGAACCAAGATGGACACCTCAAATCGGTAAGATCTAGTCCTTTTCTATTTTCATTTGAGGTTCTCATTTCAAAGTGATATATCAAATCAGCTTGATGATAATCTTGGTGAAGTTGACAACTTCCAAGCATAGAAGTATTTGATCTCTTTGAATAAAATGGATTGGACACCTACATGAGTATAGAGGTTCCAGTTTTAGAGGGAGATGAGGTTAGAAGTATTTCACAAGAAGAACTTGGTCAAGGCCAAGAAGATCATGGTTGATTCAGTCACGGATCAACTTGTACCATAAGTGTCTTCCCTAAGACACTAAAGTTGTTTGATTCCTTGACCAAGCTATTTGAACAGAAGAACATACATCAAAAGATGACCTTAAGAAACCAGTTGAAGAATGTGAAGATCCAGAATGCAGAGACCATGCAGTCATAAGAATCTCTCAAATCAAGAACAACTTGAAGTGGTGAAAGAAGAAGTGAAGAATGCAGAAGTGGTGATGGATACCTTGAATGGCCTCCCAGGATCATGGGATTCATTCATGCAAGGAATCTGTGCCAGAAGGAAGTGATTACTTTCAGTAGAATTTGGGAATAAGAAGAAGCTCTACCCATAAGAAGAGAAGATAAGATGGGAGCAATTGAAGATCAAGCTCTCACCATCCAAAGAAGATCCCTCAAGCAATGAGGAATACAAAGGACTCAACTCTTGAAGCACCTCTTATCCTCCTTAGCATTTGGATAAGAAACGATGCTATTATGAATGAAGAAGACGATGAAGTTGAAGACTCAAGAAGCAGTATACCCATGAAACAAATAAAGATAAGTATTCAATTGTCATTTCATGATATTATTTTGTTATGCATCTATTTATATTCAGTTGATGTATTATGCATGATAGGATGTTTGGATTGATGACAGTATACTACTAATATGCATGTGATGGGTAAGTAGCTCATGGTTCCATACAACTCTCCATTGCTACTTATCTAGAATGAAACCTCTTTGCTGACATATTGGATTAGTGCACAATCTCAATGTTGTCCTGGTAGAGATGGAAGGCATCTAGAAAGTTTCTGTGAGATATGGATGAATGTTGTATTGGCTAAAGTAGTTGCATGATCATATATTTATGCATAAGAATTTTCTAGTATGAATATTCCTTATGAAATGTTTCTAACCATACAATTGCATTTGACTTGTAGGAAAGATCGCATACATAATCGCCTACAAGAAAAGAAGGAAGAGACTTGTTCCAAAGAACAAGTGACTACAGTTCAAAATGAAGAATAATATGACGAATACAGCAACATCATTGATACAGAACATTCCAGCCATGAAGAAATAACCAAGAAGAAAGGGAAGACCAGTTCAAGAAGAATGATGTCAAGGCGTAGTATCGAGACTTGAAGAGAAGTTCATAGTTCCATCATGCAGTAGATGGAAACATCCTGGGATACAATGCAAGATTCATAGCACGAGGCTTCTCATGAAAAGAAGTCCTAGACTACGAAGAGACATTTGCAGCTAGTAAGAGTTGAAACACATACATGATGAGATTGATGACGACCTTAACCTTTGCTACAAGGTTGAAGATGAAATTCTATACACTAGATGGATACATAGAATACCAGTAGCATAGGAAGCTACTTGTCACTCTAGTACAGAATGTTTTCAGTGCATAGAGCACAGAAGACAGAGGGAGTATGATGCTTTGATTTAGAGGGAGTGACTACAGAATATCTTGAGGTTCGACATGGTACGATAGGATGGAAAGATTACTGATGAATCTAGGCTTTACTGAGAGTAAAGTGGATTCCAACCTTTGCTTCAAGGTTGAAGGCGGAAGACCAGTGATTCTCCTATTATGTGTCGATGCACTATTGTTCTAGGCATGGAGGTGTGGACAAGGGAAGTATGCAGTAGAGATCCTGAATAGGTTTATGTTGACGAACTGCATGACCACACCTATGGCATCAAACATGAAGCTATTAAGTGATGCTTCATCAGAGATGGTTGATGCTACGATGTATCGTCAGATGATTGGGTCCTTGATGTATCTGGCGAACACAAGACCAGATATTTTCTTTGTTGTGAACACATTGAGAGAGGTTCACCTGATGGTTGCAAAGCATGCAGGGGTACAATTGATTATGGGCTCAAGTATGATGTGAATCAAAAGATTAACCTGGAGGGTTATGTTGATTCAGATTGTTCAGGCAGTGCCATCGATAGGAAGAGCACTTCAAGGTGTTGCTTCAGTATGGGATCAGGTGTGATCTCTTGGTTTAGCAGGAAGAAATCCTGTGTGGTATTGAGTACAGCTGAAGCATAGTATGTCGTAGCTTGTTCAGCTAGTTGTGAGGTAGTATGGCTGCGGAAGCTACTGTTTGATTTATTTGATCTCCATATGGATGCCACTTGTATACATTGTGACAACTAGAGTTGCGTGAAGTTGTCAGAGAATCCATTGTTTGATGACAAGTCTAAGCACATCGAGATCAAGTATCACTATATCAGGGATATGGTGCAGAGAGGAGTAGTGAAGCTCTAGTATGTTGTGATGGAGGAACATATAGCTGATGTGTTGATGAAGCCATTGTCCAGAGTGAAGTTTGAGTACTTCAGGGAGAAGCTTGGTGTTCTCCAGATCAAGGTTTCCTCCAAGGGAAAGTGATGAGTCCCAAAGCCATTCTGACGATCAGTTTAGATGTAAGGGCTGAGCCATTTTGTCATGGTGAGAAGATTCAGTTCCTTCCATGTCAGATATGAGTGCTGAGATCCATAGTCATTCTGACGAGTAGGTCAGGTATAAGGGTTGAGCCATTCTATCATGGTGAGAGGATTTGGTTCCTTCCATGTCAGATATGAGTGCTGATTTCCATTCTGGGAATGGAGGTACCTGGTCAGTTACTAGGAACACTCATTCTGGGACTGAGAGAGCCATTCTGACGAGTAGGTCAGATGTAAGGGCTGAACCATTCTGTCATGGCTAAAGGATTAGGTTCCTCCCATGTTAGATGTGAGTGTTTGCCATTCTGTCAAGTAGGATAGATGTAAGGGCAACTGCCACTCTCCAGGAGAGTGGAGGCACCTGGTTAGTTACCAGGTAGCTCAGTCTAGGACTAGGGGCCTTTCTGGTGAGGGTGGAGGATTTGGTTCCTTCCAGGTCAGATGTGAGTGCATGCCATTTCATCATGGTGAGAGGATTAAGTTCCTTCCATGGCTGATATAAGTGCGGGCCATTCCATCATGGTGAGAGGATTAAGTTCCTTCCATGGCCGATGTAAGTGTAGGCCATTCCGTCATGGTGAGAGGATTAAGTTCCTTCCATGGCCAATGTAAGTGCGGGCCATTCTTTCATGGTGAGAGGATTAAGTTCCTTCCATGTCAGATGTAAGGGCAGGCCATTCTATCATGGTGAGAGGATTCAGTTCCTTCCATGACAGATGTGAGTGTGGGGCCTTTCTGATGTGATTGTAGTTTACTACATGATCAGATGTGAGTGCTGGGAGTGCCTTTCTGATGAGTAGGTCATATGTAAGTGCTGGGCATGCCTTTCTGATGAGTAGGTCAGATATAAGTGCTGGAAAAAGACCTACTTGATGGCTAGGCCTACAACCAGCATGAAAGAAGGTTGGCTCTGTAGAACTTCCTATGATGAGATAGCACACACCTGATGATGACTAGATGAGATCCAGATCGAGCTATGATCCAAATCCAGTTATGATGACTCTAAGAGATCCAGATCGAGTGATGATCCATATCCAGTAGTGATGATCCGTATCGAGTGATGATCCAGATCTAGTCCAGTGATGATGATCCAGATCGAGTGATGATCTAGATCCAGTGATGTTGATCCAGATCGAGAGATGATCCAGATCCAGTGATGATGTCCCATGATATTCCAGATCGAGTATGATCCAGTGACGATCTTCCATATCGATTATGATCTAGTGATGATGTTCCAGATTGAGTATGATCTAGTGACAATGTTCTAGATCGAGTATGATCCAGTGACAATGTTCCAGATTGAGTATGATCCAGTGACGATGATCTAGATCAAGTGATGATTCAGTTCCAAATGATGAAGATGACTTGAAGATGATGAGGACTTGATGATGACCTGGATGTTACAAATAAGAAGACTTGTGCTAATGAATTGTGTCGAGAGAATACCTTCCTAGTTAAAAGGGAGTGTTGATGTAATTGTAACTTTAGAATGTATTCATCCGTATTTCTTATGTATTAATACCTGATGTTTATTCCGGGATGTATTTGAGTCATGTCATGCCCCGATGTTCTGATCGGGAAGTTTCTATAATGAGAAAGTCATGTCAAGTCATTGTGGGTAACCCTCTTATTGATCAATTGTTAAAGTCCCCACAGTTGTGGGGCCCTTGGGTTATTAGACTATCCTAGTGAATTCGACCCTAGGTGAGTCATTGTAAGTCTGGGAAATAGTCCCCACCATTGTGTTACCCTCCTATTGGTTAGAGGAGGCAAAGTCCCCACAAGTGGTGGGGCACTAGGGTTATTAGACAATCCTAGAGATGTCGGCTCTAGTAAGTAATTGTTAAGTGAGGCCGACATGTTGGAGTGCACTTCAAGTGAATGAAAGAATATAAATAGAGAGTGAGCCTCTCTATTTATCTCACTTGCAACACTCACACTCACTCATTGGGGCACATGAGTGAGAGAGGAGAAGCTCTCTCAGTGTGAGAGAGAGAGACTGCTGCTGTTGGGAGATCATCTTACTATTTTCTGGTTTTACCTTTTGGTGTTGATTCTATCTCTGAGGAAGTTGCGGGGTTTTCTCCTTTATGGTTTCCCCGAGGAAAACTCTTTGTCTCTTGTCTCTTGTGTTGTGCTTATGTTTTATTGCCTTGCTTGTTATTCTCTCCGTGAAAAGATCCTAAGATCATAATGCTAGCTTGAATGATGAAAAACTAACAATAGAATCCCCCTTTCTTATATCCATTTGAAGTTCATTTAATATATGGAAAATGACCTAACTACTCTAGAAACATATCTAAATATTAAAGGATAGAATATTTCAAGGCATATCTATAGTAAAATGATTTCATATTGTTGGATAACTTCCATGTACACTATGTTATCTAGTATACAAGCAAAATCTATTTAAAGAATCATAAATGATCATAAATTGAAATGGAAAAGGAAACCGAATAGGAAGAGTATTGAGTTGCTTTGTGCACCTTTAAGTTGTTCATCCATCTCCCGATTTCCAATACCCTCTAAATGGACATTCTTTATTTTTCTAGTGCATGCATTATGAATAGTAACTAATGGTGGCCATAAAATTAGATTTTGATTGTTTTCCATTGCTTCGGGTGCTGAGAATGACTGATATGATTTATCATTATCTTGTGGAAAGGCATAGCTCCATCCCATCATGAAAACACATGATTCTTTATATAGTGCCAAGTGTTGTGATCGCAGAACAAGGTTCCAAGCAACGTATGCATGCATAACGAGGTTGTGAGTATCAATAAAATATTTGGATTGACTACAAAACAGAACATGTCCAACTTAGACAAATTTCAAATAATTATCTGAGCTAAAATTTGATGAAAAAAAAGATTACAAATACATATATATTCGCAATTCCCTTTATGAAATGCTAAGAATTCTTTGAATTACCCATTGTAGAAATGTTGAGGGTGTTTTATCCCATTCTAGATATGAGTCAATCAATCCACACCTTGTGCCATGGAATAAAATTATACCTTGTGATAAAACACCCACAAATACGATATGATATTGACTCTTGAATCTCTATATGCCAATATTTTATTACGGTAATTGCAGGTCAAAATAGATAGGCTCTTACAAATAAAAAATGCACAAAATGTTCATATACATATCACTGGGTTGGTCTAATAAAAGAATAATGATGACCACCATGCATGTCTTCACTATGCCCAAAACACTACAACATAAAACAATGTAAAAAAAATTAATTAGTGATTATTTGCATCTTTGCTCTTAGATTCCTGTGTTTATTGATTTAAGGTGTGGTATGCGGGATGATCCCAATATTAATATCATCTGGCAATGTTTCAACCTTACAGGTCAAGGTTCATCTTAAGGACACTCAAGTGAGTTAATGTATACCACATCAGGATTTATTAATATATTTAACACCATATTTTTTAGAACACGAAAAAATTAATAACGTCAGCTATATAACTAACTAAAACTAATCCCAACTATAAAATTAATAAACTAAAAAATAATAACCAAATTATAATGAAACCTAGATTAAATTTGAAATTAAAAAAAACATAATCTCTAAGAAAAACTACAATAATGAAAACCTAAAATACCTATAATAAACTAAAAAAATCATAATAAAAAAATATAATAAAACTTAGATTAAATTTGAAATTGAAAAAACCATAATCTTTAAAAATAAATCTAGAATAATCAAAAGCAAGAAAACCTAATAACAAAAACTTAAATTAATTATATTAATTGCAAAATAAATTTCATAATCAATAAATTGTAAAATACTAAACCTAAATTTTTTATAAACTGTAATAATATATAACTCTAACCTATAGATTATAATTACAATATACTAAGTAAAAAATCTAAATAGCTTTTACTTAATTAAAATATCATTTCTAGAATTTTAAAGATATTAAAATAACGTAATTAAATTTTAATTATATTATCTAAATCTATTTTCTATTATTACAACATAAAGATTATTTCTAATAATAAATTAAAATTTATTTTTTATTATTAAACATAATAAATATTTCTAATAATAAATAATAACTTTAATATTATCCCTTATTTAACTTCTTTAATTTTAATTTCTTTATAAGTTATATCTGAATTAAATTTGATGACCTTATATCATTTTATTATATTATAAGATACAAATTTTATCTCTAAAAATTATACTGCAATTTCAAATTTTTTGTCTACCTAAAATACAATTGAAAAATTTTAGTCTATCTAATTGTATAAGTACGATGTCTAACCCTAATATAGGAAAACTAAAGGGAGGGTGAGAACAACTATGCTCCCTTATTTCCTGATGTTGAGGTATCATATGAAACCACCAATGAGCCATCTCCATCTACAAATCCAATTCCATAGCTCATTCAAGCTCCAATTCGAGATCGAGCCCCAGTAGAACCGAAAATGGAGGTAGAGACAAAGCCACGATCCCGGTAATAAGCATCCAAGTCATTAGTTTCTTCAGCACCAGCGCCCATAGTTGTTCACCTTGAAGCAGCACGTGTTTATTGAGTTGTTTGGGTTGATTTAAATTGATAACCAAGCGCTTGTTCCTAGGGGCGATTAAGAGGCACAGGATTCAATAAGAAATCAATAGAAGTATCACCTACAGTTTTATCCATTTAACCAGAACTAGATCGAGCTGTTTAACTCGTGGAACAATCAAATCTAGGAACCTCATTTTCAAGGACCATATAAAAATATCAGAACTCTTTGTCTATGTCTTAGGTCAATTTGCATTGAATTCATTGCCAGCCACTGCATGCGCATGGAGGTAAGTATATATACTCTATATTATACTCTATATTATAATTATATTTAGATAAGTAAATATAGTTACTTGAATCTAAGTATTTCTTCTTCAAACCTTTGTCTAATGTACTGCGAAATTGTTTTCAATCATTTTTTTCTTCAAACTTTGCGTTGGTTGTAGGAAAAATAAGCCTGAAATTTGATATTTAAGCAAACAAATAGTTAAAATTGATATGAATTATGTTAAATTCATAACATATTAAAAAGAAAAAAAATACAAGCACTAGAGAAAGGCTATTGACATACTATAGATTTCATATATCTAAGCATGGAGCACAACAGAACTAGGGTAAAACAAATAAATTCAAATACAAAAGGCTTCATCTATTTGTCTCCGAAAATATAGAAACTATACATACTACACCCGCAATACTATCTCTAGATCTCTTTTCCACTTCATAGACCAAAGCATTCGCTACATTTCATCTGCATTCGTATATTTTTCAGCGTTGCATTCCCATGAGGAAGCCTTTGTGACACTGAGTTTCTTGAAAATATGGTACAATAATGCACAATATGGTACAATAGGCTGAGTCTAACAATCACCTCGCCAAAGTAATCGCTCCCATTTCCATATACATAGAAAGAACCAACATATCAATCACAAACCCTTTATTTTCGGTAGCCATAGCTCATTTAAGATTCAACGGACTATATTGCAATAGATAATGCATTTTCCAGGAAATAATAGCAGTGTTGGACCCTCCATATGGTCTATTCAGTTCGAGGTCATGGAAGGTGAAGTCCAGTTACTAGTTCATAAAGGGAAATTACGTAGTAAGAAGATCGTATAAATAGAAGAGTAGTAACCGGTAGCACCTAGGTGTGATTAAGAGGGGATTGAGTTAAAAGATAAAATTCAAAAGCAAAGCCAACACCTATAGTTGACCTCATTAATTGAGAACTAGAGCATGTGCGAGAAAATATGATTCCAGGCACGAATCTAGTTTATTAACAACCAACATCCTTGCCAACAAAGTTATTTTGTATGAGTGTATACGTAAGATTCTCCACTCCATCCAAAAAAGCGGTACGATATACCGATAAATGGATCCATTGATTGATTAATCTCATGCATCCCTAAAGCTATTCCAACAATTTTAGAATCCCACCTCCCTTACAATGCTTCATCCCCATCCAACTTGGAAGCAAACCACCGACAATTTGCAAATAAGCAGGTAGCCCATTCCTAGCTTACTTCCTAGGAAATATTTTTCCTTGTTTACGTATAAATATGAATAGGTTCACGTGATTCTAGGGTATTATAGAAAACCATCAATGATTCAGCTCCATCTACAAATTCTATTCATTGACCTTACCTTATTCCCTCACTCCGTTTGGCGAGCGTATAATAAATCACATTTACTATCATACTTAAGAACAAAAGGATATTTCATGATTAATTATAAGTAGTAGATTGTGATCTATTGCGAGTGTTGTTGGGTGTGGGATGCAAGGTAGCATGTAAAGTGCTAGTGGTAGTGTGCATAAGTAAGATCATTTTCCGAGAAAATAGACAAATCAAGATGTTTGTTGGGAATACAGGGTCACAACCACAATACATTAGTTAGTGCGACCAATATGAAACATAATAGGATGGACTGGATCACATTTTAGAAGTTAAGAGAACGACCCAAACACACATAGAAATCACTTTCAAATTGTTCTCATATGTTGGGGGATTGAAACAAAAATATCCTATGTCATCCAACGGTTTTTGCAAAACTTGGGATGTAGCTGGTAATCCAAATATTCCCACCACATTTTTGTATCTATATACATGTGATACAACAAGTTGGCTTGCATAGTCTAAACAAATAGGATCAAAGTAACCCAACTACCAGAGAGGTGGAGGATCCATCAAGATCAACCTCGATCTTCTATAATTACTACTTGGACTGTGACTGATTGACATGCACTTTGTGCTTCTAGTTACTCTTATACTGCATCTTCTACTTCTACTTCAAATGAATGGCCCATTGATTTTGGAGCATCTTATCATATGGCTAAGGATCAAGCCATCTTTTCTACTATGCATGAATGTAACACCAAACAAATATTTGTTGGTGATGATAGATCTCTAAGTGTTGTAGGATCTAGAACAATTCTAGTAGAAAATGCTCATTTCAGTGATATACTATGTGTTCCAAAAATTTCCTGCAATTTGTTATTAGTCTGTCAAATTACTCATTCGGGTGAAGGTAAAATTGTGATGTTTACACCTCACCAAGTTGTAATCAAGGATTTTAAAAATTCTCAAAATGTCCTTCCTACTGGAACTGTTGATGATATTACTAGGTTGTACAAATTTAACAACTTTGAGTCATCACTTTTTCCTTCAGTTTTTGTTGCTCATAGTGATAGCTTGAGCAAACTTTGGCATGAGCGATTTGGTCACTTAAATTATCGCTCATTGCAACAACTATGTAAAGAAAATATGGTGACTTGTCTTCCGATGGTATCTTGCAAGGGTGGTGTTTGTTCTGGTTTTGTACTCAAAAAACATCATTGGGACAGTTTTGACAAACATGCTTCTTGGCATGGCTCAGTTCCCTTGGAGCTTGTGCATAGTGACTTGTGTGGTCCTCTTCCATCTGCTTCCTTTTCTGGTTTCAAATATTTCTTAACTTTCATTGATGACTACTCCACACACACTTGGGTTTACTTCCTAAAACTTAAAAGCGAAGTATTTAACATGTTCTTGGCCTACAAGGCCCTTGTTGAAAAATAATCTCGTCATCAAATTATTAAGTTAAGATTTGACAATGGAGGATAATATGTTAACAACAAGTTCACTACTTTCTGCACTGAACAAGGAATCCAACAACAACACACTGTTCCATATACACCACAACAAAATGGTGTAGCTGAACGAAAGAACCGCACTTTAAAAGAAATGTTTAATTTTATGATCCAATCTAAGGGACTAAGTCTTAAATATTGGGATGAGGCCATAAATTGTGCAAATTACATAGTTAATCGCACACCCACTAAAGTTTTACAAGGTATAACACCGGAAGAAGCATGGAGTAAAATTGAACTAGATGTAAGTCACTTTCGTGTGTTTGGTTGTGAAGCATGGGCTCACATTTCGGATGAAAAACAGAAAGCATTACAGCCTAAAAGTGAAAAGTGCATATTTGTTGGATATTCAAAAGATGTAAAAGGTTATAGACTTGTCCAGCCACATTCTCTTGATATAATTATTAGAAGAGATGTTAAATTTGATGAAAATATCTTAGCCTACGAGCCTAACTTGGCGGGTGTGCCATCTTTAGCCTTCGAGCCTGATTCAACGATTGTGCCTTCTTCTTCTTCTTCCAACTTCCTTGACAGGTTTCCAACTCCAGTTTCTGATGATGACAGTCAGGATGAAAATACACCTCTGCTTGCTCATGTTCCTCCAAATGCACCAGAACGAATGCTTCCTTGATGGGTCCGTTCAACATGTGAAGCAGCTGGTGATCTTGTCGGTGATCCTAGAGATCAACATCGAATACATTTTGAGTCTCAGTGAGCCTCTTCTCTTTTGGCTCAAGTTTCTGATAATCATGATCTAGAATCTTTTGCAGAAGCTTCAGGAAATCTAGATTGGGATGCAGCTATGGATA
>LPNX010665168.1:593716-616080 GCA_001517045.1 Pseudotsuga menziesii | reverse complement strand
ATACTTGGGATCTTGTTCCTCTTCCAAAAGGAAGAAAACTTGTCAGATGTAAATGGGTCTACAGAACTAAGTATGCATCAGATGGAAGTGTTGAAAGATTTAAGGCAATGTTAGTTGCCAAAGGTTTTTCCCAAGCTAAAGGTATTGACTATAATGAAACCTTTGCTCCTACCGCAAAAATGAATTCCATCCGCCTTGTTCTTTTCCTTACAGCCTTACATAACTGGGAAGTCCATCAAATGGATGTCAAATATGCCTTTTTACATGGTGATTTACAGGAGGAAATTTACATGGAACAACCTCCTGCATATGTTCAGGATAACTCTGGCCTTGTCTGTCTCCATAAGAAATCCTTATATGGCTTTAAGCAATATCCTAGAGCTTGGTATGCCAAAATGGATAGCTTTCTCCTTGACACTGGTTTTTCTAGATGTCATTCTGACCCCAATGTCTATATCAAGAAAGTGGGAAACCATCTCCTCATACTTGTTCTTTATGTTGATGATCTTATCCTTACTGGTAGTGACCCTAAACTTATAACCCATGTAAAATCTAGTCTTAAGCAAAATTTTGAAATGTTAGACTTAGGACATTTGCATTATTTTCTTGGTATCCAAGTATTGCAAAACAAAGAATGAATCTTTCTTTCCCATTCTAAGTATGCTTGTGACCTTCTTTGTCGCTTCCACATGGAAGATTGTAAACCAACCCCTTCTACCTTCTAGTCTGGAGTCAAACTTTTTGCCACTTGTACTTCCCCTGAAGTATATGCCACCTTGTATCGTAAGCTTGTTGGTAGTCTTTTATACTTGACTCATTCCTATCCTGACCTTTCCTTTACCGTTTGTCATGTTGCCCGTTATATGCAAACTCCTCATGAAAGTCACTGGAAAGCAACAAAAATAATACTTCAATATATTCGAGGTACAATTCAGTTTTGGATTCATTATAGTACAGGGGGGAAACCTTTGGTGGTTGGTTTCACTGATTCATATTGGGCCGGCGATCCTGATGATCGAGAGTATACTGCAGGTTATATTTTTAGTCTGGGATCTAGACATATCACTTGGGCTTGTAAGAAACAATAAGCTCTTTCTCTTTCTTCAACATAAACAGAATATCAAGCGGCAGTTAATGCCAGTTAGGAAGCTTTATGGCTTCGACAGATCCTTTCAGAGTTTGGATTGGAGCAGTAGCAGCCTACTCCATTTTGGTGCGACAATCAAAGTGCCATCAAGCTTGCCAAAGATCCAGTTCTACATTAGCGCAACAAACAGATTGAGCTACACATGCACTTCATCTTAAATCTTGTTCATGATAGTTTTATTGAAGTTCTCTATTGCCCTACAGATGATCAAGTTGCAGATATCTTCACCAAGTCTCTTACAGAAGTGAAGTTTTCTAAACTTTGGTATATGTTAGGAGTTTAGGAATGTGTCCTTAAGGGGGGATAGGCTCTAATGCCTCCTTCCTTCTCCTAATAGTGTCAGTTTTGTAAATCCTCCAATCCTATCCCAAGTTGTTCTTAAGGGGGGGTATTAAGATATTTAGACACTTAGGAGTTAGTTAAGATCAACTTGTGTAATATATCCACTAGGCAAAAGTGTGCTTCTTTAGTATGCATTAGTATACATTTGTAAATATTCTAATCCAATGGTCACGATCTATTCTAGACATAGAGTGACCCAACGGTTCAACTTCTCTTAGATCATACCTACCATTGATCTATGGCTTAACACCCGATTGGTCTATGACCTCTATTTAAATAGCATAGAGGGTCCTTGGCTAGTTGATCAATTATGAGAAGCTCATGTAAATTTCTTTCTTTTGCATACTAAATTGCTCCAAGTAGCTATTTGGCTGTGGCCATGGACTGTTTCCCTCTCGAGGGTTTTAACCACGTGACAAACATTGATGTGCTGATCTATGATCTATTTGTGTGAAGCAGTTGCTGAAGGTGTCTGGTATTTTGGGAGTACCCTGTGTACCTAAACAACTCGATAATTGTACCTTCATGGAAAATTCCACTAAGGGATATATGTTATAGTCATTTCAAAGGACATATAGGCTACTCATGGAAATGATATTCCACTTGAATGGTCTTTAAACTTATATGCTTCCCATTGGAATGGGAACCCATGGTGCATCATGTGACATAATCTAGAGAATTTTTCAACTAGGAGAATATCCTATCCGGCAACCTCTTAAAACCTATCAAAAATGAAAAATAGGTAACTGACAACAAAAAGTTTCATATTGTTTCTTTCTTATTTGACACTATTTGTTCTTACAATGCATTTCCTTTCATGAACTGGAACTAGAATGAAGATTGATTACTTGTTTATGTTTACTGCAAAGAGATGTGTTCATGTTATTATAAACCCCATTTATATGATATTACCAACCATTTTTTCCTTGTTGTATTTTTTTAGTTTAGAAAACCTATACCAAGGAAAACTGACCAATCCATGGAATCCCTACTAGAAATTGGTGTCTGATATTTATTGGATTTATACCTATATTTAATATTTGAAATTAATGCATCCGTATATTTTCTACCTATCTATGTTACTAATAGACTACTATCCCATGAAATTTCTTACCAAATCATCGTAAAAGGAATCATAGACAATTGAGCCAAAAGCGTAAGACATATTGGACTAGTTTCCCCATTTGCATCGTCTCCTTCACTTTAGTTGATTCTCATCATGACCATAAGGAATCCAATGCATTAGAACATATGAAAATTGGATTTGTGAATAAAAGAAGGCATGACCCTAGGAAGGTGATTGAAGCACATTTTAGATCATTATCGTTAGATCCTACCTACATTCATGAGGAAGAACCTTAAGAAACTATGCTTCACCAAGATACTCTCTTTGATGAAGTTATTGCAAAAATATTAGAAATATATTAAGCAATACTAGATGAATAGAGGCTATCCCTTCATGATACTGCTAGAATTAAGAGAAGAGATGCCTCTGTAGCTGAGGTGGAACAAGAAATCAAGAAGGAGGATCAAGCTAGAAGAAAGAGAGAGGAAATGGTAAAATATTTTTATGATGAATCAAAAAGGAAAAATGATAAACATGATGCTCTATGCTTAGAAAACCATAGAAAGAAATTCATGGAGGAATAAGGCCATAGGTCCATTGAAGAAGAAGGTCGTAGGGTCGTGGAAGAAGAGCAAGAGAAGAGGCTACAAAGGAAAAAACAAATTGATGTTGAAGCAATGCAGCAAGTGATTGAAGCTCAAAAAATAGTAGAGGAAATACAACGCAAATCTATGGAGGAAGAATGTAGTAGTGACACCAAAGAAACATAATTAAAACAAAGAAAAGAGGAAATAAAAAGAGATGAAGAAAAAATGAAAAACTATGAATAATGGAAAAAGGACAAGTAGGTTGTTTTGCAAACATCCCAATCAATCTACTTACACAACTAGCTATGAGATATGGGGAGTACCTTTACCCCATGGATGTAGATACCACTTTTGTCTCCTTCGAATATTATTTCATTGATTCATGAAGGAAGAGTCACTACAAAAAGGAAGTCCAAGAGGCAGAATACCAAAGGAAATAATAGAAACATCACAGTTTTTGACATGGAAGGAAACGATCAACGTGAAATTGCAACTAATGCTTCCTCATTGATTGGGGTGTTGGAAAATGTGAATGTCTCTTTGATGGGGGACCTCATTAATCAGGTGGAACAATGTAAGGAAGAAACAGAGCAATACAACCAGTTATATGAAGAGATGAAGCATCGTTTCAATGAAGTCCATCATTAATCCTTAATGGAATAGGAGCAATTAAAACAAGCACATAAGAATAATATCAATATATTTAAAACATACCATGAGAGGTGCACAAGAGAACTAGATATGTCTAGGGACTAAGTGAAGTTTCAAGTAGAAATTTTCGAAAAAGAAAATGTGTTGTATTTGGACAAGTAAAACAAGAGGCCATCAAAAATAGATCAAATCTTATGGACACTCATAACAATTTTATTATTCATCCCAAGGAGTTGCAACAATGTTTTGCAAGCTTGAGAAATTACCAAAGGTGACTCAAAAGTATGCAGAGGACATTTATAAATGGCAGCAACAATATGAGGAAATTACCATGAATCTTCCCACAATTGAGAAGGAGTTGACGAAAATAAGAGCTTAGAAAATGCATGAGATTCCATGCAAGCATAAACAAACAAGGATACTATGAAGGTCGAACAAATATGTATTGAAGTTTGGAGATATGTAGATAGAGAGGTCTAGATAGGCTTCATTTTTTGTGCCTTGAAGAGTTAAAGGTGGTAGATCCAGACGGGTCAAAGATATATTCTATTCAATTTGAAAGTATGGAAATTGAGTAGGAAATTAACGAATTAACCAATGTTGATCATGATGTTATCAACAACTTCATTTATTATCCTACAAAATTAGCAGCGTGTATAGAACCTTTCTGAAGCCTGATCAGGTTAGAGTTTGATAAGGAAATCGAGCATAAATTTTTGAAGCTTGAAGTTTAATTCAAACATATGTGAGATGGTTTCTCTGAGGAGATCGATGAGTGGCACGCATAGTGGGATAAATTTCAAGAATGATGTAAATTCAACTACCCTTGTTTATTTACATTATCTTAATTCAATTTTGGAGAGTTAATTTAGTACATTGAAATTTTGTACACTTTTGTGTTGATTATATATACTATGCGATCCAATCAAAGTATTATGCAAACACATTTTAATTAACAAAATGATGTTGAATTTTCTTCGCAATTTTTGATCATTTTGATTAATGGAATTTTGGTGTCTTTTATTCGCAATTCTTGATCATTATACGAATTATACTCTTCCGTTAATTTTCCATCTTCCCTTTCATTTATTTAAATGTGTAGCCAATATCATTGAATTATGTGGGATTAGAATTACTTTTATTTTTCATTAATTTTCCATTAGAATTTAAAAACATTTTATCGCCATGAATTCTGAAAGAAATATCAAACATATTCTTTTCCATATAGATTCAGTTAGTTTATAAGCTTTCTCCCATCATTGCGATAGGTTTTCCTTATGCATTTTTTTAGTTTCTAAGCTTTCTCCCATCATTCCCCATGCATTATGTTAGTTTATAATTTTTATCCCATCATGAATATAATTTTTAGGATCTAAATTAAAAATAAAACATACAAATCAAATACCCAATTCAAACTTATAAACTCAAGTGACGACTAACTTGCAACACGTCAACATGTCAACATGTGGGAAAGGGAGAAGGGTTTAAAAAATGTACCAAGCTCCTTTTCCTTTATTTCTAGAGCCAGGCAAAGTGTGAATTTCTCATTCAATTTAAAAGAGTTTTAGAAAGGGCTAGTGCTGCTTGACCCTTTGATGCAGGAGCATCGAAAGTGATATGTTTTCTAATTGAGCAGAAGATGCTAATTTTCTACTCCCATGTAATTTTTCTAGAAGATAGGTTTAGTTATTAATTACTTCAATTTGGTTTTGTAATAAATGGAATTTTTCCACTGATTCCCTCAGATGTTGCAAGAGGTTGATTGAGGATAGGTTAGTTGTAGATTTATTTTCTTAGGGGTTGAGATCTTGCTATTCGGATCTGACGGGTTGATAAAAATCTCTATTAAGTTGTCAATGTAATAATCAGATATTAGATAGGATATGAGATTATTTGAGAGTGTGAGTAGTGAATGTGTAATGTAGTATGCATTGGTTAATGAAATGGAGAACATAATTCTAGTTTCTGTATGAATATTTGTAAATGTTTTGTTTTTCTTTTCAATAAACATAAGTATGCATAATTTATCCGTATATATTGATACAAATACATATATAATTCATAAATATGGGGAGGTATTCACATGATTGCAACAGAGAGGAAATTGACCATTCCACGGATCAATTTACGTATAACAGTCTGAGTTAAAAATATGTGAGTTAGACAAATTGACGGCTGTGGATGAATTTTGTAAGAGAAAGGTGTAGGGAAAATAATGGATTCACAAAGATAAGGTGAAATTTCACACCTGATCTCAAATCAACGGATAAAGAAGAATCCACATCGATCAGTGGTCGAGGATGAGTTTTGCAGTGCAAAGTGGATAGCTGGTTAATGCTATAGAAAGTTCAATTGCGGAAGAAACGTTGCGAGAGAAAAATTGTGGAAGCCCATATTTAGAGAAATGGGAAGGAGGATCTGCATCCCACAATCTCCAATATGATTGTAGAAAGCATCGTTGCATCAACAAGTTTGCGGAAGTACATTTTTGAAACCGATAATTGCAAACCTGAAATCCGCAATATGAAATTGTGGAAGGGAAATTGCAAAAAAGAATTTGCGAATGGGAGAGTAGTGGAACCATAGTTACACAACCAGAACTGTGGAAATAGTTTTTCAGAAATACGTACTACGGAAACAACCTTGCGGGATTGAGCTTATAGAAGAAGACTTAACAAGTGAAGCTTGATGATTAGGATTGATTTTAGGTTTGATATCTCTTACCTGGCGTCATTTTTTGTATCAGAGCATATCAGAGCGTATAGAAGGATGATGTCAAGATGAGCACGAGCACATGGAGTTCCTATAGGAGCTAGTCAAGGAAGAGAAGCTGCAGAGACATAAATAGAAAGGGAATTAAGACAACTCCAAGCTAGCATGAAAGCTATGGAGAGAACAACTTCATAGAGTATAGATAGCAGTGATGAAGAAGAATCCTCTGAAGAAGTGCAAGAGGAGATTGTTGGTGAAGTAAAAGTATTGAAGATGCTGGTGAAGGCTAGTTACAGACCTAAATTTGAAGTTCCCATGTATGAAGGTAATTTGAATTTTGAAGAACTTGTTAGAATATTGTGAAGATATGAAATAAAATCATAACAAAATATAAAATATGAAAAAAATTACTAGTATATCCTTATATCTACCAATAAACATAAACCATGAAATAAAATTGGAGAAAAGAGAACAAAAAGAGAACAACGATATACGTGGTTCACCCAATACGGGCTACGTCCACAAGAAGGGTTGCATCTTCCATTATTATGAAAATAGATCTCCAAGATTATATGGAATCCTCACATATGAATAACATCAAGCTCCATCATGTCAATCATGTCACAATCATGTGTGTACAAATGACATACACAACATGTGATGTGTGATGATCTACAATCAACACATACCTAAAAGGGTATCCTTCAGCTCTCTTATATACCAAGATATTTCGATTACAATACATCCCATAGCACATGTGGGATAAATGAATTTCCACCTCTTTATATAGAGAATGGTTACAAAGGATATAATTACAACGATACATGTGGGATAACTCTATTTTATAATTTTAGATTTATTTTATGCCTTTAAATGATATTTTACCAATATACCAAGTAATTCATCATTACATATTCTAACGCTCCACCCTTATTGATGACTCGGTGAAAGAATACAAATGGAAGGAAGGTGGAAACACACCAACATCCCCATTTATGACAAATTCTAGAATGTTTCATACGATGCAAATAAAAAACACACTTCACCTCATATACTTGATGAAGACAAAATACACTTCTCATGAACCTGCATCTATACCAAGTTGTATGATGAACGTTTGCACAACACAACAGTGTATGTCGAATACAACAAAAGATGTTGCTACAAACTCATCACAACTTTTAACTCAAATGATAATTGAAAGAACTCTGTAATAGAGGGCATGATGAAGAAAAGAACCTTGGATCCACACATCGAAACAGTCTTCGGAGAGCTCTTACTGAATATTACATCATGAATACAAGACCCAAATGGTCTATCCATCAAAACATGAGCCAAGCAGACAGACTTCACAAACCAGCTGAAAGATGCAAGGACAATAGAAGATAGATGTCCATCATATAACATTACTAGAATATTGTGATATAATATGATAAAAATAAACATTACATTCCTTCTTAACATCAACCATCTCTGTTCTAGTCAAGGATAAGTTGACAAAGAGGAACAATGCTGAAAAACCAGAGATCCGCAACCATCGTATGCTTAAACAAGTAAGGAATAACAAAATCAAACCATAACAAAGATAGCTAATATGCACAAAATAAATTCCAAGAGTAAATCATATAATAAACATGAGAAGCCCAAAAATCATTAGAGATGATAAAAAAACATTGCTTAAAAACATATAAATAATAGGAATTGCTTCTATGCAAGACCATATAAATTTTGAGCAAAAGATTATAAAAGAAAGACATGACATGATATAATAAATAGAGGAGAACAAACATGAGTGAGAATAGTAGATACCAAGATAGAATTATGAGACAATATATCAATTAAATATATGAAAAAATATAGTCATCACGCAATCTTTAGCATAAGTTCATTTCTTGTTAACATCATTTTAATATGCAAGAGATGAATTCCATAAAAATATAAATGCTTCCATGTAGGAAAGTTAGAGACAAGAAACACATCTCAATGCTTCCATATAAGAACATTAGAGACAAGTAGGAATAAGAAAACCTCTGAAATCATAAGAATATAAATATCAATGCAACAAAAACAATGCGCTCATGACAAATATTTCAAGATTATAAGATTGCTCAAAGCGATATAAACATTGAGTAAAGGATGATCGAAATAAACATGACATGATATATATAAAAATAAATCAAAATGTTTAATACGATCAACGTATAGATAATTATGATCAGCCAATGATATCACTTATAAAAAATTATGAAATGGCAAGTCACTAATGGCCATAATCATGGGTTTATTTTGGTTAACAACATGTTAGTATGCAAGAGATGAAATGCCCTGGAAATATAAATGATTCTATATAGGAATGTTAGAGACAAGTAACACATGTCAATGCTTCCATATAGGAATGTTAGAGACAAAAAACACAAGAACTAGATATAGTCTTTGTAATACATGAAAAAGAAAAAATATACCTCAATTAAAGAATTAATGACAAGCCAAAAATATGATATCACATAGATTCAAAAAATTGATTTTACTCAAGAAATTAATTAGCAAGAGCATATAATGATCATAAAGAGATTGCTTATAAAAACTATGAAATTGTTTTTACACAAAGGTCAGTATTAACATATAAATAAAGAAAATAATGATCACAAGATAACACATATAGAAGCATCTTATCATTATTACAAGAGTGAGACCACATTAGAATATTGATTAAAAAAAAGTTGATCAAATAAAACAATGATATCACTTATAGATATGAAAATATAACCATGAAGAAACTAAGTCGTAAGAATAGGTTCATTTCTTGATGTCACCATTACCATAGTAGAGATCCATGCTCTTGAAAATGTCAAAACATCTTCCACACAAAGCAGATTATAAACATATACAAGAATAACACAACCTCTGTAAACATGACGAATAAGAACATAAACCCTAATGCAAAGAGATCAAGAAGATCATGACAAGTATTTTAAGATAATATATGAATAAAAACTATTTTTTCTCACAAAAGCTAAATCCCAACAACTGCTAAAAGATGGATATGTAACTCTGCAGCAGAAAACTGAAAAAGTAGAAAAAGAAGAAAATTTAAAATGACCATAGCTCGGTCATTATTTCCCAGAAGTTTTAATATAGCCTTTTTTCGGAACTGGAGAAGCCATTCTGCAATGACTATAGTTGATAGAACATAAATCTGGGCACTCAATCAAAAAATATTCACTCTACAATATTTTCGTCCGTACGAAAAAATTCTGAAAAATAACTGCTTTTAAATCAGCGATATCGTCGCTTTCCGAACACGGAATTATATGAATTGTTTTTTTAAATTGGGTATTTTTGTGAGAGGAACTCGGTGTGCAATTTATTTCTTAAAAAAATACACAAAAAGTGTTAAAAACATATCTGAAATTCACTGCCCAATTTTACATTAAACACTTCTCCACAAGGGTTAGGGTTTGAAAGAAAAAAAAATGTAGAATAAATCCCGGATATAAAGAAATACCACATGGGTATTATATATTGGGTCACAAAACTACGAAGTATGAAGAGCCTAAGTAAAATCATGAACATATGTTGCTTGAAAATAAAATAAAATAAAAAATTACTGAAGAAGGTAGAGCATAGAAACCTACTCTCATACCATGTTAGAATATTTTGAACATATGAAATAATATCATAACACAATATAAAATATGAAAATCATTACTATGCTATCCTTCTATCTACCAAGCAACATAAAACATGAAATAAAATTACAGAAAAGAGAACAATAAGAAAACATCAATATACGTGGTTCACCCAATATGGGCTACGTCCACGGGAAGGGTTGCATCTTCCATTATTCTAAAAATAGATCTCCAAGATTACATGACATCCTCACATATGAATCACATCAATATCCATCATGTTAATCATGTCACAATCATGTGTGTACAAATGGCATACACAACATGTGATGTGTGATGAACTACAATCAACACATACCCAAAAGGGTCTCCTTCACCTATCTTTTATACAAAGAGATTTGGATTGCAATACATCCCATAACACATGTGAGATAAATGAATTTTCATCTCTTTATATAGAGAATGGTTACAAAGGATATCATTACAATGATGCATGTGGGATACATCTATTTTATAATATTAGAGTTATTTTATGTCTTTAAATGATATTTTACCAATATACCACATAAGTCATCATTATATATTCTAACAAAACTCATGGACTGGATCAAGTCTCTAGCAAACACTACAACAAAAACTCGATTTATCATCGGATTTTAATGTAATTTTTTCCCAATTATGGTGATCAATCCGGCACTAAACCAGGCACTATTGTACAATTTCAGAAAATACCGTCTATTGCATATTTTTTTTCCGTTGTTTCTAACATCCATTTTTGGGTCAATTTTTGCACCCAATTTTTTTATCTTTTGTTATGCCCTTATTTGAGCCCAATTTTTCTTCTTCTATTGCATCTGTTTTTGTGTCCTTTATTACATCCTTGTTTGCACCCAGTTTGATGCTTATTTTTGGATCCAATGTTGCATCTTATTTTGCTCCTAGATTTTCATCGAGCCTTGCACCCAATTTTGCACCATGTTTTGCATCAAATTATGTTTCCAATTCTGCAAATAGGTTTGCATCCAATTTTTGGCCCAATATTGTGTCTAGTTTTGCATCCAATTTTACTTATAATGTTGCATCCCTTTTTGCATCTAGTTTTGTATCTTGTTTTATGTATTTTTTTGTATCCATGTTTGTGCCTAATGTTTCATCTCATTTAACATCGTATTTTGCATCTAGGTTTGCACCTAGTGTTGCATCCTAGTTGATGTCTTTTTTGCATCTATGTTTGAGCCCAATGTTGTGCCTAGTTTTGCACCCATGTTTGTATCTAATATTGCATCCACTTTTGTGTCCAATGTTGCATCCCATCTTACATTCAATATTACATCTACTTTTACATCCAGTGTGTCATCCCATATTGCATCCAATATTGTGTTTCATTTTAAGTTTTTGTTTTCCCCAAGTGTTGCTTCCATTTTTTCACCTAGTGTTACAAGTTGTTTTATGTCCATTGATACACCATATTTTATGCTCATTTAAATGTCCAATTTTATGTCTATTTAGGAATCCACTTTTGCATCTACTATTGCATACAGTTTTGGGCCTAGTATTGCATCTAGTTTTGAGTCATTAATTGTGTCTAGTGTTGAGTCTCTTTTTGCATCCAATTTTGCGTTTAGTGTGACATCCATTTTTGTGTTCACATTTGCATCTGATATCCTCTTTTGCATCCACTTTTGTGTTTAGTGAAACGTCCACTTTTACATCATGTTTTGCATTTAGTGTTGCTTCTAATATTGCATCCATCTTGCACTACTACATTTTTTACCTTTATAAATACATTGCAATATCATTTGGGCATGGAGGAATTGAACCACCAACCTCCTGCTTGTAAAGTAGGTGCTCTTCCATTGAGCTAGCATCCTTTAAGAATCGGGAAGAGAAGCAATATTCACTCATAGATTTCATCATTTGTAATTCTAATAAAAGACAATAAGATCCAAATACAATCATGCTTAAAATACAATTTATTTTTCCAAACACACTAATAAGAACAAAAATCTACCATGATCGAGCAACAAAATATCCTCAACAATTACACAATCTATTAAAGTGGTCCACAAAAGGGTCTCAAAGAACAAGATAATGTATTGATGCATACTTAATAACCTAAACTTGAGAAGGACAAAGAATAATGGATGTGTTTAAGAAATAGTTATAGAATCCAATTGAGGATGTGTGTGTTGCTACATAAATGTTGCTATTCATTGATGATGTGATTTTTTCAGCAATGGGATGGTAAGATAAGAACTCATGAATGGTTACTAAAATAAGATGTTTACTATATGCATCATATATGATCTAATGAATATTTTAACAATGAACACCAACAAAGAGGATTTATATTATGTGCATTATTTATAATCTATAAATTAGTAAGATGTCAATAGGGAAAAGCATCATACCGGTTTCCACAATTGATAAGGCCACAAGGAGGTAGATGAAGTTGATGGGTTTCCCATCTTACTAATGATTGTTCCATCAAGGGATTCTGAAGGGGCATTCCATCACTTCATCAAGTTATTAATTAATGTCAAATTATTATGTAATAGAAACCATATGAAACAAGACGAGTGCACTTAGGATGCCAGATTATCAACATTTACCACTATTAACTCTGCCTGTAAAAGTTCTTCTCACAGTGTTATACTGTATTTAGTTTTCACTAGCTCGTGACCCCATTTTCCACACGACTCTATCTTTATCATTAGTTACTTTTCATATATATTGTTTTAATAATGGTGTAAACTTTTGGAAGGATGCACTAGCCTACTCATGAGACTCAAACTCATTGCTACCCTTCCAGTTCAACATCTCCTATAATTTATGGTTGTGCAAACTTCAAACTTTGTTTCATTTTCATTTATAAACTACAAGCATGACACATCTCATCCATACTAGGATTTAGACTGCACCTTGTTGCTCTCAGTACGGGAAAAAAATCATTCTTTCTATTACTCTTGTTTTCTTTTCTGACCCCCCTCCCCCCACCACTTTAATAGTTGTTGGAAGCTATAACTAGAAGTATTAAATTCCTAAAGAATATGTTGGAATTCTCCTTTATCCTTCTTTTTTTATCATTTCATTTGAATTTTTACCATTACCATTAATAATTCCAGGATTTTTGAGTGGTTCCAACTTCATTGAACTTAATATGAAGAAAGTAGAAATACATATCCCATTCAGAATTCAGCAAAACTGGCAAATTTCATGTTTTTGGTATTTAAAGATTGGTAGGATTGGAGCATTTCAAGATGAGATTCTATCATGTATGGAAGTATGGGATTGGAATTCAATCAACAGATCCAAGCCCTCTATATACCCCATTGTTGATTGTTTTGAATTTTGAACTCATCTATCATGACCTTAGTAAAAAAGTACCCTTCACTCAAGACAAAACAACCGATTATACATGTTCAGCTTTCTGTCACATTGTAATGCTTAGATTATCCAATTTTATCAAAATTGGAGGGTGTTGATTTGAGCAACAAATCTTCATCAACTTGTGTGAGTTTTTCATTAATATTCATCCAACCTAGAAAATATGGCCATGATGAGGCTTGGCTGATAAATTGAGTGTAGTCACAAAATTTGGTTCTTTACCTCATATTCAATCCTCACACTTTTAAATTGTTTACACTAATTTGACCTAACTAAAGGACTTATAGGACCTTACAAAAACTTGACATTATTATGATATGCTTTTTGGGCATATGGCATCATGTCCATATGCTCTCCAACTTTGCACTTTGAATTTGCTAAAAAGTATGCTTAAATACTTCCCTTCCTATGTACAAGTATTACATGAATTATTATGGAACCATTCATGCAAATTGTATTATTGCAATTCTATGCATTTTTTACCTATACAATGAATTTAAAAATTACAAAAAGTATTTACTCTAGTGCCTGAGAAGGAGAAAATTGAAATTAAAAGTAAGTATGTATTTAATCAGAGAGAAAATGGGAATCACAAGACTGACAAAATATTTCTATATGCACTTCTATCAAGATCGAGAGTGTTGTAGGTTTCAAGAGTTGACCATCGAAGTAAAAGACGTTGCATTGCTGATAATACAATTGAAGAGAACTACTATATTAGCACAACTTACAGATTTGTGAATTTGCATGTATGTCTCTTTAACATTTCTCCTAGTTGAATACCAACCAAGAATATCATACTTAGGAGAAACCATCTTATATGCACAATACAAAAGTGCAGTTCTTAGAACTTCCAGTGCTTGTTATCAAGAAATTAAAGACTATAAAAACACAATTATACCATCTAAATTTGGAATGTGGTAAAGGAATAAATCATATTATTAACACATGCCACAAACATATGACATTTTGATGATTTCAAGTCGTCATAAAAATTGAAGGAGCAGAGTATTGTATCAAAGTAAAAACGATAAATCCTACATTAACAGGTTTGAGTATTCAAGAAACAGAGAATATGTATAGTATCAAGGATGTCAATAATTTCCCAACATCTAATGGTTGACAACATTGAAAATTTTATTGTTCTAATAAAAAAAATACCTGAAAGTCCCTAAACAGTTTCCTTCCAGCCATATTTGGCTAATTACTTTTATTTGACATTAGAAGAATTCACAATAAGTACCCAGTCGATTTTTCCAGGGTCTAGACACATTTTGGAAACCAAGAGTGAAAAAAGAAATGCGGTGTGATCTTCACACAACCACTTCTAAAATTTATGTGTGTTCCATGCCATTTAAGTCCCTCCTAATTTGTAATCTAATACAATAACAATATCTTAATGTCCCTATTATTATCGGATAAATATACTCAAGTGGACTCAAGCTAGATCTCCCTAGTCCAAGTGGATCTAGAACAAATCAAATACACAATAAAATCTACTTTTGTAGATCAAATGGAAATTCCAGTTAACAGATAGATCGTTTACCTGCAATACGTAAATCCTCTTCTCTCTTTGTTGATCCAAGCTCCAGAATATTCAGATATTTAGCTGCAAAACCGTGTAAAGCAAGTGGCAACAAGCAAACAATACATGTGTATCCAAACATGAATTGATCTAAGCTAACAGTTACGGAAGAAAGATCTAAACATTATCAACACAATAACATTTATGGAAGGAGATTTGTATTAATGTAATTGAGGAGATACATAGAATTACAAAAGGTAGGAATGTCACAACCAAGCCTTAACACTACAACCTTCCATCCAACAATCCAAGCCAAAGCCTCCAAATCATGATAGGGATCACCTAGAAATTCCCCCAGCATAAGGGTACCATAGTCCTTCCTCCCTTCACAATGGAGAGAGGGTTTAATTTATAAGGATAAATGGATAGAGTAGGTTGAGGATTAGGAGGAGGGATCTAAGAGATCTTCCCTGTAGGTTAGGCACCGAATGCCACCTCACCTAGATAATAGGGATGAACCTCCACCTCATCCACCTTCGAGAAGGACCTCAAAGCTTCATTTTTTTCCCTCAAAACACCATCGACGCACCTTCCATGAAGGAAAATAGCACCGTCGGCACACCTAGCAATAGGAGACAGAGCATCGGTATCAACACACCTAGAATGAAGGGAAAGAGAACCATCGACGCACCTAACATTAAGGGGAAAATCATCGGCCTTCCTAAAGAGGGAAAAAAGCAAGAAATACCTCAATCTCAATCAACTTTAACAGAGGGGAATTTGGGGATTAGGAAAAGTGTCGACACATGGTTCAAGAGGACAAGATTTCATTGTAACAGAATCCCCCCCAAAGCATGAAGTTAGAGGAATGCAATAGGTGAATTCTTTGTAAAGTGAAGAAATCGAAGACAAGGATGTTGGCTGGAAGCTGCTGCAATACAACTGACTCAAATCTCATATGACTCATAACATGGTTGTTGACCAATACAATGCCAGATCTCCCTACTCCAAGTGGATCAAGAACAAATCAAATACAAAATAAAATCTACTTTCATGGATCAAATGGAAATTCCAGTTAACAAATAGATCGGTTACCTGCAATATGCAAATCCTCTTCTCTCTTTGTTGATCCAAGCTCCAAAATATTCAGATATTTAGCTGCAAAACCCTATAAAGTAAGTGGAAACAAGCAAACAATAAATGTGTATCCAAACCTGAATTGATCTAAGATAACAGTTAAGGAAGAAATCTCTAAACATTATCAACACAATAAAATTTATGGAAAGATATTTGTAGTAATGTAATCGAGGAGATACATAGAATTAAAAAATGTAGGAATGTCACAACCAAGCCTTAATTCTGCAACCTTCCATCCAAAAATCCATCCAACAATCGAAACCAAAGCCTCCAAATGATGATAGGGATTACCTACAAATTCTACCGCCATAAAAGTACCATAGTCCTTCCTCCCTTCACAATGGAGAGAGGGTTTAACTTATAAGGCTAAAGGGATATAGTAGGTTGAGGATTAGGAGGAGGGATCTAAGGGATCTTCCCTATAGGTTAGGAACCGAATGACACCTCACCTAGATAATAGGGATGAACCTCCACCTCATCCACCTTCTAGAAGGACCTCAAAGCTTCATTTTTTTCCCTCAAAACACCACCAGCGCACCTTCCATGAAGGGAAAGAGCATCGTTGGTGAACCTAGTAGTAGGAGACAGAACATAGACACCGACGCACCTAGAATGAAGGGAAAGATTGCCATTGATGCACCTAGAATTAAGGGGAAAAGTGTTGGCCTTCCTAAAGAGGGGAAAAAGCAGGAAAGACCTCAATCTCAATCAACTTTAGCAGAGGGAAATTTGGGGATTAGGAAAAGGGTTGACACATGGATCAAGAGGACAAGATTTTGGTGTAACACCTACAAATTATTCCCTCCATCTATATTTGGCCAATTCTTTTTCTTTGACAGTTGAGATTCGCATTTTTCTATACATAAGGATAACCACTTTAAAAATCTGTAAGGACACAAAGGAAGAAAATCAAGTAGGATTTTATGCATAACAATAAGTGCATTCAAGAGTCATCTAGCAATATTGTGGTTCCTGACAAAAAAAAATGTAACCAGCACTGAATGATTCCAAAATACTTTCCCTTTAAGGTTTATATATAGAAAAAACAAAAAAAAAAGACTCTAGACTAGAGGAGAGCCAAGGTGAGGTCCAACTTCTGATTGTGAAGCACAATGAACATTGAGAGAAAACAAGGAAAAACATCAATGCATGATGTTAAGGATGCCAACAATGAGGATCATCTTGAAAAGTGAAAATATGTTACAAATTTTAAAGCCAAACAAGAAGAGGAGAATTGGTGTGAAACAAGCAACTGATTGAAGCTACTCCCTTTAAACAAAATAGACATAAGAATCTAAACTAAATGAGATTCAAGGCGAGGTCCAAATTCTAATTGTCAAGAACAATAAGCATTGAGAATCAAGGTAAGGTCCAACTTCTGAATGGAAAGCATTATTAAGATACAATTTTCAAAATTCAGAAAAGATTATAATGTTCAATCATTTTTTGGGCCTACCTACTAGAGGAACAATAATCAACATTAGATTTGGGCATGCTCTTAGTAATTTTGGGTAAGGAACGGCCTTGGTATAAAATTTGAATGCGGCTATTAGAGGCCCTAAAATAGAAAAAAGTCACCTACAACCCCCATCAGCAATCATGGAGCCTTTTTAGCCCATGACCTATAATAATAGCAGCAAGTCACTTTTATTTGGGCTGATGTATATTAGTTACTTTGCATATATATCCTTTTAATAATTGTGTAAATTTTTGGAAGGATACACCAGCCTACTCATGAAACTCAAACTCATTGCTATCCTTCCATTTCAACATCTCCTATAATTTATGGTTGTGCAGACTTCAACCTTTGTTTCATTTTCATTTATAAACTACAAGCATGACACATCTGATCCATACTAAGCTTTAGATCATATTAAGCTTTAGATTGCACCTTGCTTCTCTCAGTACAAAAATGAAAAAAAAAACAGTGCATTCTTTCTATTAATCTTGTTTTCTTTTATGACCCCCCCACTTTAATTGTTGTTGGAAGCTCTAACTAGCAGTATTGAATTTCTAAAGCATATGTTCGAATATATTGGCATTATCCTTTAAATTCCTAAAGCACATGTTCCATCATCTTGTTGACTCAATGCTTGTAGGAAATTTTTTCATGGGTTAAAAGGGATCGAGCTTCTTTTTGTTAAATTATCTTAGCCAAATATGCATATTGATCAAGGCTTCGAAAACACAAAGAAAGTGCAAAAATTTTGCTGATGGATAACTCACGTGTTCTTACCACTGATCCCATCTTTATCATTTCCTTAAACTCAGGAACCAGGAATAGGAAACATAAACTTGTGTCATGGAACGACAAATTACTTGAATCAATGTTCCATATCTATTCTGTTTCAGGCACTTATAGAGGGTGACCTGGATGAGTATCAGATACCTCTTGCATTTCCTCTTCTCTCCTTTGTAGAGCCAAAACAAAAGGAAACATGACAAGGAGAAATATAGTTGGCAGATTTCAACAAACAGGTTGCAGAGCACATTTTAAGCAGATATTTTTGTGAAACATTTTGTATAGCTCCACTTTTCCATCAAACTTATCTTCAAAGATATTTTGGCAATTTATATTAGTTATGAATTCTCAAAGGAAAAGCATACGAGTCTTATCGATAATTTATCTATAAGACTAAGTTTGGAAGCTTGTTCCATATTTTATATCAACGAATCAAATTAATCTTTACAAGTGTGCCCAGTATTTCCTAAGAAATGTGGCATGCAATAAGTTTAATGACTTGTCAATTTAAATATAAGTATATGATTCATCAAATAAGACGTTGCAAAACCATGAATATGTTGCAAAACCATGAAATAAGTAGAGTGCAATCCAATAAAAATCAATAAAAACTAAATAAATCGTGACCTTACCTCTGTAATTTTGAGATAAATGTTTGGAATCCTTCACTTGCACACCAAATTTCTCGATAAAGTAGTTGACTAGGAGTCTCTTTCATAAGGTCCAACATAACCTTTATTTTTACTATAGATTTCATATATCTAAGCATGGAGCACAACAGAACTAGGGTAAAACAAATAAATTCAAATACAAAAGGCTTCATCTATTTGTCTCCGAAAATATAGAAACTATACATACTACACCCGCAATACCATCTCTAGATCTCTTTTCCACTTCATAGACCAAAGCATTCGCTACATTTCATCTGCATTCATATATTTTTTAGTGTTGCATTCCCATGAGGAAGCCTTTGTGACACCGAGTTTCTTGAAAATATGGTACAATAATGCACAATATGGTACAATAGGCTGAGTCTAATAATCACCTCGCCAAAGTAATCGCTCCCATTTCCATATACATAGAAAGAACCAACATATCAATCACAAACCCTTTAATTTCGGTAGCCATAGCTCATTTAAGATTCAACGGACTATATTGCAATAGATAATGCATTTTCTAGGAAATAATAGCAGTGTTGGACCCTCCATATGGTCTATTCAGTTCGAGGTCGTGGAAGGTGAAGTCCAGTTACTAGTTCATAAAGGGAAAATACGTAGTAAGAAGATCGTATAAATAGAAGAGTAGTAACCGGTAGCACCTAGGTGTGATTAAGAGGGGATTGAGTTAAAAGATAAAATTCAAAAGCAAAGCCAACACCTATAGTTGACCTCATTAATTGAGGACTAGAGAATGTGCGAGAAAATATGATTCCAGGAACGAATCTACTTTATTAACAACCAACATCCTTGCTAACAAAGTTATTTTGTATGATTGTATACGTAAGATTTTCCACTCCACCCAAAAAAGTGGTACGATATACCGATAAATGGATCCATTGATTGATGAATCTCATGCATCCCTAAATCTATTCCAACAATTTTAGAATCCCACCTCCCTTACAATGCTTCATCCCCATCCAACTTGGAAGCAAACCACCGATAATGTGCAAATAAGCAGGTAGCCCATTCCTAGCTTACTTCATAGGAAATATTTTTCCTTATTTACATATAAATATGAATAGGTTCACGTGATTCTAGGGTATTATAGAAAACCATCAATGATTCAGCTCCATCTAGAAATTCTATTCATCGACCTTACCTTATTCCCTCACTCTGTTTGGCGAGCGTAAATATGTATAATAAATCACATTTACTCTCATACGTAAGAACAAAAGGATATTTCATGATTAATTATAAGTAGTAGATTGTGATCTATTGCGAGTGTTGTTGGGTGTGGGATGCAAGGTAGCATGTAAAGTGCTAGTGGTAGTGTGCATAAGTAAGATCATTTTCCCAGAAAATAGACAAATCAAGATGTTTGTTTGGAATACAGGGTCACAACCACAGTACATTAGTTAGTGCGACCAGTATGAAACATAATAGGATGGACTGGATCACATTTTAGAAGTAAAGAGAATGACCCAAACACACATAGAAATCACTTTCAAATTGTTCTCATATGTTGGGGTATTGAAACAAAAATTTCCTATGTCATCCAATGGTTTTTGCAAAACTTGGTATGTAGCTGGTAATCCAAATATTCCCACCACATTTTTGTATCTATATACATGTGATACAACAAGTTGGCTTGCATAGTATAAAAAAATAGGATCAAATTAACCCAACTACCAGAGAGGTGGAGGATCCATCGAGATCAACCTCGATCTTCTATAATTACTACTTGGACTATGACTGATTGACCATCTATAGTTGAATTCGTGAGTAGACTGTCAGGATACCCGGAGCATTCAACTTTAGAGTCCTGACATTGGTGTGATTTATGACATATATAAATATAATGGAACAAATTAGAATGGAAGATATGGATGAAGAAATCACGCATAAACCATGCGTCTTGATCAAATACAATCAGGTATACCCCTCCCGGTAAGTAAGATAACGTGCTTGCAAACGGTCGAGCCTAACTAGTAATATAGTGACCTAATTGGTTATACAATGAGTATTTAACTGATTTATAAGCCAGTGAATGAGTCCAGTACTAACAATATTGGACCCAAATGATTAGCCAGCAAACATTGAGGTAGGCCACCCCTCAGTAATTCACCCGTTAAGTTTCTACCCCTCTTTCTTTTGTCCCCATTTTATCCCTCTGTGTGTACTTGTTTTCAATGCCTTTTTATGCAATACATCATGCACGCACTTCATCTAGATGCACGAACCTTGTGCAATTGTAACCCTCCTTCCTTCCTGCAAGGTTCATTGCGAGTTGAAGGAATGGAGAAAAAATACACATCGTAGGAGAAGGTTCAGGTTGGGATCAAACAAAGGGATCAACTGTTATGAAATCAATAGAGAATGACATTGGAAGAGAAGAGGAAAAGACAAGTTGGTATTTAGAATAAATAGAGGGAATATCTCTCCTTTTAGTTGAGGTTTCTTGTGCATTCTCCCCAAGACTAAAGAAAAAAATGATACATTTTGTTGGATCCGTTTTCATAAAGGAATGATCATGTATGGATGAGGGTGATCCGTTGTATAAATTTACCATAGATTATATACCAAAACTCTTGTCTAATCATATGATATATTAAAGTACCTAGTTCTTTGAATTGTAGAGAACAATACAATCATGTCAAGATGTGTTTCAGCATGGCAGACAGGGATTTTGCAATAATAGGGAAAATCTACCTGGTTCAATATGGATACCATTAATTAGTGTAGTTGAAACCCATATCTTTTTACTAATATAATGTAATCATTACACTAATATTCATAGTTATGAATATTAAGCACATTACTACTAACTCTTTATGATGATATCGTATAAATCCGTGAATAGAGATTACTAATATGATTAGCTTTGATTACACATAAAGCTAGTATTATTTGATATGAATAAAAGATGACAGTTATATGATATATTTGACTTACCATCCGACTAATCCTTGTTTGAAAAATATTTTTCCAGTGTACAGTGGATGAACTCTACGAAACCGTCCTCTTTTGAATTTGCCAAACTCGATCCATTTAACGAAATCTCCTCAAAACTCAACCCTTTCGAAGGAATCCCCTCAAATTTATCTTGGATCGCTTTAGCCATGTTGCCACCTATCACACACCTGGGTCACATGGCAGAAATATTCAAGCCACTCGGTGTGTCCTTGGGGGTAAGTCTCAAGTCAAGGCTGTCACCTTGTTCTTGACTCCTCCGTTTAGGCTCAAATCCTAATGAAGCCAATGGGGCTAGACCCTATTATTG
>LPNX010665168.1:531770-593683 GCA_001517045.1 Pseudotsuga menziesii | reverse complement strand
TGATGTTAAACTGAATGAGTTACTTAGGAGTTTGGAAATTAACTATAGACAATCAAAGATGACAAGATATGAAAATAAACACACGAAAGCACAATGCTGAGAGACAATATTTATATAAAGCAAGAAAATAACCAGTGCCTTAGAATGGAGTCAAAAAATAAGATCAATATACTTGCATGTTCTTGGAGTGAATGTTTTGCGATTTCCTCTTGGTACATTTTAAGTTAAATTTGAAGTGTGAGTTGATTAAAATTAGGCGAAGGGGGGACTCCAGATATACCCAAGAGTACTTGGAGTATGTCCAAAACTAAACCTTCACGGCTACCCGCAAGGAATATGTGGGCTGAAATGGAGTCTCTGGGGCTATTGTTCGTAATGCACCCGTTAGGGTGTGATAGAGATCGGCGCTCCAAGGTCACTCTTCAGAAGTTCCCGCTTCCTTTGGGTATTTTGCCACAGTGATGGTTTGATCTAGGTGTTGGATTTTCACCTGTTGGTTTGTTAATTTGGGAGAGTGAGTCCTAATTATACTAGTCACTCAAGTGCTTTTGATACAACTTGATTGATCGGATGAACCACAGCAAGTGTAGAGCATACACACCGGAGTCTTGTCAATTTTAGTAAATTTTACAATGGGTGTTCTTGTTTAAAAGAAAATCCTCCAGGAACCTCTTTCGATCCAAGTGGATCTCAATCGGGGAATCAAGGAGGGGTTGATTTTATAATAGCTAAAAGATAAATGATGAAAATAAAATAGATCCACAATTCTAGTTTTCTAATTAGTCCTACCATGAATCTCTTTCCCCTTTCGGGTCAATTGGGAAGTCGTGGGGTAAGTATTACGATTACTTTGAAATATAAAATATGAAATATGAAATTGATATTGAAATAAAGTATACTACCCTGTAGATTAGATCAATTCTAGCTTGAAATGAAATGAGCCAAAAAAAGCAACAAAGGGACACCGACACAAATCCCCTGGGGAAAGGGCTCGAAAGAGCCTATTCAAAAATTATTTTTTATTAAAAATGGTTACAATATCAGAGAAATGATATAATTTCTCTTGATCCTTATACAGAGTGAAATCAAGAGCTTACAAAGTGCACAAATTAAAATTTTTAGTCAAATGGGAGACCCCTGTGGGGATTTGAACGCTCCTGAAACCACTTTCCAACAGAAACTTCCTTTCTTTTCTGTCAAACCTGCTAAAAACCAGCGAGCATATCAGACTAAAATATGCCCAAAAGCACTCTGAAAGTACCTTTGGGTCAGCTTACTTTTAACCAAAAAAAACTAAGTTAAAACTAGTTAAAAAGGTAAAACGGAACCAAGGAAAGCAGGCTTTCCTTGGGATCTTGGCTTACCTTTTGGGAAGCCAATAAGATGTGAAATTTTATTGCAGAATATGAAATTTTAATGTATAGCAAACAGAAATCAAATGCATGCAAGCTACAAATTTTCTTTAGAATTACATGCAAAAAGGGACGATTTCCCTAAAGCTAGATCTAGAATGCTTATGAAACCTTTTAAGAGCAGGATCTAGACTATGGGCTTTGAGAAGATAGATCTATGTTGAAATTAATTTTAAGATGATAGATCTAAACAAAATCAAAGCTATGAACAAAGTAACCGGGTAAAAGAATTGATTTTTCTAAGAAATGAGAAGAAGAGGAGAGAAGGTCGGCTCATTGCTTGAATGGAGCAAGATAAAAGGAGGCCCTTTTGTGGAGTGCTGAGGGATAGAGTCTTGAGCTTGTTGGATAAGGAATGGCATCAATCTTGATCCATGCCTTCATCCAATCAGGAACCTGCAACTAGACAACACAAGCCTGCACAACACCTCGTGAGATCTGGATATAGATGTATAAAGAAACAAAAATGAAAGATCATGCAAAAATAATCTTATTTAAGCATGTAACTGAAATTCTTGAGCATACATTACATGGATAAACAAGATCAAGCAATCTAACTTGCCTAGTTTACACCCTTACTTGATTCAACCGAATCCTTGAAGCCAGAACACGAAATCAGCACAGAACTTGGAAAGAAATTGCAGTTACCACATTAGCAGCATAACACTGAGAATCCACACAATCAAATGCACTACACAGTATAGCCTCCAAAAATTCTTTATTCACAAATGATGATCAATACACAATTACAATAGCAAGCCCTTCAATCCAGCTCTTACTATCTTGGAAGAGGGAGCCTCAAGCATGATATATACAAAATAAAGGCCATCCAGCCTAGGGGGGCCCAATTCCTCATGGAATCATATGAAATCAGTTTATGGAGAGTCCATCAATGCAGAACTGAAGCTGAACTGAGCCTACTTGTCAATCGGGGGCTTGATTGAGCTGACACATCAACCCATACACCGACACATCAGTCCACAGAGCATCCAAGAGAGTCCACACGTGTGGAGGAGAGAGAGAGGGAGCAATTCCCCATGAAGACAGCTGAAGATCAACTTTGGATATGATTTGATCACCTCCTTTAGTCAAGGATTTGTCAGATCCAGTCAATCTGCTTCAAATCTGACTGATTTCAATCAAATCGGCTGAGAATCCACTGATTTATGATTTTGGATTTGCTCCATTATTCACCAATTTATTAATTAAAATAATCAATAATTGATTTTTGGGTCTTTCTGACCTGAGTGATGGAAAATCACTCAAAACTAGGAAATAGTGGGTCCATGGGTTTACATGGTGCTCTTAGCTTCAAAATGAGCACCTACATGACTGAAACTGATTATTTGGGCCACTTTTATTACAAAATCAATTTTTCCAATTAAACTATTAAAAAATAGCCTAAGTTTTGGAAAAATTAAATTTTTAATAAAAAACACTGAAAAAACTAAAAAAATGAAAAATTGAAAAACACCTAGGGGGACTTAGACATGTTCATATGACTCAATCATGATGTCTAGCATGCTTACACATTGACACATAGACTCTAATAACCTCAATAGGCCTAAATTCCAAGCCGACCACCCCAACTTTGGAGGTATGGAGTGAAAAACTCAGAAATTATCAGTCGTTTATTCAACAACCAATAATAACCAAGGGAAAAAAACACCCTGGGCTGATTGGATTGACAAATAAAGTCTAAGAGACCGAGTCTTTTATAGACACTATCATGCTAGAACATTTATTACAATTCCCCCATGGGGTATGAACATGTGATATAGTACAACAAGCAAGTCCCAGAAGTACTTCCAAAGGTCTTCTTAAGTCCGAACAAGTTATCCTTGTCCGGTTCATCAAGCTCACTTGATAAAAAAACCACTAAGTACAACTTAGGTGGTAACAAGCCAAAATGATGCAAAACCCAATGGCCAAAACAAAGCACATAGTTTGAATCCCGTAAGGTTTTCTACAACCCAGAAAGAAACCTACACGATCCTTAACCCTCATTTTCAACCTAAGGATCTATGGCATTGAGAAGATGGATTGTAAGTAATCCCTTCATTGCATGAGAATATGGACATGGAGTTTGAGGCCACATTGTTATTTCTGTTGGATGGGAGATGATCAATAATGAAAAAAAAACTTGTTCTCGGCATGCATCCTCATATTTGGTATCAAAGCTTTGAGATGAATAAAAATTCCCAATAACACCACTCAAGAGAAGTTTTGGAGGCTCACATGTGTTATATTGCATTTTATTTGGGGGAAAAATAATCCAAAGGTGGAATGCAACATGAAAAAATAATCAAGAGGCAGGGATGCGATGCCAAATGTCCTAGCTTATTATTTTTTCATTTATTTTTTCATCTTTTTAAATCAATTACTTTTTTAATTTAGTTATTTTTCAGCTCATTCTCTTTTATTTATTTTTTTTCCGCTTATTATCTTTTCTTTATTTTTACTTTTTCCCCTCAATTAAGTTTTTAAGTTTATCCATTTTGCTGCTCATTCTTTTTTTTCCTTATTTCTATCTCTTTTAATTTATTTTATCTTTATTTAATTTTTTTTGTTTATAGTCTTGTTTTTTATAATTTATTAATATTAATATATTACAGGTAATAAGTATATTATATTAATATATTAAGTATATATAGTTTCTATATTAACTATATAATATATTAATATATGTATTAACTATATATAACTAAATCAAGGCTTGACGTTAACTAGTCTAGCCTATATTATATAGGTGCGTTACAATCAAGTAAATGTAGCATTTTAAATAGCTTAAAGTTTCTCTTTTTCTATGTATCTAAAAAACAAATAAAAAAATATAAAATTAGGAAAAGAGGAGAAGTAGCCTCTTACGCATTGAAAAGGTGATCCCTTTTTAATTCTAAAATGAAACCAAAGAAGGATCTTAGGGGACTAAGAAAAAATCTAAAATTTAAATAAAAAGGTAAGGGAAATTATGGGAAAAGGGGATTTTGAGGGAAACTATCTAGTGAAAGGGTACATGAATGCAGAATTAAAACAACGGTTTTCTCATCTTTAAATAAAATATATAAGTATGGTGACCTTAGTAAAAAACTAGGGATGATACATTTTCTTAAAATGGGGTCATTAGTGTATTTGTTTTTGAAAAGAGGCACCAAGGGCGGATATTTTTACTTTTGATCATAGACATGAAAAGAAAACATGCAATGGACACTATTGGGTAGTTTACTAGATGACTATAAATTTACCATTTTTAGTTGACACAATGCAAAAGGAATTTGACTTGCTGAAACTTCAATCGAGTGTCGAAACTTTAGTCGAGTTCTAAAAGGGTCAAACCGAGTGCCAAGCGATATTCTAGTCAATCCATGGATTCTTAAAACAAAGGTGTAATATGGATTAACATATCCACGGTTCTCTATTCTCCCATAGGGATCCCTTCCATCAATGGTAGCCATAATTCCGTAGGCTAGATTTTACTAGGAAGTTCCGATGATGGGTGAAAAAGGATTTGAGCTTGGAAATGTTGAGAGAAGTGGACATGTAGGAAATGTCAAGGGAAAGTTGTGTGAGCCTGGTATGGAGTTTTAAAGGTGATACTGATGGTCATTCAAGTGTTGGTGATGATAATTCAATATAAATTCGCCTTCCATTTCCATAAGATAATTTAAATACCAATAGTATGATATTGAACATGCTTTCTTAAGTAAAAGTATAACATAATGAAACTAGAGACTTCTTTAAGTTATCCATGATGTATAACCTAATGAAATATGGTATAGAGATGAGGAAGGTAACCACTATATTATTCTTGTATAAAACATTTCCTCCAGCTATACATATCATTCATATAATATTCATTTTAGATATTGAAATAGACTAGTGTCTTCCAAAAGTACCCATTTTATTGGTTATAATTGTGATAAAATAGATTAATGGTAGATCACACTACATATTTATATGTTATTGGTCATTTATTTATAAACTGGAATAGAAGAGGACATTCACAAGTTACAAATGTTATTAAGAAATCGATTGAAAATGAAATTTTCAGTTTTTATTCGTGGAGATATCAAGATTTTCAATAAAGTGTCCACATTATTAATAGTAACTTATTTGGATAAATTTTCCACAACCAAGATGTTGATTAAAATGGAAGTTGTAACCATTTAACTATGTACATTCTTCCTTAATCAAACATCAATATTGAGGTATTGAGAAGGTATCGATTTCATTGATAGCTTATTCCAACCAAGACTTTAGCACTACATGATCACAATTCTAACTATAGGATATGGAATCGTACCACTAATACTTGCAATTATTGTGGACATCACATAGAGAATAACTATATGCTAAAGGGTTGCTAGGTTATTACCCAAGATGGAAGGATTGTGTGTTTTGGTGTTATAATATCATCCACTCTCAAATGACAATTGAAAGGTTTTGAAATACAAGCCTATGGATACTTTTACAAGGGAAGGTTGGTTTTCAAGTGGCTAACCTTATTATTTGTTTAAGGTCAAACAAATTATCCCATGGTCAATCACATTGTATTATGTGTGTGTGTGTGTGTGTGTGTGTGTGTGTGTGTGTGTGTGTCCATATATATCTAACAATAGTATGCATCCTTGTGAACATTAAAATAATTTTGCTAAGGATTTTCGATTGATAGATTGAATGGATCAACATGATGACAATAACCAAATACCAAGCTAGCTATACGCCCAGTTTTTTCTAATGAATCTATGCATATATATTAATATAAGTCTCCTCTAGAGTAATGAAATCACAACAATGTTGTTCTTTTGATCCCAAATATTACAAGGCAGTTGTAGGGAGATGTGAGTTCCATGCTAAGTGGTATTTAAAGCTTCACCTAATCCTCAATATGAGATATGATTTCCATGCTAAGTGGTGTTGATACCAAATACGATGTTCTAGATGAGGTCATTGAGTTTTAGATAAATAGGTATTATTGTTGCACTTAAATAGTTGGAACACATGACAATTGTATGTGAAATCATTGCCCTATATTTTTGGGTAAAAGAAGTTTCTCTCAAGTGCAAATGATTTTAAGGAGCAGGGATTTTTTTATTAGAAACATACTAAATTTTGTAAATTATGCAAAATTTAACTTCATATTGAAAAGTAATTTGAAAAGTTTCCCTTTCCTTTGAAATGTTTCCATAAATTATGTCATTCTAAACTAGAACTGCAAAAATAGAATTTAAATTTTTTTAGAATGTAAAAAAAACCCATCATCAATTGATAAGCATGGATTTCAAGCAGAGGACAATACACTTAATGCATCCATGCAATACAATTTAATGTAAATTCATCACAAAGATTATCCATGATCAAACTTTTATTTAATATACTATCATGATTTCATGTATGGCAACAAATCCAATATATTGTCAAAATCTCATGTGTGGCAACAGATCCAATATATTGTCACAATGACCATCAAACAATTTAATGAGGCATGTAATAAGCACCCCCATAGTACACCAATAAATTCTATGGTTGCAGGGATGTTGGAAGTTGTGGTGTTTATTGTTCCATTGCGGGGTGCTTATTACATGCCATTCAATCACCAGTTCATTGAATGCAATTGAAATGAGAGTCAAATAAAGCGCTACCCATTTACTTATGGTAAATTTTACTATGTGGGGAAGAATTTAATGCACCGGTTGGGTGCATATACACCATTGGATGAATCCAATGGTGTATATGCACCCCACTCATGCATCAAATACCACTGGATGAATCCAATGGTGTATATGCACCCCACTCATGCATCAAATACCACCCTACGGGGGACATATTCATCTCCTTTTGTGACTAAATTTTGAATTTGGACAAGCATTTATTTATATGGATTTTGTCTCCTTTAGTATAGTATGCCATAGCTTAGTTTTTGAATAACCTATGACAAACCTCCTTTGTTTTGTGTTCTTACAAGATGTCAAAGGAATAGTCACATAGAGGTCCTCCCCATAATTATCTAGGGGAAATACCTATGTCATTCTCAACAGAAGGATTGAAATTGTTGTCAGACATTGTTCTACTGAATGGGATTTGAAGGTGAACTACACTAGAAAGAAATCTATCATATATTTTCCAAGGGGGGTTTTCCTAGGATGACGATAATGGTGACATGTATCACAACATCTGAAAGAGTTGTGTGTATGCCATTGTAGCAAGGTTGATTTTGATTCATTACCATTTGAATAATGCATCAAGGGGGTTATTTGACCATGTTGATCCATAAAATGGAGTGATCATGGATGCAGAAGGCTAGGAAATTGCGTTGCTCAAGCATGACTCATTCAAGAAATTTCACAAGCTAAACAACCCTTAGGTACTCATGGACCACATTTTCATGGAAATTTTTTCCAACAAACACTCGAATCCTATTGAGTTCATCAAGGAGTGGTGGTTCGTGTTAGGATATTTAGACACTTAGGAGTTAGTTAAGATCAACTTGTGTAATATATCCGTTAGGAAAAATTGTGCTTCTTTAGTATGCATTAGTATGCATTTGTAAATATTCTAATCCGATGGTCACGATATGTTCTATACATAGAGTGATCCGACGATTCAACTTCTCTTAGATCATACCTACCATTGATCTGTGGCTTAACACCTGATTGGTCTATGATCTCTATTTAAAGAGCATAGAGCTTCATTGTCTAGTTGATCGATTATGAGAAGCTCATATAACTTTCTTTCTTTTGCATAATAAATTGCTTCATGTAGCTATTTGGTTGGGGCCATGGACTGTTTCCCTCTCGAGGGTTTTAACCATGTGACAAACATCAATGTGTTGATCTATGATCTATTTGTGTGAAGTGGTTGCTAACGGTGTTTAGTATTTTGGGAGTACCCTATGTACCCGAACATGGTATCAGAGCGTTTATGAAGAGCCGCTTTCGGTTTTGATCAAGATCTAGAATCAGTGTTGCCGAAACTTTGAAAGGGTTTCTGGTTTTGGATTTTCTATGCATTTGTGGCTTGTGGGAGCTATTCTATTGTGTCTGGAGTGTCGTTTTCATTGGAAAATAGTTTTTGTTTCATCGAAAACTATTTCTATTTGTTCCAGAAACACCAATTTCGACAAATCTGAAGGTATAATGTTACAGTGACAGATTTGTTTTTTCTAAAGATCTCATATTTTATTCTTTTTATTATTAGATCTTTACTGTTTTAGTCTCGAACTGTTGCCTTCTCTGGCTGCATATGCTCTTTTCCGTGCACCTTATGCGATCGCGGTGAATCAGAAACAGTAAGAGAAAGTTTTTTATCTTGTCTTCTCGGCTACATATGCTCTTTTCCGTGCACCTTTTGTGATCATGGCAAATCAGAAATAGCGAGAAAACTTGAAAACGTAGAATTTTTGAGTAAGCTAACCAAGATCTAACTCTATTGTGTGGAAAAAGTTTTTTTGTTTTTGTTTTTCATTTTTCTTGTCATTTGTAAAAAAAAAGGCAACCACGGAGAATGAGAGAGAAGAGTAAAAAAAAAAATGCCCCCTTCCTCTTTCCATTCTTTTACATACCTTTTAAACTTAGCTCACTTGGTCAAAAGTTGCGTCATTCCTTAATAGGTCTTGAGTCCAAGTCTTATTAAACTATTTTTAGTGCATGCAATTTCTATTTTCAAGTTACTTTATTGTAAAAGTGTATCTCACATAAATAAAATGAAATAACAAATAAGTCACTTAAGTCTTTTAATTTATTGCCGCACTATTTAAAAGTAACATTATTGTAAAAGTGAACATCACTTATTCTACAAAAGTGATTCACTTAAAAACAACTTTATTGTAAAGTGATTGTCAAAGGTTGATCTTGGGAAGATGAGGTTTCTTTTTTTTAGTTGGTCAAGATAATATCTACCACGTCACTATTGGAGACATCTTCAACATTTTCTTTGATCAAGCATAACTTCATCATCTAGAATCAGTTTTCAGTGCCGTTTTTTTTAAAACCGCATATTTTTTCAAGATTTTTGCATCTAGATAGTTAGTTTATATTCTTTCAGCCATTATTTTATAGTATGGCCACCCATTGTGATATTACACTTACAAGTTCTAACTATTTCTCATGGAAATCTCGTATGGAGGAATGTCTGTGAAGTAAGGGACTTTTTAGGATAACCTTAGGGAAAGAAATAGAACCCACTGATGATGATAAAAAAATTAAATCGGCAAATAGATGTGATGAAGCTCATGGATTGATTGGGATGCCAATCTCTACTGATTTGCGATTCCACATATCTAAATTTGATGAACCTGATATAGCTTGGGAAAAGTTGGAATCTGTGTTTGGTAAACACAATGAAATTCGGGGTCATCAACTTGAGAATGTGTTGATTTCTTTGAATCCAAATGATTTTTCATGCATTCAAGACTATTTATCTAAGTATAAAACTCTTCGACTCTTATGTGTAGAATGCAAGATTAAGAAAGAAGACAAACAATCTATTTATCATATTCTTTTCGAACTTGGACCTGCATATTCTATTTTTGTATCAACATTCTACTCCATGAAAGAATCCTTGACTACAACTAGCTATCAATAGCCTAGTCTTGAATCCTTTTGTGATTCTTTAATTAGAGAGAAAGATAAGCTCATTCATCTTGGAATAATTGAAAATGCAGATACATCTGGGAAAGCCCTATTGTCCCAACATAAAAAAAAGTCCAAGCGTCCCAAGAAACATAATTTTCACAATAATAAGCCAAACAACAAGGGTCCCAAACCCTCTCAGTCAACTCCTTCTTTAAAAAAGGACAAAGGATCCAAGCCAAAAGTAAAGAAGACTGAGCCTCATTGAAATTTTTGTGGAAAAGATAATCATGATGAATCTAAGTGTTTCAAGAAGATGGTAGCCTTGGAAGCAGCAATGAAGAAGCACCACATCAGCCTAGATTCCTCTTTAGAATCTAACTCTCATGGAAATGCACTTTGTGCTTCTGGTTATTCTTATACTGCATCTTCTACTTCTACTTCAAATGAATGGCCCATTGATTTTGGAGCATCTTATCATATGGCTAAGGATCAAGCCATCTTTTCTACTATGCATGAATGTAACACCAAACAAATATTTGTTGGTGATGATAGATCTCTAAGTGTTGTAGGATCTGGAACAATTCCAGTAGAAAATGGTCATTTCAGTGATGTACTATGTGTTTCAAAAATTTCCTGCAATTTGTTATCAGTCTATCAAATTACTCATTCGGGTGAAGGTAAAATTGTGACGTTTACACCTCACCAAGTTGTAATCAAGGATTTTAAAAATCCTCAAAATGTCCTTGCTACTGGAACTGTTGATGATATTACTAGGTTGTACAAATTTAACAACTTTCGGTCATCACTTTTTCCTTCAGTTTTTGTCGCTCATAGTGATAGCTTGAGCAAACTTTGGCATGAGCGATTTGGTCACTTAAATTATCACTCATTGCAACAACTATGTAAAGAAAATATGGTGACTAGTCTTCCGATGGTATCTTGCAAGGATGGTGTTTGTTTCATTTTTGTACTCGAAAAACATCACCGGGACAGTTTTGACAAACACGCCTCTTGGCATGCCTCAATTCCCTTGGAGCTTGTGCATAGTGACTTGTGTGGTCCTCTTCCATCTGCTTCCTTTTTTGGTTTCAAATATTTCTTAACTTTCATTGATGACTACTCCAGACACACTTGGGTTTACTTCCTAAAACTTAAAAGCAAAGTATTTAACATGTTCTTGGCCTATAAGGCCCTTGTTGAAAAATAATCTGGTCATCAAATTATTAAGTTAAGATCTGACAATGGAGGAGAATATGTTAACAACAAGCTCACTACTTTCTGCACTGAATAAGGAATCCAACAACAACACACTATTCTATATACACCACAACAAAATGGTGTAGCTGAACGAAAGAACCACACTTTAAAAGAAATGGCCAATTTTATGATCCAATCTAAGGGACTAAGTCTTAAATATTGGGATGAGGCCATAAATTGTGAAAATTACATAGTTAATTGCACACCCACTAAAGTTTTACAAGATATAACACCGGAAGAAGCATGGAGTAAAATTAAACCAGATGTAAGTCACTTTCGTGTGTTTGGTTGTGAAGCATGGGCTCACATTCCAGACAAAAAATGGAAAGCATTACAGCCTAAAAGTGAAAAGTGCATATTTTTTGGATATTCAGAAGATGTAAAATGTTATAGACTTGTCTAGCCACATTCTCTTGGTATAATGATTAGAAGAGATGTGAAATTTGATGAAAATCTCTTATCCTGCGAGCCTAACTTTGCGAGTGTGCCATCTTTAGCCTGCGAGCCTGATTCGACAATTGTGCCTTTTTATTCTTCTTCCAACTTCCTTGACAGGTTTCCAACTCCAGTTTCTGATGATGATAGTGAGGATGAAATTCCACCTCTGCCTGCTCATGTTCCTCCAATTGCACCAGAACGAATGCTTCCTTGATGGGTCCGTTCAACATGTGAAGCAGCTGGTGATCTTGTCGGTGAACCTAGAGATCAACATCGAACACGTTCTAAGTTTCAGTGAGCCTCTTCTCTTTTGGCTCAAGTTTCTAAGAATCATGATCTAGAAAATTTTGCAAAAGCTTCAGGAAATCCAAATTGGGATGCAGCTATGGATAAAGAATATCGTTCCTTAATGGTGAATGATACTTGGGATCTTGTTCCTCTTCCAAAAGGAAGAAAACTTGTCAGATGTAAATGGGTCTACAGAACTAAGTATGCATCAGATGGAAGTGTTGAAAGACTTAAGGCAAGGTTAGTTGCCAAAGGTTTTTCCCAAGCTGAAGGGATTAACTACAATGAAACCTTTTCTCCTACCGCAAAAATGAATTCCATCCGCCTTGTTCTTTTCCTTGCAGCCTTACATAACTGGGAAGTCCATCAAATGGATGTCAAGTCTACTTTTTTACATGGTGATTTACAAGAGGAAATTTACATGGAAAAACCTCCTGCATATGTTCAGGATAACTCTGGCCCTATCTGTCTCCTTAAGAAATCCTTATATGGCTTTAAGCAAGATCCTAGAGCTTGGTATGCCAAAATGGATAGATTTCTCCTTGACACTGATTTTTCTAGATGTCATTCTGACCCCAATGTCTATATCAAGAAAGTAGGAAACCATCTCCTCATACTTGTTCTTTATGTTGATGATCTTATCCTTACTGGTAGTGACCCTAAACTTATAACCCATGTAAAATCCAGTCTTAAGCAAAATTTTGAAATGTTAGACTTAGGACATTTGCATTATTTTCTTAGTATCCAAGTATTGCAAAACAAAGAAGGAATCTTTCTTTCCCATTCTAAGTATGCTTGTGACCCTCTTTGTCGCTTCCACATGGAAGATTGTAAACCAGCCCCTTCTCCCTTCTAGTTTGGAGTCAAAGTTTCTGCCACTTGTACTTCCCCTGAAGTATATGCCACCTTGTATTGTCAGCTTGTTGGAAGTATTTTATACTTGACTCATTCCCATCCTGACCATTCCTTTGTCGTTGGTCATGTTTCCCGTTATATGCAAACTCCTCATGAAAGTCACTGGAAAGCAACAAAAATAATACTTCAATATATTCGAGGTACAATTCAGTTTTAGATTCATTATAGTATAGGGGGGAAACCTTTGGTGGTTGGTTTCATTGATTCAGATTGGGCCAGTGATCCTGATGATCGAGAGTCTACTGCAGGTTATGTTTTCAGTCTACGATCTAGACCTATCACTTGGGCTTGTAAGAAAAAATAATCTCTTGATCTTTCTTCAACATAAGCAGAATATCAAGTGGAATTTAATGCTAGTTAGGAATCTTTATGGCTTTGACAGATCCTTTCATAGTTTGGATTCGAGCAGCAACAACCTACTCCACTTTGGTGCGACAATCAATGTGCCATCAAGCTTGCCAAAGATCCAGTTCTACATCAGTGCAGCAAACAGATTGAGCTACACATGCACTTCATCATAAATCTTGTTCATGATAGTGTTATTGAAGTTCTATATTTCCCTACAGATGATCAAGTTGCAGACATCTTCACCAAGCCTCTTACAGAAGTGAAGTTTTCTAAACTCTGGTACATGTTAGGAGTTTAGGAATGTGTCCTTAAGGGCGGATAGGCTCTAATTCCTCCTTCCTTCTCCTAATAGAGTCAGTTTTGTAAATCCTCCAATCCTATCCCAAGTTGTTCTTAAGGGGGGGTGTTAAGATATTTAGACACTTAGGAGTTAGTTAAGATCAACTTGTGTAATATATCCGTTAGGAAAAAGTGTGCTTCTTTAGTATGCACATTAGTATACATTTGTAAATATTCTAATCCGATGGTCACGATCTATTCTAGACATAGAGTGATTAGATGGTTCAACTTCTCTTAGATCATACCTACCATTGATCTATGGGTTAACACCCGATTGGTCTATGACTTCTATTTAAAGAGCATAGAGGGTCCTTGGCTAGTTGATCAATTATGAGAAGCTCATGTAACTTTCTTTCTTTTGCATACTAAATTGCTCCAAGTAGCTATTTGGCTGGGGCCATGGACTATTTCCCTCTCGAGGGTTTTAACCACGTGAAAAACATCGATGTGTTGATCTATGATCTATTTGTGTGAAGCAGTTCCTAAAGGTGTTCGGTATTTTGGGAGTACCTTGTGTACCTAAAAAAATTGAGAATTGTACCTTCATGGAAAATTCCACTAAGGGATATATGTTATAGTCATTTCAAAGGACATATAGGCTACTCATGGAAATGATATTCCACTTGAATGGACTTTAAACTTATATGCATCCCATTGGAATGGGAACCCATGGTGCATCATGTGACATAATCTAGAGAATTTTTCAACTGGGAGAATATCCTATCCGACGACCTCTTCAAACCTATGAAAAATGAAAAATAGGTAACTGACAACAAAAAGTTTCATATTGTTTCTTTCTTATTTGACACTATTTGTTCTTACAATGCATTTCCTTTCATGAACTGGAACTAGAATGAAGATTGATTACCTATTTATGTTTACTGCAAAGAGATGTGTTCATGTTATTATAAACCCCATTTATATGATATTACCAACCATTTTTTCCTTGTTGTATTTTTTTAGTTTAGAAAACCTATACCAAGGAAAACTGACCAATCCATGGAATCCCTACTAGAAATTGGTGTGTGATATATCTTGGATTTATACCTATATTTAATATTTGAAATTAATGCATTCGTATATTTTCTACCTATATATGTTACTAATAGACTACTATCCCATGAAATTTATTACCAAATCATTGTAAAAGGAATCACAGACAATTGAGGCATAAGCGTAAGACATATTGGACTAGTTTCCCCATTTGCATCGTCTCCTTCACTTTAGTTGATTCTCATCATGCCCATAAGGAATACAATGCATTAGAAGATATGAAAATTGGATTTGTAAATAAAATAAGGCATGACCCTAAGAAGGTGATTGAAGCACATTTTAGATCATTATCATTAGATCCTACCTACATTCATGAGGAAGAACCTTAAGAAACTATTCTTCACCAAGATACATTCTTTGATGAAGTTATTGGAAAAATATTAGAAATATATTAAGCGATACTAGATGAAGAGAGGCTATCCCTTCAGGATACTACTAGAATTAAGAGAAGAGATGCCTCTGTAGCTGAGGTGGAACAAGAAATAAAGAAGAAGGATCAATCTAGAAGAAAGAGAGAGGAAATGATAAAATATTTTTATGATGAATCACAAAGGAAAAATGATAAACATGATGCTCTATGCTTAGAAAACCATAGAAAGAAATTCAAGGAGGAAGAAGGCCACATGTCCATTGAAGAAGAAGGTTGCAGGGTTGTGGAAGAAGAACAAGAGAAGAGGCTACAAAGGGAAAAACAAACTGATGTTGAAGTAATGTGGCAAGTGATTGAAGCTCAAAAAGTAGTAGAGGAAATACAACACAAATCTATGGAGAAATAATGTAGTAGTGACACCAAAGAAACATAATTAAAACGAAAAAAAAGATATATTCCAAGTTATAGAAGAATAAAAACAAAAGAGGATGGAAATAAATAAACAAGATGACGCCGAAGCAGCACAAGAAACAATTGAAGCTCAAAAATTAGTGAAGGAAGAACACCCCAAAGCCGAGGAGGAAGAATGTTTCAAATCCGTGGAGGAATAATGTAACAGATCCATGGAAGAAGAAGAACCAGAAGTAAAAGGAGACATCCACTAAGTCGTGGAGGAAGAACAATGAAGAGCCATAGAAGAAGTGATCCGTCAAGTCATGTAGGAAGAGAAGAATCATAAAAGATAGGCTGATAATGAAGTGTCAAGGCTTAGAGTCCTCTAGGAACAACAACAAAAGGATGGTGAAAACTGCAAGTTCGAAGAGGAAATAAAAAGAGATGAAGAAAAAATGAAAAACTATGAATAATGGAAAAAGGACAAGTAGGTCGTTTTGAAAACATCCCAATCAATCTACTGACACCACTAGCTATGAGATATGGGGAGTACCTTCAACCCATGGATGTAGATACCACTTTTATCTCCTTCAGATATTATTTCATTGATTCATGAAGGAAGAGTTGCTACAAAAAGGAAGTCCAAGAGGCAGAATACCAAAGGAAGTAATAGAAACATCACAGTTTTTGACATGGAAGGAAACGATCAACATGAAATTGCAACTAATGCTTCCTCATTGATTGGGGTGTTGGAAAATGTGAATGTATCTTTGATGGGGGACCTCATTAATCAGGTGGAACAATGTAAGGAAGAAATAGAGCAATACAACCAGTTATATGAAGAGATGAAGCATCGTTTCAATGAAGTCCATCATTAATCCTTAATGGAATAGGAGCAGCTAAAACAAGCACATAAGAATAATATCAATATATTTAAAACATACCATGAGAGGTGCACAAGAGAATTGGATATGTCTAGGGACTACGCCAAGTTTCAAGTAGACATTTTTGAAAAAGAAAATGTGTTGTATTTGGACAAGTAAAACAAGAGGCCATAAAAAATAGATCAAATCTTATGGACACTCATAACAATTTTATTATTCATCCGAAGGAGTTGCAACAATGTTTTGCGATCTTGAGAAATTACCAAAGGTGACTCAAAAGTATGCAGAGGATATTTATAAATGGCAGCAACAATATGAGGAAATTACCATGAATCTTCCCACAATTGAGAAGGAGTTGACGAAAATAAGAGCTTAGAAAATGCATGAGATTCCATGCAAGCATAAACAAACAAGGATACTATGAAGGTGGAACAAATATGTATTGAAGTTTGGAGATATGTAGATAGAGAGGTAGATAGGCTTCATTTTTTGTGCCTTGAAGAGTTAAAGGTGGTAGAGCCAGTCGGGTCAAAGATATATTCTATTCAACTTGAAAGTATGGAAATTGAGTAGGAAATTAATGAATTAACCAATGCTGATCATGATGTTATCAACAACTTCATTTATTATCCTACAAAATTAGTAGCGTGTATAGAACCTTTCTCAAGCCTAATCAGGTTAGAGTTTGATAAGGAAATCGAGCATAAATTTTTGAAGCTTGAAGTTTAATTCAAACATATGTGAGATGGTTTCTCTGAGGAGATCAAGGAGTGGCATGCACAGTGGGATAAATTTCAAGAATGATGTAAATTCAACTACCCTTGTTTATTTACATTATCTTAATTCAATTTTGGAGAGTTAATTTAGTACAATGAAATTTTGTACACTTTTGTGTTGATTATATATACTATGCGATCCAATCAAAGTATTCTGCAAAAACCTTTTAATTAACAAAATGATGTTGAATTTTATTCGCAATTCTTGATCATTTTGATTAATGGAATTTTGGTGTCTTTTATTCGCAATTCTTGATCATTATACGAATTATACTCTTCTGTTAATTTTCCATCTTCCCTTTCATTTATTTAAATGTGTAGCCAATATCACTGAATTATGTGGGAGTAGAATTACTTTTATTTTGCATTAATTTTCCATTAGAATTTAAAAACATTTTATCGCCATCAATTCTGAAAGAATTATCAAACATATTCTTTTCCATATAGATTTAGTTAGTTTATAAGCTTTCTCCCATCATTGGGATAGGTTTTCCTTATGCATTTTTTTAGTTTCTAAGCTTTCTCCCATCATTCCCCATGCATTATGTTAGTTTATAATTTTTCTCCCATCATGAATATAATTTTTAGGATCTAAATTAAAAATAAAACATACAAATCAAATACCCAATTCAAACTTATAAACTCAAGTGACGACTAACTTGCAACACGTCAACATGTCAACATGTGGGAAAGGGAGAAGGGTTTAAAAAAGGTACCAAGCTCCTTTTCCTTTATTTCTAGAGCCAGGAAAAGTGTGAATTTATCATTCAATTTAAAAGAGTTTTAGAAAGGGCTAGTGCTGCTTGACCCTTTGATGCAAGAGCATCGAAAGTCATATGTTTTCTAATTGAGCAGAAGATGCTAGTTTTCTACTCCCATGTAATTTTTCTAGAAGATAGGTTTAGTTATTAATTACTTGAATTTGGTTTTGTAATAAATGGAATTTTTCCACTGATTCCCTCAGATATTGCAAGAGGTTGATCGAGGATAGGTTAGTCATAGATTTATTTTCTTAGGGGTTCAGATCTTGCTATTCGGATCTGACAGGTTGATAAAACTCTCTATTAAGTTGTCAATGTAATAATCAGATATTAGATAGGATATGAGATTATTTGAGAGTGTGAGTAGTGAATGTGTAATGTAGTATGCAGTGGTTAATGAAATGGAGAACATAATTCTAGTTTCTGTATGAATATTTGTAAATGTTTTGTTTTTCTTTTCAATAACCATAAGTATGCATAATTTATCCGTATATATTGATAAAAATACATATAGAATTCATAAATATGGGGAGGTATTCACATGATTGCAACAGGGAGGAAATTGACCATTCCACAGATCAATTTACCTATAACAGTCTGAGTTAAAAATATGTGAGTTAGACAAATTGACGGTTGTGGATGAATTTCGTAAGAGAAAGGTGTAGGGAAAATAACGGATTCACAAAGATAAGGTGAATGTTCACACCTGATCTCAAATCAACGGATAAAGAATAAGCCACATCAATCAATGGTCGAGGATGAGTTCTGCAATGCAAAGAGGATAGCTGGATAAGGCTACAGAAAGTTCAATTTTGGAAGAAACGTTGCAGGAGAAAAATTGCAGAAGCCCATCTTTAGAGAAATGGGAAGGAGGATATCTAGTCCACAATCTCCAATATGATTGCAGAAAGCATCGTTGCATCAACAAGTTTACGGAAGTACATTTTTGAAGTCGATAATTGCAAACCTGAAATCCACAATCTGAAATTGTGGAAGGGAAATTGCAAAAAAGAAATTGTGAATGGGAGAGTAGTGGAACCATAGTTACACAACCAAAACTATGGAAATATATTTTCAGAAATATGTACTATAGAAACAACCTTGCGGGATTGAGCTTACAGAAGAAGACTTAACCAGTGAAGCTTGATGATTAGGATTGATTTTAGGTTTGATATCTCTTACCTTGCATCATTTTTTGTATCAGAGCATATCAGAGCCTATAGAAGGATGATGTCAAGATGAGCACGAGCACATGGAGTTCCTGTAGGAGCTAGTCAAGGAAGAGAAGCTGCAGAGACATAAATAGAAAGGGAATTAAGACAAATCCAAGCTAGCATGAAAGCTATGGAGAGAACAACTTCATAGAGTATAGATAGCAGTGATGAAGAAGAATCCTATGAAGAAGAGCAAGAGGATATTGTTGATGAAGTAAAAGTATTGAAGATGCTGGTGAAGGCTAGTTACAGACCTAAATTTGAAGATCCAATGTATGAAGGTAATTTGAATTTTGAAGAACTTGTTAGAATATTGTGAACATATGAAATAAAATCATAACAAAATATAAAATATGAAAAAAATTACTAGTATATCCTTATATCTACCAATAAACATAAAGCATGAAATAAAATTGGAGAAAAGAGAACAAAAAGAGAACAATGATATACGTGGTTCACCCAATACGAGCTACGTCCACGAGAAGGGTTGCATCTTCCATTATTATGAAAATAGATCTCCAAGATTATATGGAATCCTCGCATATGAATAACATCAAGCTCCATCATGTCAATCATGTCACAATCATGTGTCTACAAATGACATACACAACATGTGATATGTGATGACCTACAATCAACACATACCCAAGAGGGTATCCTTCACCTCTCTTATATACCAAGATATTTCGATTACAATACATCCCATAACACATGTGGGATAAATGAATTTCCACCTCTTTATATAGAGAATGGTTACAAAGGATATAATTACAATGATACATGTGGGATAACTCTATTTTATAATATTAGAGTTATTTTATGCCTTTAAATGATATTTTACCAATATACCAAGTAATTCATCATTACATATTCTAACGCTCCACCCTTATTGATGACTGGGTGAAAGAATACAAATGGAAGGAAGGTGGAAACACACCAACATCCCCGTTTATGAAAAATTCTAGAATGCTTCATACGATGCGAATAAAAAACACACTTCACCTCATATAATTGATGAAGACAAAATACACTTCTCATGAACCTGCATCTGTACCAAGTTGTATGATGAACGTTTGTACAACACAATAGTGTATGTTGAATACAACAAAAGATGTTGCTACAAACTCATCACAACTTTTAACTCAAATGATAATTGAAAGAACTCTGTAATAGAGGGCATGATGAAGAAAAGAACCTTGTATCCACACATCGAAACAGTCTTCGGAGAGCTCTTACTGAATATTACATCATGAATACAAGACCCAAATGTTCTATCCATCAAAACATGAGCCAAGCAGAAAGACTTCACAAACCAGCTGAAAGATGCATGGACAATAGAATATAGATGTCCATCATATAACATTACATTCCTTCTAGTCAAGGATAAGTCGACAAAGAGGAACAATGCTGAAAAACCAGAGATCCACAACCATCATATGCTTAAACAAGTAAGGAATAACAAAAGCAAACCATAACAAAGATAGCTAATATGCACAAAATAAATTCCAAGAGTAAAGCATGTAATAAACATGAGAAGCCCAAAAATCATAAGAGATGATAAAAAAACATTGCTCAAAAACATATAAATAATAGGAATTGCTTCTATGCAAGACCATATAAATTTTGAGCAAAAGATTATAAAAGAAAGACATGACATGATATAATAAATAGAGGAGAACAAACATGAGTGAGAATAGTAGATACCAAGTTAGAATTATGAGACAATATATTAATTAAATATATGAAAAAATATAGTCATCACACAATCTTTAGCATAAGTTCATTTCTTGTTAACATCATTTTAATATGCAAGAGATGAATTCCATAAAAATATAAATGCTTCCATGTAGGAAAGTTAGAGACAAGAAACACATCTCAATGCTTCCATATAGGAACGTTAGAGACAAGTAGGAACAAGACAACCTCTGAAATGATAAGAATATAAATATCAATGCAACAAGAACAATGCGCTCATGACAAAGATTTCAAGATTATAAGATTGCTCAAAGCCATATAAACATTGAGTAAAGGATGATCGAAATAAACATGACATGATATATATAAAAATAAATCAAAATGTTTAATATGATCAACGTATAGCAAATTATGATCAGCCAATGATATCACTTATAAAAAATTATGAAATGACAAGTCACTAATAGCCATAATCATGGGTTCATTTTGGTTAACAACATGTTAATATGCAAGAGATGAAATGCCCTGGAAATATAAATGATTCTATATAGGAATGTTAGAGACAAGTAACACATGTCAATGCTTCCATATAGGAATGTTAGAGACAAACAACACAAGAACTAGATATAGTCTTTGTAATACATGAAAAAGAAAAAATATACCTCAATTAAAGAATTAATGACAAGCCAAAAATATGATATCACATAGATTCAAAAAATTGATTTTACTCAAGAAATTAATTAGGAAGAGCATATAATGATCATAAAGAGATTGCTTATAAAAAATATGAAATTGTTTTAACACAAAGGTCAGTATTAACATATAAATAAAGAAAATAATGATCACAAGATAGCACATATAGAAGCATCTTATCATTATTAAAAGAGTGAGACCACATTAGAATATTGATTAAAAAAAGTCGATCATATAAAACAATGATATCACTTATAGATATGAAAATATAACCATGGAGAAACTAAGTCGTAAGAATAGGTTCATTTCTTGATGTCACCATTACCGTAGTAGAGATCCATGTTCCTGAAAATGTCAAAACATCTTCCACACAAAGCAGATTATAGACATAGACAAGAATAACACAACCTCTGTAAACATGACGAATAAGAACATAAACCCTAATGCAAAGAGATCAAGAAGATCATGAAAAGTATTTTAAGATAATATATGAATAAAAACTATTTTTTCTCACAAAAGCTAAATCCCAACAACTGCTAAAATATTGATATGTAACTCTGCAGCAGAAAACTGAAAAAGCAGAAAAAGAAGAAAATTTAAAATGACCATAGCTCGGTCATTATTTCCTAGAAGTTTTAATATAGCCTGTTTTCGGAACTGGAGAAGCCATTCTGAAACCACTATAGTACATAGAACATAAATCTGGGCACTCAATCAAAAAATATTCACTCTACAATATTTTCGTCTGTACGAAAAAATTCTGAAAAATAACTGCTTTTAAATCTGCGATATCGTCGCTTTCTGAACATGAAATCATATGAATTGTTTTTTTAAATTGGGTATTTTTGTGAGAGGAACTCGGTGTGCAATTTATTTCTTAAAAAACTACACAAAAAGTGTTAAAAACATATCTAAAATTCGCTGCCCAATTTTACATTAAACACTTCTCCACAAGGGTTAGGGTTTGAAAGAAAAAAATAAAATATGTAGAATAAATCCCAGATCTAAAGAAATACCACATGGGTATTATAGATTGGGTCACAAAACTACAAAGTATGAAGATCCTAAGTAAAATCATGAACACATGTTGCTTGAAAATAAAATAAATAAATAAATTACTGAAGAAGGTAGAGCATAGAAACCTACTCTGATACCATGTTAGAATATTTTGAACATATGAAATAATATCATAACACAATATAAAATATGAAAATCATTACTATGCTATCCTTCTATCTACCAAGCAACATAAAACATGAAATAAAATTAAAGAAAAGAGAACAATAAGAAAACATCAATATACGTGGTTCACGCAATATGGGCTACGTCCACGGGAAGGGCTGCATGTTCCATTATTCTAAAAATAGATCTCCAAGATTACATGACATTCTCACATATGAATCACATCAATCTCCATCGTGTTAATCATGTCACAATCATGTGTGTACAAATGACATACACAACATGTGATGTGTGATGAACTACAATCAACACATACCCAGAAGGGTCTCCTTCACCTATCTTTTATACCAAGAGATTTGGATTGCAATACATCCCATAAAACATGTGAGATAAATGAATTTCTAGCTCTTTATATAGAGAATGGTTACAAAGGATATCATTACAATGATGCATGTGGGATACATCTATTTTATAATATTAGAGCTATTTTATGCCTTTAAATGATATTTTACCAATATACCACATAAGTCATCATTATATATTCTAACAAAACTCATGGACTGGATCAAGTCTCTAGAAACCACTACAACAAAAACTCAATTTAGCATCGGATTTTAATGTAATTTTTTCCCAATTATGGTGATCAATCTGGCACTAAACCAGGCGCTATTGTACAATTTCAGAAAATACCGTCTATTGCATTTTTTTTTCCCGTTGTTTCTAACATCCATTTTTGGGTCAATTTTTGCACGCAATTTTTTGATCTTTTGTTATGCCCTTATTTGAGCCCAATTTTTCTTCTTCTATTGCATCTATTTTTGTGTCCTTTATTACATCCTTATTTGTACCCAGTTTGATGCTTAGTTTTGCATCCAATGTTGCATCTTATTTTGCTCCTAGATTTTCATCGAGTCTTGCACCCAATTTTGCACCATGTTTTGCATCAAATTATGTTTCCAATTCTACAAATAGGTTTGCATCCAATTTTTGGCCCAATATTGTGTCTAGTTTTGCATCCAATTTTACTTATAATGTTGCATCCCCTTTTGCATCTAGTTTTGTATCTTTTTTATGTCTTTTTTTGTATCCATGTTTGTGCCTAATGTTTCATCTCATTTAACATCGTATTTTACATCTAGGTTTGCACCTAGTGTTGCATCCCGGTTGATGTCTTTTTTGCATCTATGTTTGAGCCCAATGTTGTGCCTAGTTTTGCACCCATGTTTGTATCATGGGGACTTCACTTAGTGAGCATCTCACATAGCACGTGCGATCATGGGATATTAAAGATTACCCTTAATTTCGAGAGATATTGACCCAAACACTTTTTGTTGAAACCCCCTCCCAATACTTAAAACCTCCTCCCCACCCCCTTTTATACCTCAATCCTTATAAACCACCATACCCACCCCCACCTTAAACCCCTCATCCCCCCAATACCTGCAATATATTGGTTCATTTTTTATAATTTTAAAACCCACAATATGAACTAACGTGATAGGATATTGGTCAACAAGTGAAGCCCTCGTGGTTTGTATCTAATATTGCATCCACTTTTGTGTCCAATGTTGCATCCCATCTTACATTCAATATTACATCTACTTTTACATCTAGTGTTTCATCCCATATTGCATCCAATATTGTGTCTCATTTTAAGTTTTTGTTTGCCCCAAGTGTTTCTTCCATTTTTGCACCTGGTGTTACAGCTTGTTTTATGTCCATTGATACACCATATTTTATGCTCATTTAAATGTCCAATTTTACATCTATTTAGGAATCCACTTTTGCATCTACTATTGCATACAGTTTTGGGCCTAGTATTGCATCTAGTTTTGAGTCATTAATTGTGTCTAGTGTTGAGTCTCTTTTTGCATCCAATTTTGCGTTTAGTGTGACATCCATTTTTGTGTTCACATTTGCATCTGATATCCTCTTTTGCATCGACTTTTGTGTTTAGTGAAACGTCCACTTTTACGTCATGTTTTTCATTTAGTGTTGCTTTTAATATTGCATCCATATTGCACTACTACATTTTTTACCTTTATAAATACATTGCAATATCATTTGGGCATGGAGGAATTGAACCACTAACCTCCTGCTTGTAAAGTAGGTGCTCTTCCATTGAGCTAGCATCCTTTAAGAATTGGGAAGAGAAGCAATATTAACTCATAGATTTCATCATTTGTAATTCTAATAAAAGACAATAAGATCCAAATACAATCATTCTTAAAATACAATTTATTTTTCCAAACACACTAATACGCACAAAAATCTACCATGATCGGGCAACAAAATATCCTCAACAATTACACAATCTATTAAAGTGGTCCACAAAAGGGTCTCAAAGAACAAGATAATGTATTGATGCATACCTAATAACCTAAACTTGATAAGGACAAAGAATAATGGATGTGTTTAAGAAATAGTTATAGAATCCAATTGAGGATGTGTGTGTTGCTACATAAATGTTGCTATTCATTGATGATGTGATTTTTTTCAGCAATGGGATGGTAAGATAAGAACATGATGAATGGTTACTAAAATAAGATGTATACTATGTGCATCATTTATGATCTAATGAATATTTTAACAATGAACACCAACAAAGAGGATTTATATTATGTGCATTATTTATAATCTATAAATTAGTAAGATGTCAACATGGAAAAGCATCATACCGGTTTCCACAATTGATAAGGCCACAAGGAGGTAGATGAAGTTGATGGGTTTCCCATCTTACTAATGATTGTTCCATCAAGGGATTCTGAAGGGGCATTCCATCACTTCATCAAGTTATTAATTAATGTCAAATTATTATGTAATAGAAACCATATGAAACAAGACGAGTGCACTTAGGATGCCAGATTATCAACATTTACCACTATTAACTCTGCCTGTAAAAGTTTTGCTCATAGTGTTATACTGTATTTAGTTTTCACTAGCTCGTGACCCCATTTTCCACACGACTCTATCTTTATCATTAGTTACTTTTCATATATATCGTTTTAATAATGGTGTAAACTTTTGGAAGGATGCACTAGCCTACTCATGAAACTCAAACTCATTGCTACCCTTCCATTTCAACATCTCCTAAAATTTATGGTTGTGCAGACTTCAACCTTTGTTTCATTTTCATTTATAAACTACAAGCATGACACATCTCATCCATACTAGGCTTTAGACTGCACCTTGTTGCTCTCAGTACGGGAAAAAAATCATTCTTTCTATTACTCTTGTTTTCTTTTCTGATCCCCCCCCCCACCACTTTAATAGTTGCTGGAAGCTATACCTAGAAGTATTAAATTCCTAAAGAATATGTTGGAATTCTCCTTTATTCTTCTTTTTTTATCATTTGATTTGAATTTTTACCATTACCATTAATAATTCCAGGATTTTTGAGTGGTTGCAACTTCATTGAACTTAATATGAAGAAAGTAGAAATACATATCCCATTCAGAATTCAGCAAAACTGGCAAATTTCATGTTTTTGGTATTTAAAGATTGGTAGGATTGGAGCATTTCAAGATGAGATTCTATCATGTATGGAAGTATGGGATTGGAATTCAATCAACAGATCCAAGCCCTCTATATACCCCATTGTTGATTGTTTTGAATTTTGAACTCATCTATCATGACCTTAGTAAAAAAGTACCCTTCACTCAAGACAAAACAACTAATTATACATGTTCATTTTTCTGTCCCATTGTAATGCTTAGATTATCCAATTTTATCAAAATTGGAGGGTGTTGATTTGAGCAACAAATATTCATTAACTTGTGTGAGTTTTTCATTAATATTCATCCAACCTAGAAAATATGGCCATGATGAGGCTTGGCTGAAAAATTGAGTGTAGTCACAAAATTTGGTTCTTTACCTCATATTCAATCCTCACATGTTTAAATTGTTTACACTAATTTGACCTAACTAAAGGACTTATAGGACCTTACAGAAACTTGACATTATTATGATATGCTTTTTGGGCATATGGCATCATGTCCATATGCTCTCCAACTTTGCACTTTGAATTTGCTAAAAAGTATGCTTAAATACTTCCCTTCCTATGTACAAGTATTACATGAATTGTTATGGAACCATTCATGCAAATTGTCTTATTGCAATTCTATGCATTTTTTACCTATACAATGAATTTAAAAATTACAAAAAGTATTTACTCTAGTGCCTGAGAAGGAGAAAACTGAAATTAAAAGTAAGTATGTATTTAATCAGAGAGAAAATGGGAATCAGAAGACTGACAAAATATATCTATATGCACTTCTATCAAGATCGAGAGTGTTGTAGGTTTCAAGAGTTGTCCATCGAAGTAAAAGACATTGCATTGCTGGTAATACAATTGAAGACAACTACTAAATTAGCACAACTTACAGATTTGTGAATTTGCATGTATGTCTCTTTAACATTTCTCCCAGTTGAATACCAACCAAGAATATCATACTTAGGAGAAACCATCTTATATGCACAATACAAAATTGCAGTTCTTAGAACTTCCAGTGCTTGTTATAAAGAAATTAAAGACTATAAAAACACAATTATACTGTCTAAATTTGGAATGTGGTAAAGGAATAAATCATATTATTAACACATGCCACAAACATATGACATTTTGACAACTTCAAGTCGTCATAAAAATTGAAGGAGTAGAGTATTGGATCAAAGTAAAAATGATAAATCCTACATTAACAGGTTTGAGCATTCAAGAAACAGAGAATATGTATAGTATCAAGGATGTCAATAATTTCCCAACATCTAATGGTTGACAACAATGAAAATTTTATTGTTCTAATAAAAAAAATACCTGAAAGTCCCTAAACAGTTTCCTTCCAGCCATATTTGGCTAATTACTTTTATTGGACATTAGAAGAATTCACAATAAGTACCCAGTCAATTTTTCCAGGGTCTAGACACATTTTGGAAACCAAGAGTGAAAAAAGAAATGCGGTGTGATCTTCACGCAACCACTTCTAAAATTTATGTGTGTTACATGCCATTTAAGTCCCTCCTAATTTGTAATCTAATACAATAACAATATATTAATGTCCCTACTGTTATTGGATAAATATACTCAAGTGGACTCAATCCAAATCTCCCTAGTCCAAGTGGATCTAGAACAAATCAAATACACAATAAAATCTACTTTTGTAGATCAAATGGAAATGCCAGTTAACAGATAGATCGCTTACCTGCAATACATAAATCCTCTTCTCTCTTTATTGATCCAAGCTCCAGAATATTCAGATCTTCAGCTGCAAAACCCTGTAAAGCAAGTGGAAACAAGAAAACAATACATGTGTATCCAAACATGAATTGATCTAAGCTAATAGTTACGAAAGAAAGATCTAAACATTATCAACACAATAACATTTATGGAAGGAGATTTGTATTAATGTAATTGAGGAGATACATAGAATTACAAAAGGTAGGAATGTCACAACCAAGCCTTAACACTACAACCTTCCATCCAACAATCCAAGCCAAAGCCTCCAAATCATGATAGGAATCACGTAGAAATTCCCCCAGCATAAGACTACCATAGTCCTTCCTCCCTTCACAATGGAGAGAGGGTTTAATTTATAAGGATAAAGGGATAGAGTAGGTTGAGGATTAAGAGGAGGGATCTAAGAGATCTTCCCTATAGGCTAGGCACCGAATGCCACCTCACCTAGATAATAGGTATGAACCTCCACCTCATCCACCTTCGAGAAGGACCTCAAAGCTTCATTTTTTTCCCTCAAAACACCATCAACGCACTTTCCATGAAGGAAAATAGCATCGTTGGCTCACCTAGCAATAGGAGATAGAGCATCAGCATCAACACACCTATAATAAAGGGAAAGAGTGCCATCGACGCACCTAACATTAAGGGGAAAATCATCGGCCTTCCTAAAGAGGGAAAAAAGCAGGAAAGACCTTAATCTCAATCAACTTTAACGGAGGGAAATTTGGGGATTACGCAAAGTGTTGACACATGGATCAAGAGGACAAGATTTCATTGTAACAGAATCCCCCCCAAAGCATGAAGTTAGAGGAATGCAATAGGTGAATTCTTTGTAAAGTGAAGAAATCGAAGACAAGGATGTTGGATGGAAGCTACTGCAATACAACTGACTCAAATATCATATGACTCATAACATGGTTGTCAACCAATACAATGCCAGATCTACCTAGTCTAAGTGGATCTAGAACAAATCAAATACAAAATAAAATCTACTTTCCTGGATCAAATGGAAATGCCAGTTAACAAATAGATCGCTTACCTGCAATATGCAAATCCTCTTCTCTCTTTGTTGATCTAAGCTCCAGAATATTCAGATATTTAGCTGCAAAACCCTATAAAGAAAGTGGAAAGAAGAAAACAATAAATGTGTATCCAAACATGAATTGATCTAAGCTAACAGTTAAGGAAGAAATCTCTAAACATTATCAACACAATACAATTTATGGAAAGATATTTGTATTAATGTAATCGAGGAGATACATAGAATTACAAAATGTAGGAATGTCACAACCAATCCTTAACGCTGCAACCTTCCATCCAAAAATCCATCCAAAAATCAAAGCCAAAGCCTCCAAATGATGATAGGGATTACCTACAAATTCTGTCGGCATAAAAGTACCATAGTCCTTCCTCCTTCACAATGGAGAGAGGGTTTAACTTATAAGGCTAAAGGGATATAGTAGGTTGAGGATTAGGAGGAGGGATCTAAGGGATCTTCCCTATAGGTTAGGAACCGAATGACACCTCACCTAGATAATAGGGATGAACCTTCACCTCATCCACCTTCTAGAAGGACCTCGAAGCTTCATTTTTTTCCCTCAAAACACTACCGATGCACCTTCCATGAAGGGAAAGAGCATCGTTGGTGAACCTAGTAGTAGGAGACAGAGCGTAGACACCGATGCACCTAGAATGAAGGGAAATATTGCCATCGATGCACCTAGCATTAAGGGGAAAAGTGTTGGCCTTCCTAAAGAGGGAAAAAAGCAGGAAAGACCTCAATCTCAATAAACTTTAGCAGAGAGAAATTTGGGGATTAGGAAAAGGGTTGACACATGGATCAAGAGGACAAGATTTTGGTGTAACACCTACAAATTATTCCCTCCATCTATATTTGGCCAATTATTTTTCTTCGACAGTTGAGATTCACATTTTTCTATACATAAGGATAACCACTTTAAAAATCTGTAAGGACACAAAGGAAGAAAATCAACTAGGGTTTTATGCATAACAATAAGGGCATTCAAGAGTCATCTAGCAATATTGTGGTTCCTGACAAAAAAAAATGTAACAAGCACTGAATGATGCCAAAATACTTTCCCTTTAAGGTTTATATATAGCAAAAACAAAAAAAAAGACTCTAGACTAGAGGAGAGCCAAGGTGAGGTCCAACTTCTGATTGTGAAGCACAAAGAACATTGATAGAAAACAAGGAAAAACATCAATGCATGATGTTAAGGTTGCCAACAATGAGGATCATCTTGAAAAGTGAAAATATGTAACAAATTTCAAATCCAAACAAGAAGAGGAGAATTGGTGTTAAACAAGGAACTGATTGAAGCTACTCCCTTTAAACAAAACAGACATAAGACTCTAAACTAAATGAGATTCAAGGCAAGGTCCAACTTCTAATTGTCACGCACAATAAGCATTGAGAATCAAGGTAAGGTCCAACTTTTGAATGGAAAGCATTATTAAGATACAATTTTCAAAATTAAGAAAAGATCATATCGTTCAATCATTTTTTGGGCCTACCTACTAGAGGAATAATAATCAACATTATATTTGGGCATGCTCTTAGTAATTTTGGGTAAGGAACGGCGTTGGCATAAAATTTGAATGCGGCTGTTAGAGGCCCTAAAACAGAAAAAAGTCACCTACAACCCCCATCAGCAATCATGGGGCCTTTTTATCCCATGACCTGTAATAATAGCAGCAAGTCACTTTTATTTGGGATGATGTATATTAGTTACTTTGCATATATATCATTTTAATAATTGTGTAAATTTTTGGAAGGATGCACCGGCCTACTCATGAAACTCAAACTCATTGCTATCCTTCCATTTCAACATCTCCTATAATTTATGGTTGTGCAGACTTCAACCTTTGTTTCATTTTCATTTATAAACTACAAGAATGACACATCTGATCCATACTAAGCTTTAGATCATATTAAGCTTTAGATTGCACCTTCCTTCTCTCAGTAGAAAAATGAAAAAAAAAAAACCAGTGCATTCTTTCTATTAATATTGTTTTCTTTTATGACCCCCCCCCCCCCCCCCCCCACTTTAATTGTTGTTGGAAGCTCTAACTAGAAGTATTGAATTTCTAAAGCATATGTTCGAATATATTGGCATTCTCCTTTAAATTCCTAAAGCACATGTTCTATCATCTTGTTGACTCAATGCTTGTAGGAAATTTTTTCATGGATTAAAAGGGATCGAGATTCTTTTTGTTAAATTATCTTAGCCAAATATGCATATTGATCAAGGCTCCGAAAACACAAAGCAAGTGCTCAAATATTGTTGAGGGATACCTCACCTATTCTTACCACTGATCCCATCTCTATCATTTCCTTAAACTCGGGAACTAGGAATAGGAAACATAAACTTGTGTCATGGAACGACAAATTACTTGAATCAATGTTCCATATCAATTTTGTTTCAGGCACTTATAGAGGGCGAACTAGACGAGTATCAGATACCTCTTTCATTTCCTCTTCTCTCCTTTGTAGAGCCAAAACAAAAGGCAACATGACAAGGAGAAATATAGTTGGCAGATTTATACAACCAGGTTGCAGAGCACATTTTAAGCAGATATTTTTGTGAAACGAATTGTATAGCTCCACTTTTCCATCAAACTTATCTTCAAAGATATTTTTGCAATTCATATTAGTTCTAAATTCTCAAAGGGAAAGCATACGAGTCTTATCGATAATTTATATATAAGACTAAGTTTGGAGGCTTGTTCCAGATTTTATATCAACGAATCAAATTAATCTTTACAAGTGTGCCCAATATTTTCTAAGAAATGTGGCATGCAATAAGTTTAATGACCTATCAATTTAAATATAAGTATATGATTCATCAAATAAGACGTTTCAAAACCATGAATATGTTGCAAAACCATGAAATAAGTAGAGTGAAATCCAATAAAAAACAATAAAAACTAAATAAATCGTGACCTTACCTCTATAATTTTGAGATAAATGTTTGGAATCCTTGACTTGCACACCAAATTTCTTGATAAAGTAGTTGACTAGGAGTCTCTTTCATAAGGTCCAAGATAACCTTTATTTTTACTATAGATTTCATATATCTAAGCCTGGAGCACAACAAAACTAGGGAAAAACAAATAAATTCAAATACAAAAGGATTCATCTATTTGTCTCCGAAAATATAGAAACTATACATACTACACCCGCAATACCATCTCTAGATCTCTTTTCCACTTCATAGACCAAAGCATTCGCTACATTTCATCTGTATTCGTATATTTTTTAGCGTTGCATTCCCATGAGGAAGCCTTTGTGACACTGAGTTTCTTGAAAATATGGTACAATAGGCTGAGTCTAATAATCACCTTGCCAAAGTAATCGTTCCCATTTCCATATACATAGAAAGAACCAACATATCAATCACAAACCGTTTAGTTTCGGTAGCCATAGCTCATTTAAGATTCAACGGACTATACTGCCATAGATAATGCATTTTCTAGGAAATAATAGCAGTGTTGGACCCTCCATATGGTCTATTCAGTTCGAGGTCATGGAAGGTGAAGTCCAGTTACTAGTTCATAAATGGAAAATACATAGTAAGAAGATTGTATAAATAGAAGAGTAGTAACCGGTAGCACCTAGGTGTGATTAAGAGGGGATTGAGTTAAAAGATAAAATTCAAAAGCAAATCCAACACCTATAGTTGACCTCATTAATTGAGAACTAGAGCATGTGCGAGAAAATATGATTCTAGGCACGAATCTAGTTTATTAACAACCAACATCCTTGCCAACAAAGTCATTTTGTATGATTGTATACGTAAGATTCTCCACTCCATCCAAAAAAATGGTACGGTATACCGATAAATGGATCCATTGATTGTTAAATCTCATGCATCCCTAAAGATATTCCAACAATTTTAGAATCCCACCTCCCTTACAATGCTTCATCCCCATCCAACTTGAAAGCAAACCACCGACAATTTGCAAATAAGCAGGTAGCCCATTCCTAGCTTACTTCCTAGGAAATATTTTTCCTTATTTACGTATAAATATGAATAGGTTCACGTGATTCTAGGGTATTATAGAAAACCATCAATGATTCAGCTCCATCTAGAAATTATATTCATCGACCTGACCTTATTCCCTCACTCCGTTTGGCGAGCGTAAATATGTACAATAAATCACATTTACTGTCATACATAAGAACAAAAGGATATTTCATGATTAATTATAAGTAGTAGATTGTGATCTATTGCGAGTGATGTTGGGTGTGGGATACAAGGTAGCATGTAAAGTGCTAGTGGTAGTGTGCATAAGTAAGATCATTTTCCCAGAAAATAGACAAATCAAGATGGTTGTTGGGAATACAGGGTCACAACCACAGTACATTAGTTAGTGCGACCAGTATGAAACATAATAGGATGGATTGGATCACATTTTAGAAGTTAAGAGAATGACCCAAACACACATAGAAATCACTTTCAAATTGTTCTCATATGTTGGGGGATTGAAACAAAAATTTCCTATGTTATCCAACGGTTTTCGCAAAACTTGGTATGTAGCTGGTAATCCAAATATTCCCTCCACATTTTTGTATCTATATACATGTGATACAACAAGTTGGCTTGCATAGTCTAAAAAAATAGGATCAATGTAACCCAACTACCAGAGATGTGGAGGATCCATCGAGATCAACCTCGATCTTCTATAATTACTACTTAGACTGTGACTGATTGACCATCTACAGTTGGATTTGTGAGTAGACTGTCGGGATACCCGGAGCATTCAACTTCAGATTCCTCACATTGGTGTGAGTTATGACATATATAAATATAATGGAACAAATTAGAATGGAAGATATGGATGAAGAAATCATGCAGAAACTGTGTGTCTCGATCAAATACAATCAGGTATACCCCTCCCGGTAAGTAAGATAACATGCTTGCAAACGGTCGATCCTAACTAGTAATATAGTGACCTAATTGGTTATACAATGAGTATTTAACTGATTTATAAGCCAGCGAATGAGTCCAGTACTAAAAATATTGGACCCAAATGATTAGCCAACAAACATTGAAGTAGTCCACCCCTCAGTAATTCACCCGTTAAGTTTCTACCCCTCTTTCTTTTGTCCCCATTTCATCCCTCTATGTGTACTTGTTTTCATTGCCTTTTTTATGCAATACATCATGCAAGAAATTCATCTAGATGCATGAACCTTGTGCAATTGTAACCCTCCTTCCTTCCTACAAGGTTCATTGGGAGTTGAAGGAATGGTGAAAAAATACACATCGTAGGAGGAGGTGGCATATTTGGAGATTCGATCAACTACAACTAATATTACGGTACTCCCTCCATATTTAGGGAGACCTTGAATGAAATAAATTGAAATATATGTCCAAATCCTTGTAGGGATGGGAAAAGATTCAAGAAATCCAAGAAGGAGTGTAGTTTCACCATTGTGGCACTAACAAGGAGCACATGCAGAAATCATCTGCTGACTTTCTTGTTTCATTCCCTTCCAAAAGAAGTTACGCGGTGCCCGCTTATACGTTTTGAGGAACCTAGAGTGCCCTACTGATGGAGAAGCATGGAGTTCATAGAAGACCACATGTTTAAGATCTATGCTTCGAGGAAGCAGAATTTGATCCTTTTTTGAGAGAAGAACCATCCCAAGAGTAATGTAGTACAACATAAGGGTTACTGGCCAACTATTGGATGATTTTGGATAATGAATAGGCATTGGCATAGCCTTGCTGAACATAGTGTAACCAATTTGGAATAGACATAGAAATAGATGAAAGAGAAACATGGTAATCAAATGTGTAGGAAAGAGAATCCCCCACAATATTGTCGTTACCCTTCTTATAAGTGATCTTATAGTCCTAAACCATGAGTTTTCTAACCAATTTTTGTTGTGTTGGGGATGAGACCTACTGTTCAAATTTTTTTTTCAAAATATGGTGATTAGTCTTGATGCAGAAATGATTCCCTAAGAGGTATGGCCACCACGTCTATATTGCATGCAAAATAGCCATCATTTCCTTCTCATATGTAGAGGTGGATAAATTCTCACTAGAAAGGGATTTGCTGGTGAGTGCAATGGGATGTTCATCCTGAAGTAGGACAACACAAAGTCCATTATCACAATCATTACTCTCAATATTAAAGGGCTTGGAAAAATCAAGCATTTGAAGGTTGTATCTGAATGAAAGATCCAAGGGAGTAGTGGAGACCTATGAAGTTTGGAGCTAAATGAAATGGATTTGAGCGATGACACCATGCGAATTATTCTTAAGGATATTTTCTATGCGATGTGAACTGATGATGCTGAGAGACACAGATTGTAAGCCCTTCAATGTGTGTTTTTTCCCATTGACTGAAAACTGCATCCACAGTTCAACAAAATCCCATAAGATGGATCTAAGTGTGCGTAACCATTGAGTGCCCCAAATCACATCACATCCTCCCAAGGGCATCGAAAACATGTTAGAGCACAAGTTATAATCTCTAATAGAGATGCACACATTGTGACACTTTCCTTTGCATGGTAAGGTTCCCACACTAGTAATCATGAATTTAAAGTTGGAGCAAGGATGAACAAAAAAATTAGCCTGCTTGGCGATCAGAGGGTTAATGAAGTTATGGGTGCTAGTGTAAACACATCGTGCCATGAATGGCTCGGCACTTATATCCAATCATGTGCAAGCACATTGCATCAGAAAGGCTCTGCACTTACATCTGACCCCATCTTGTCAGAAAGGCACAGCACTCACATCTGGCCATATGTAAACACATCGTGCTAGAATGGCTCAACACTTATATCCAACCTCATCCTGTCAGAAAGGCTCTGCACTTACATTTGACCATTTGTAAACACATCGCATCAAAAGGGCATGCACTCACATCTGATCATGAAGGAACTAATCCTACCATCACATATGAATGGTCCCCAGTCCCAGACTGAGCTACCTGGTAACTGACCAGGTGCCTTCATTCTCCCAGAGAATGGTAGTTTCCCTTACATCCGACCTACTTGTCAGAATGTCCAACACTCACATCTGACATGGGAAGAACTTAATCCTTTAGCAATGACAAAATGGTTCAGCCCTTACATTTTATGAAGAGGGAACACATCCCTCTCTCATATCATAATGGCTTCTCAGTCCTAGACTGAGTTTTCCTAGTAACTGACCAGGCACCTCCATTCCCATAATCGAAACAACCCTTATATCTTATCACTTACGAACCAATCCTACAGTCACATCAAAATGGCTCAGCACTCATATCTAACATGGAAGGAACCTAAATCCTCTCACCATGACAGAATGTCTTATACCTTACATCTAACCATGGAAGGAACTTAATCCTCTCCCATGTCAGAATGGCTCTAGGTCTCATCATTTCTCCTTAGATGGAACCTCAATATCGAGAACACCAAGCTTCTCCCTGAAGTACTCAAACTTCACTTTGGCCATTTCTAGCATAGAATCACATCAGGGTTGATTACGTCCAAGGATGACCTTCCAGCTTCGCCAGGACTGATTACATTCGAGGGTAACCTGTCTCATCGGCTATGCTAAAAATCCTTCTTTCAAGAGATCTCGATCTCGATCAATGCTCCTCTCTACATCATACAAAAATGCAATTCAGATCAACCAAATCAAATGGTAGTTTTCAAAAGAAACATACTACCTCTCAAATAGCAAGTGGCAACATATTTTGCCTCAAATGTATTCAACACCATATAGGACTTCATCCTGCCAAACCAAGAGATCACACTTGATCCCATACTGAATTAGCACCTCGAAGTGCACTTCCTATTAATGGAACTACCTTCCCAACACGAATCCACATAATATTTTGATTCACCTCATACTTGAGCCCATAATCAACTATACCCTTTAGGTTCCTTACTACATGCTTTGCAACCATCAGGTGAATTTGTCTCAATCTGTTCACATCAAAGCAAATATCTGGTCTCATATTCGTCAGGTACATCAAGGAACCAATCATCTGACAATACATCATAGCATCAACTGTCTCTGATGAAGGAACATTCAAGAGCTTCAAGTTCGATGCCATAGGTGTGGTCATGCAGTCCATCATCCTGAACCTCTTCAGGATCTCTACTGCACACTTCCTTTGTCCACACCTCCATGCCTAGAAAATAGTCCATTGACACATAACAAGAGCATTACTGGTCTTCCGCCTTCAACCTTGAAGCAAATGTTGGAATCTGCTTTACTCTTAGTAAAGCCTAGAGTCATCAATAATCTGTCCATCATGTTGTACCATGTCGAACCTCACGATCTTCTGTAGTCACTCCCTCTAAAGTAGAGCATCATTCTCCCTCTGTCTTTCATACTCTATGCAACTAAACATTATGTACCGGAGTGACAAGTAGCTTCCTTTGCTACTAACATTCTATGTATCCATCTAGGATCACTGGATACCAAGATCCTCTATCTTGAACTTTTTCAAAAGTTCTTCTTGCACCCATCTCTGAGCTTGGCATCCTCTATAGGCTTTGATATTCAACCTTGTAGCAAAGGTTCAGGTCTTCATCAAGCTAGCTGCAAATGTCTCTTTTTAGTTTATGCCTTATTTTCGTGAGGGGCCTCATGCTACGAATCTTGCCTTGTACGATGTTTCCATCTACTGCATGATGGAACTACAAACTTCCCTTCACATATTGATACTGCATCCTAGACATCATTATTCTTGAACTGGTCTTCCCTTTCTTCTCGGTTACTTCTTCATATCTTGAAGGTTTTGTATCAATGATGTCACTACATTCGTCATATTATTCTTCATCTTGAACTGTCACCACTTGTTCTTCAGAACAAGACTCATCCTTCTTTTCTTGAAGGTGATTATGTATGTGATCTTTCCTACAAGTCAAATGAATTTGTATGGTTAGAAACATTTCACAAGGCATATTCATAATGGAAAATTCTTATGCNATGCAACTACTTTAGCCAATACAACATCCATCCATATCTCACGGAAACTTTCTAGATGCCTTCCATCTCTACCAGGACAACATTGAGATTGTGCACTAAACCAATATGTTAGCAAAGAGGTTTCATTCTAGATAAGTAGCAATGGAGAGTTGTATAGCACCATGAAATACTTACCCATCACATGCATATTAGTAGTATACTGTCATTAATGCAAACATTCTATCATGCATAATACATTAATTGAATATAAACAAATGCATAACAAAAACATGAAATGACAATTGAATACTTATCTTTTTTTGTTTCGTGGGTAGACTCCTTCTTGAGCCTTCAGCTTCATCATCTTCTTCATTCATCATAGCAGTGTTTCTTATCCAATTGATAAGATGGATAAAAGGTTCTTCAAGAGTTGAGTTCTTCATATTCCTTATCGCTTGAGGGATCTTCTTTGGATGGTGAGAGCTTGATCTTCCGTTGCTCCCATCTTCTCTTCTCTTATTATGAGTTGAGCTTCTTCTTCTTATGTGTGCTCTTCCCAGAGTCTACTGAAAGTAATCACTTCCTTCTGGCACACATTTCCCGCATGAATGAATCCCATGATCCTGGGAGGCCATTCAAGGTGGCTATCACCATTTCTACATTCTCCACTACCGCTTCAAGTTGTTTTGCATTCTGGATCTTCACATTCTTCAACTGTTTTCTCAAAGCCATCTTCTGATTTATGTTCTTACCTTCAAATAGCTTGGTCAAGGAATCAAACATATTCGGTGTCTTTAGGAAAGATACTTGTGGTACAAGTTGATCCGTGATTGAATCAACAATGATCTTCTTGGCCTTGACCAAGTTCTTCTTGTTTAAGGCTTTGAGCCTCATCTCCCTCTCGAACTAGAACCTCTCTACTCATGTAGGTGTCCAATTCATTTATTCAAAGAGATCATATACTTCTAGTCTTGGAATTTGTTAACTTCCCCAAGCTTGTCATCAAGCTAATGTGATAGATCACTTTGAAATGAGAACCTCAAATGAAAATAACAAAACATAAGATCTTACCGTTTTGAGGTGTGCGTCCTCGTTCTGGAGCTCGCTAATCTAGGGTTTGTCAGAGAAAAACTAATTTTTAAAACTTGGAATCTTTCATATCTGATTGGATAGAAAGATATATCTCTTCAAATTGAGCTGTCCAATGTACTCCTTTTTTGAAAACAGTGGAGGGAAGCTCCCAGAACAGGAAGCCATAGTTTTCCAATTTCTCCTGCAGAAATGTCTGTTACTGTTTCTGTGGTATATCCTAAATTGATGCTCCTATATCTATGAAATTTATCACTTAGGTAAACTCACATGTCCCTGATCCAACACCATATCTTTTAGAAGAATTTGGTTCACCAATTGGGATTTATGATCATTTTCCCAAGGTGACCTGTTACAGGACTGTTTAGAATAGTAAAGTTGTATAGACTTCCACATGTCACTGGTTCATCTTCTGAGTCTAAAACTCAGACCATATAAATTACAGTCCATTCAATTTATGAAACATGTTCAATAATTTCATTTGGACCTCTGTAGCCCAAGATATAGCAATTCTCCCTAGGTGTCCTGTTTAGGGATGAATTCTAGAAGAGGATGGAAGCCTAACTAGGAGGGATTGTATCTTCTAGAATATAGCGAATACGAGTTTGAATTTTGGACAAAATTTACATCAGTATTTTATATTTAGCCTCTACAATTTTTTTCTCCTGATCCATCGCCAATCTCTGGATATAGAGAAAGTACCAAAACTTAGCAGTTTTAGTATTTAGGGTTTTTCTAGCTTGGGGTCAAACTAGGGTTTGACTTTCCTGGAGTTTCACCGAACCAAAAAACTTGATACAGGTCTCTAAAATTAGATTTTGATGAGAATATCAATACTATGCTGGGCTCACTCAAAAATTCCTCTTCTGCAAGAAGCACTAATTTCTCACACCAAAAGTAAAAATGCTCAGAATCGAATTCCACTTTGACAGAAAGATTTGCCCTTCAATGGAGGGTTAGCCTAGCATAATTTTGCCAATGGATTGTGGAGAGAGACCCAAAAAGTAAGAAGCCCTAGATTCTTTAGCTGCACAATGTCTTCTTCTGAGGTTAGCTCTAATACCATGTTATATTTTTATCATTCACGCTAGCATTATGATCTTAGGATCTTTAACTGAGAGAATAACATGCACAACAATAAAACACAAGAGACAAGAGACATAAAGAATTTTCCTCAGGGAAACCATAAAGGAGAAAACCCCACAACTTCCTCAGAGATAGAATGAGCACCAATGGTAGTAGTAAAACCTGAAAACATAAATATTATTTCCACAGCTTCTGTCTCTCTCTCTCTCACTGAGAGAGCTTCTCCTCTCTCACTCATGCGCCCCAATGAGTGAGTTTGTGTATGTTAAATAGAGAGGCTCACTCTCTATCTATATTCTTTCGTTCACTTGAAGCACACTCCAACATGTCACCCTCACTTAACAATTACTTAATAGAGCCGACATCTGTAGGAGTGTCTAATAACCCTAGTGCCCCACAACTTGTGGGGAATTTTCCCTCTGATCAACAAGGAGGGTTAACCTTGACTTAGATGGTGGGGACTATTTCCCTAACTTACAATGACTCACCTAGGGTTGACTTCTCTATGATAGTCTAATAACCCTAGGGCCCCACAACTGTGGGGAATTTAACCCTTGACCAATAGGAGGGTTAACCACAATGACTTGACATGACTTTCACATTATAGAAACTTCCCGATTAGAACATCAAGGCATGAAATGACTCAATTAAATTATAGACACATCTCAGAATAAACATCGGGGTACAATACATAAGATATACAGATGAATACATTATGAATTTACAAATACATCAATAGTCAGATCATCACCATTGAAGCGAGAAAAATCAAGCTTCAGCCCACAAAAGTTGGTAGAGCAAGAGTACCCAGTTCCTATAGAAGACCCAGGCTATCGTCGGTTGCTCATGGGTGAATGCAAAATATGGAGGATGGGAATTTCTCTATCTAGAGCTTCGAGTTTGGTCTTGATGGCGACAAGTTATTCCTCCATTTGTTTATTTGCACTTGCGCGGGTGGCAACCCCAAGCATATCTTTTTTTTAAGGTTCGGTGGAAATGATCTATGGTGGTTCTGGAATTCTGTGCTTTATCAATTGGAAATGGACCCTAGGTATGTGGCGATTCCTAAATTTTCAAGGGATTCACTCGACCACCAATGTTGTCTAACGACTTGCGTATCGGGGCAGTACCCCTCACTCCATGGATAAGGTAAAACTAATAACCGCTTTTCCGCAAATGCTAGCTCTTGGTTTACCTCATAGGTGGAACTAGTCAATCAGGTAGGGTTCATTGTCATTTTCTCTTGGTAGTTCCTCTCAATGGCTAGCTACTTCGGGGTTCCCGTGGTACTCCTCACAATGAGTTTTAGGTCTAGGCTCAAGTACTTCCCAAATTTAAGTGGATAAGGTTTATTCTCGGATACAAATGAATAATATCTATGCAAAGAAGAATAACTACTGCAATAATCAGAGTGCCATAAAAAATTTGGCAGAAATTTCACCCAATGCCCAAAAAACCCGTAAATAGAGCTAGGGTTTTGAGACGAAAATTTTAAAATGAGTATAACCTATCTTTATTGCTCAAAATCACTATTATAACATGTTTCTGGAACTAAAACAAGAACTGTGCATCTATAGATGAAATTGAAAAATAAATATGGGCACCCAGTAAAAAGATTTTTACTAGGCAATTGCCGCGGCTGTCACCAAAATTTTGGAAAATGACTGATTTGAAATCTGCGATATCTCCAATTTTGGAACTCAAAATGAGATGATTATTTTTTTGAAACTGCATATTTTTGCAAGAGGAATTCAGATAGGAAACTTGTTTCTTTTGATTCTGTTTACAATGTTTCAGAAATGTATCTAAAATTCACTGCCCAATTTTTCCCTCTTTTTTTTCCAAAAATAATAGAAGAAAAAAAATTCCCACTTGTGCCAAGTAAAGTTCTAAGATACTATATGTGGAGAACCTCCTGCAATAAAAAATGAGAATGCATGACATAACATAAATACTGGAGCACATAGGATATTTTATTAATCGCATGCCACTTCGAGGGGGAAACCTCCTTTGAGCAAGCTTTATACAAAATATCTCTTCGATGATTTGATTGGCCTCGACACTTAATTATATACTAACTCTAATCTAGACAACTATTACTCTCCATGAATGTCGGATAATACAACTTACTAACTGGATGGCTTAACAACAACTATTAATCCCCATGAATGTGGGATAGTACAACATACTAACAGGGTGACTTACAAAGCATATGCATCCAACAAAATATACTAACTAAATAAAGAGGAGGGTTGACACAAGTTCTTAACATAAAGAAAGATAATTCTCCTAGGGAAGGAGAGTCTCTTATGATGAAGAGATTTTTGATAAAGACAGAGAAGAAATTGCATGAACTAGCCCGGAGGAAGAGTCATCTTAGGACTAAGTGAAATTCACAAGGTAAGTGTTGTAAGATTATTACAGATAATTTGGTCTCTAATGAGATGGTAGAGAAGTTGGGATTGAAGAGGATGAAACATCCCTCTCCCTACAAAGTGTCCTGGTTGTAGAAAGGACAACATATCTCGATGAATGAGAAGTGCAATGTGGAGTTTCAAATTTGTAATTATAAAGATGTGGCAGTATGTGATATAATGCATATGAATTTATGCCATATACTCTTAGGGAGCCCATGGCAATATGACATAAAAAAATTTCATGATGGAAGAAAAACCACTTATTCTATGGAAAAGGATGGAAAGAGACATACATTGTCACCTTTGCAAGATGAAGCAGTCCAAGAAGGTTAAATATCCAATATTTTACTGATGATTGGGAAATAACTGTTGCAAGAAGCCAAGAAAGAAGAAGAACTACATTTTTCCCTTATTGGTAAACCAAAGGTAATTTTAACTGCTACAAATTTAGATGCTTTGCCTATTGAAGTTCAACTTTTGTTGGATGATTATGCTAATACTATTGTGGATGATTCACCAAATGATTTACCTCATGTGAGAAGTATTAGTCATCACATTGACTTGATACCTGGTGCAAGTTTACCTAACAAGGAAGCTTACAGAACGAGTCCTCGAGAGAATGAAGAGATTAAACAACATATACAAGAGTTATTAGACAAAGGTTTGTTGAAAGAAAGTTAGTCCTTGTATAGTACCCACTATGCTTATCCTAAAGAACGATAATGGATGGCGTATGTGCACTGAATCCCGAGAAATCAATAAGATCACTATCAGGTACATATTTCCCTTACCTTGTATTTATGATTTGATGGATTGTTTGAGTGGTTCAAAGTATTTTTCAAAGATAGATTTGAAGAGTGGTTATCACCAAATAAGGATAAGAGAGGGTGATGAATGGGATACTGCATTCAAGACTAACAATGGACTATATAAGTGGTTAGTAATTCCATTTGGGATCACTAATGCACCTAACACTTTTATGAGATTGATGAATGACTCCTTGAAGGAATACACTGGAAAATTTGTGATAGTGTATCTGGATGATAGTATGATTTTTAGTTAGAATAAAGAAGAACATTTGAGACATCTTAACTTCGTGTTGGAAACCCTGTAGAAGGATAAGTTTCTCATTAATATTAAAAAGTGTAGTTTCCTGAAAAAATAATTGATTTATTTGGGATTTGTAGTTTCAGAAGAAGGGTTAAAAATGGATCCATAGAAGGTGCAAGCAATTTTGAACTGGCCAACTCCAAGGAATGCATATGTAATAAGTTTTACATCAAAATATGGTCATCTTGATCCATGTTTCAACCCTTTTCCTAATCCCTAATTTTTCCCTAGCTAAAGTGGATTAAAACTTAGGTTGTTCCTACCCCTTTTACCCTCTCTAGGAAGGTTGGCGCTCTTCACCCTAAGGAAAGGTGCACCAGCCCCTTGCTATATATCTTTCCACCTTGATAGGGTGTTACACTGGAACTCTTTCCCTTCATGCAAGGTGCTCTAGTCCATCTCTGGCGCTCTGTATCCTACAACAAGGTGCACCAGGGGTGTTCAGAGGGAAAAATTGGAAGCTTCGAGGCCCTTCTCGAAGGTGGTTGAGGTGGAGGATCATCCCTAGCTTCTAGGTGAGGTAGAACTTGATTCCTTAACCTAATGGGAGGATCCCTTAGACCTATCCTCTTAATATTCAATCTCCTTTATCCCTTTATACTTATAAATTGAACCCTCTCTCCATTGTGAAGGAAGGAAATACTATGGTACTTTTATGATGGTGGAATTTATAGGTGATCCATATCATCCTTTGGGAGGCAGAATATCATCATTTGGGTCGCTTAATATCACTCTTTGGAGTCTTTTCTTGGATATTTGGATGGAAGGTTGCAGCATTAAGTCTTAGTTTATGACATTCTTGTCCTATGTAATTTTATGTATCTCCTTGATTACAGTAATGCAAAAATATTTCCATAAATGTTATTGTGTTGATAATGTTTAGATATTTATTACTTGAATGTTATCTTAGATAAATTCATATATAGATATGCTTGTACTTTTTTCTTGTTTCCATATGCTCTACAAGGTTTTGCAGCTCAATATCTGAAATCTATGGAGATTGGATCAACAAAGAGGAAAATGATTTCAAGACCTCGGGTAAGTGATCTATATGTTAACTTGCATCTCTATTTGATCTAAGAAATTAGACTGTATTATGTACTTGATTTGGTCTAGATACACTTGGTCTAGGGATATCTTACATGAGTCCACTTGAATAGATTGATCCATCAACAAATTTGGCGACTCCATTGCAGATTAACATAGATTTGATTTCATTTGTTTTTTATTTCATGTCTCTTTATAAATCCATTTTCTAGCCTATAGAGAACCTCCCTCCTTTGGATTTTGTCTTTTGAAAGTTTTATCAATCCTCTTCACTCTTTTTGGGATTATTACTTGGCCTCTAGCACTTTTGCCTTAGGAAATCTAGCCTCTCTGCCTCTCTGGAGCACCTGGGTAGTGTATATAGAGAGAAAATGTCTTGCATGCACTCTTTCCCTTAAGATAAAGTGTTCCACTAGCACTCTTTCCCTATGTAGTAAGTGCACCATCCCCTCTCTATAACTCTGGTTCATTGTAGTAATGTACGCCAACACTTCAAAACCCAGAGATTAACTCATCTTTACTTCATTTTTTACTTTTGGTTTGATGGATTGTGGTTTGAAGGATGCAAATTATGGTCATGCAACCCCCTAGGCCCAACATTGTCTATGTTTGGAGTTTATTTTGTTGATTTTAGATGTTTTATTAGTTAAGTGAGTGACTTGGTTTTGGAGGGAAATTTCAATCCCCCACCTATTGGTTCAGTATTTCCATCCCTAATTATATTACCATATCTTTTTAGATATGTTCATATTTTTAGGTATGATCTCCAAGCCCTTCCTCCACCCTCAATCATTGATTTTTGGTTGCATTTGGTAGATTTGGATAAATTCTTGAGTGTTTTGTAGTTTTTTGGATGCTTGTCATATTCCATTTGATTTATGAATGATTGGAGTGCCGTAGGTATTCTCTCTTTTTCTATTTGTAGATATGAAAAAGAGTTTGGTTATCAAATTTCATTTTGATACACGCATTTGAAAATCGAAGTGCTTCTTTGCTTTGCTTTATGCATCGTCAATATATGTCACATCTTTGATTTCGTTTCACTTTTTGGACTATTATTGCAGAAAGTTAGAGTTATTGCACTCTAGGAAGGAATTCTTCTTTTCTTTACTGCTCATGTTCATTTTGGTTTGAAAATAAAAATCTTTCCCTACATTAGGTAGTTTTCATCGAAAGATAAATGTGCATCATTATGTAGCTACAATTTTCATTCTTTTTACATTTCTTGTCTACACCTCATGCATCCACTTAACCGCATAACATAAAATTAATGCTAGCTTCAACTAAAATCGTTTAGTGACTCTGTGTATGTTAGAGACATGTTCCAACATCATTAAGAATGGCAGTTGTCATTTATTTCCTGCACTACAACCCGAGGGCTTGTAGGTCTTCCACGTACCAACTAGTATATCGAATGGCTTTTCATGTACCTTCGAGTATATAGAAAAGTAATTCACATACTCATAGTATATCTGAAGGCTCATGTTGAGAGTTTGTGCATTAGACAACACCAATACAGAGTTGAGGTCCCCAGTACCTAGTGTATATTGAGAGACCCTGTTAGGATTCTTGTGACCAACTAAGTTAACCTTTTTGTCGTCTAGGTATCACAATACACTGAGAACAACACTCAGGGAGATTACTACAAATGTGTCGTCCAGGTAGTCAGGTATTAAAGAAAGGGTACTGTCCCAATCCTCCTTTTCACATTTTACTATTGGACCCTACGGTATATAGCGAGTTGTCAATCCTTGATAATATTGTGAGGATCCTGGCTTTTCATGCACTCCTATTCACATGAATTTCTTGTAAACTTTAGACTTGATTAGTTTTTGTGTTGTGTGGTACTTTAGAGACTCTTAGAGAGTTATAGATATGGGATACTCTCCTAGGATCACCAACCAAGAGACCCCCTTTCAGGGTATGTCTTTTTTTTCTCCTCGTTGTGGAGCTATTGGTCCTCCCTTCGTGGCCACTTTGAGTCTTCCCAGATTGACTATAGGATTACCTATGTTGTTATTCTCTAATATTGTTATACCAAATGCACCTTTTGTGTCGGATCATGGTCCTTCATTACATGAGCATCAACCTCATGTTAATCCTTCCCCTTCTTCCTCGAATGTTGAATCGACTTCTCTTTCTTCCTATTCACTTGTTGAAAGCTCTGAAGTTAGTAAACAAGTAGGTAAGAAGAAGATAAAAATGAAGGCTAAGAATAAGATAACTAAGAAGAAGGTAAAAGCTCCAACCTCTGATAGTCATGTTGTAAAACCATCACCTACTTATCACACTGCTGAGAGTGTTGGATTGTTCACAAGAACACCTCATAATCCTATGTTCCCTTGTATACTTTGCAAGGGTGACCATATTCTAAAATACTGTCATCGTTTGTCCTGGGTTTTAGAAGTGTGGTCTCATGCTTCTTAGCACCCCATGTCATCAGCCTATAGTCTTCACACTAATGATACCCCATCAACCAGTGACTCTATGGTTAAGAATCGGAAAGGAAAGGTCAAAAGTCCTTGCTTACTATGTAAGGAAATGCACCTTACTTACCTATGTAAGGAAGCTTCTATGTTGTTGGAATATTTTACTATTCCTCGTAAACAACTTCCAATAGGTTATCATAAGTTGTCCCTTGAAATACCATTGGTTGATAAAGTGGTTGATCCAGTTCCATCCTCAACCGATCCCACTCTCTCTTTAGAGAGTAAAGAACACATAGTTAGTCCCACTCTTCCTTTTGAGAGTGATGTTAAATTGGTTGAGTCGATGTCATTTCCACCTGATCCTACTCTTTCACCAGAGAGTGTTAAGATTGAACTAGTCACTTTGACACAGTCTTCATCTTGCCCCTCTCTTCTAGTTAAAAGTGAACTGAAACTCGTTGAAGTTTTCGTATTTATTTCCACTTGTTCTACACAAGAGGAAATTTTGTCTCTTTCTACATAACCCTCTCCAAGTAATGAGGTTATTTCCTTTGACTAGAGTAATCTAACATAATATCATCTTCATTCAAGTGTTCCTTTCCATATATATTTGCAAATTACCACTAATAGTATACTCCGTACTATTGTTGACAAAGGGTCTTATCTTAGTTTTGTATCCTCAATTGCTTGGAAATCCATAGATTCCCCTCCACTTGTTCCAGCCACCGATCAGATACTAGCTTCTAATCAAATACCTACTGCGCCATTGATTTTGCTTATGATTGGGAAATAAATTTTGCAAAAGTCAAGAAAGAAGAAGAACTACATTTTTGCCTTGTTGGTAAACCAAAGGTAATTTTAACTTCTACAATTTAGATGCTTTCCCTACTAAAGCTAAAATTTTGTTGAATGATTATTCTAATATTATTGTGGATGAGTTTCCAAATGCTTTACCTCGCATGAGAATTATTAGTCATCACATTGAATTGATACCTGGTGCAAGTATACCTAATAAGGAAGCTTACAAAATGAGTCCTCAAGAGAATGAAGATATTAAACAACATATATAGGATTTATTGGAAAAGGTTTGGTGAAAGAAAGTTTGAGTCCTTATGCATTACTCACTATGATTAGCCCAAAGAAGGATGGTGGATGGCTTAAGTGCACTGACTCCTGAGCAATAAATAAGATCACTATCAGGTATATATTTTCCTTATGTTGTATTGATGATTTGATGGATTGTTTGAGTGGTTCAAAGTAATTTTCAAAGATAGATTTGAAAAGTGGTTATCATCAAATAAGGATAAGAAAGGAGGATAAATTGGATACGTCATTCAAGACTAACAATGGACTGTATGCATGGTTAGTAATTCCATTTGGAATTACTAATGCACCTAACTCTTTTATGAGATTGATGAATGACATCTTGAAGGAATACACTGGAAAATTTGTGATGGTGTATCTAGATGATATTTTGATTTTCAGTCAAAATAAAGAAGAACATTTGAGACATCTTAAATTGGTGTTGAAAACCATGCAGAAGGAGAAGTTGCTGATTAATTTGAAAAAGTGTAGTTTCCTGAAGAAAGAATTGATTTATTTGGGATTCATAGTTTCAGAATAAGGGTTAAAAATGAACCCATAGAAGGCGCAATCAATTTTAAATTGGTCAACTCCAAGGAATGTGTAGGTAAGAATTTCTACACCGAAATATTGTCATCTTGATCCATGTGTCAACCTTGGTCATAATACCTAAAGTTTCCCTATATAAAGTGGATTGAAACTTAGATTGTTCCTAAGGCCGATGCTCTTCCTCCTAAGGCAAGATGTGCCAGCCCCTTGCTGGCTCTCTTTCCACCTTGATAAGGTGTTCCACTGGCACTCTTTCCCTTCAAGCAAGGTGCTCCATCCACTCTCTGGTGCTCTGTCTCCTACAACAAGGTGCGGCAGGGGTGTTTAGAGGAAAAAAATGGAAGCTTCGAGGCCCTTATTGAAGGTGGATGAGGTGGAGGATCATCCTTAGATTCTAGGTGAGGTAGAGTTAGGTTCCCTAACCTAATGGAAGGATCCCTTAGAACTCTCCTCTTAATCTTCAACCTCCTCTATCCCTTTAGCCTTATAAATTGAACCCTCTCTCCATTGTGAAGGAAGGAAATACTATGGTTCTTTTATGTTGGTGGAATTTCGAAGTGATCCCTATCATCCTTTGGGAGGAATAATATCATCCTTTGGGTAGCTTACTATCACTCTTTGGAGGTTTGGATTGGATTTTTGGATGGAAGGTTGCATCGTTAAGGCTTGGTTTCTGACACTCTTTTCCTATGTAATTTTATGTATCTCCTTGATTACAGTAATGAAAAACTCTTTCCATAAATGTTATTGTGTTGATAACATTTAGATATTTATTATTTAAATGTTACCTTAGATAAATTGATATCTATAGATGCTTGTACTTTTTGCTTGTTGCCATATGCTCTACAAGTTTCTGCAGCTCAAGATCTGAAATCTCTGGAGCTTGGTTCAACAAAGAGGAAAAGGATTTACAGACCTTAGGTAAGTGATCTATATGTTAACTTCAATATCTATTTGATACAAGAAAGTAGATTGTATTATGTACTTGATTTGTTCTATATCCATTTGGACTAGGGAGATCTTACCTAAGTTCACTTGAGTATATTGATCTAGCAACAAATTTGACGACTACCCTGGGGATTAACATAGATTTGATTTCATTTGTTTTCTATTTCATGTCTCTTTATCAATCCATTTTCTAGCCTCTAGAGGCCCTCCCTCCTTTGTATTTTGTCTTTTGAAAGTTTCTTGGACCTCCTTGACTCTTTTTTGGATTAGTAATTGACTTCTATTCCTTCTCCCTTAGGAAATGTATCCTCTCTGGTTCTCTCACACACCTGGGTAGTGTATTCAGAGCGACAATGTCTTGTACGAACTCTTTCTCTTAAGAGAAAGTGCACCACTGGCACTCTTTCCTTGTGTAGTACATGCGCTAGCCCCTCTCTAGAACTATGGTGCAGTGTAGTAAGGTATGCCGACCCTTCAAAAACCAAATATTAACTGAGGTTGTCTTCATTTTTGAATTTTGGTTTGATGGATTGTGGTTTGTAGGCTGCATATTGTGGTCACAAAACCCCCTGGGACAGACATTGTCTATGTTTGGAGTTTATTTTGTTGATTTTGGATTTTTTACTAGTCAAGTGAGTGACTTGGGTGTGGAGGGAAATTTCAATCCCCCACCTGTTACTTTAGTATTTCCATTCCTAACCACATTACCAGATCTTTTCAAATCTGTTTAGATTGTTAGGTATGATCTGCAAGCCCTTCCTCCACTGTCAATCATTGAGTTTTGGTTGCATTTAGGTATATTTGGAGCAATTCTAGAGTGTTTTGGATTTGTTTAGATGCTTGTCATATTCCTTTTGATTTATGGATGATTGGAGTGCTGTAGGTATTCTCTCTTTTTTCATTTGTATATATGAAAAGAGTTTAGTTCTCATATTTCATTTTGATACATGCATATGAAAAACGAAGTGCTTCTTTGCTTTTCTTTATGCATCGTCAAGATTTGTCGCAGGTTTGATTTCATTGTGCCTTTTGGACTATTATTGCAGAAATTTAGAGTTATTGTGATCTAGGAAGGAATTATTCTTTTCTTTACTGCTCATGTTCATTTAGTTTTGAAAATAAATGTATTTCCCTACCTTAGGTAGTTTTTATCGAAAGATAAATGTGCATCATTATGTAGCTACGATTTGCATTCTTTTTACATTTCTTATCTACACCTCATGCATCCCATTAACCGCATTAGATAAAATTAACGTTAAATTAAGATAAAATCATTTAGTAATGGTGTGTAAGTTAGAGACATTTTCCAGTGTCATTAAGCATGGAGGTTGTTGTTTATTGACTGCACTGCATCCCAAGGTCTTGTAGTTCTTCCACATACCAACCAGTATATCAAATGGATTTTCCCATACCTTTGGGTATATATAAAAGCACTTCACATACTCGGTAGTATATTGGAAGCCTCATGTCGAGAGGTTGTGCATTAGACAACAAAACTATGGAGTTTAGATCCCCCATACTAGTTGTATATCAAGAGACCCTCTTACGATTCCTATGACCAACTGAGTAAACCTTTTGGTCATCTTAGCATCACAATACACTGAGAATAACACTCCACGAGATTAATACAAACATATTTTCCAGGTGGTCGGGTATTCCAGAAATGGTACGGTCCCAATCCTCCTTTTCATGTTTTACTATTGGACCCTGTGATATATTATAATGAGTTGTGAAGCCTTGATAATCCTGTGAGGATCCTGAATTTTCATCCACCACTATTCACATAGTTTTCTTGTGAATTGTATACTTTATTAGTGTTTGTTTTTTGTGGTGCTTCAGAGACTCTTAGAGATTTCTTGATACGGGATACTCTCATGGGATCACTAAACAAGAGACCCCTTTTTAGGGTATGTCTTTTGTTTCTCCTCCACAATCCTTGTGGACCTGTTGGTCCTCCCTTCATGGCCACTTTGAGTCTTCCTGGATTGACTATATGATTACCTGTGTGTTTATTCTCCAATCCTGTTATACCAAATGCACCTTTTGTGTCGAATCATGGTCCTTCACTGCATGATCATCAACCTCATGTTAATCCTTCTCCTTCTTCCTCGAATGTTGAATCCACTTCCCTTTCTTCCTCTTCACCTGTTGAAATATTTGAAGTTAGTAAACATGCAGGTAAGAAGAAGATGAAAAAGAAGGCTAAGAAGAAGAAAACTAAGCAGAAGGTCATAGCTCCAACCTCTGACTGTCACGTTGGAAACCCATTAGCTACTTATCATATTGATGAGAGTGTTACATTGTCCACAAGAACACCTCGCAAGATTGAGTTCCCTTGTATACTTTGAAAGGGTGACCATATTCTAAAATACTGTCATGATATGCCTCAAGTTTTAGAAGTGTGGTATCATGCTTCCCAACACCCCATGTCATCAACCTCTGGTCTTCACACTAATGATACCCCATCAACTAGTGACTCTGGGGTTAAGATTTGGAAAGGAAAGTTCAAACGTCCTTGATTTCTATTTAAGGACATGCACCTTACTTACCTTTGTCCTCTCATGGATGAAGATTCTAAGTTGTTGGAAGATTTTACTATTTTTCAACAACGGATTCCAATGGGTTATCATAAGTTGTCCCTTGAAATCCCATTTATTGGTAAAGTGCTCGATCCAATTCCATCCTCGGTCGATCCCTCTCTCTCTTTAGAGACTAAAGAAAACATAGTTTGTCCCACTCTTACTTTGGAGAGTGATGTCAAAGTGGTCGAGTTAATGTCATCTGCACCCGATCCCACTCTTTCGCCATAGAGTGTTAAGATTGAACTAGTTGCTTTGAAACAGACTTCGTCTTTCCCTTCTCTTCCAGTTAAGAGTGAACTGAAACTTGTTGAAGTTTTCATATTTAGTTCTGATTGTTCTACGCAAGAAGAAATTTTGTCTATTTCGACATAACCCTCTCCAAGTAATGAGTTTATTTTCTTTGACTAGAGTAATCTAACATAATATCGTCTTCATTCGAGTGTTCTTTTCTAGATATTTGTGCAAATTACCGCTAGGAATATACTCCATACTATTGCTGGAAAAGGGGATTCTGTTAGTATTGTATACTTGGAAAGCCATAGGTTCCCCTACGCTTACACTAGTGATCGATTAGATAGTGGATTTTAATCGAAGACCTATTGCGCCTTTAGAGATCCTTCCTCATTTTCCTATCACTTTAGAAAGGAAAACTATCTATATCCATTTTATGGTAGTCCAAGGTCCCTTAAACCACATCATCGCATGACTCCTAGTCATCATACTTCCTTGAATTTCGTGCATGTTCTTGTGGTTCCTTCCCCTTCACCTATCGGGTCTCTTGAATATGGAAATCATGACGAAGTTCAGATGTTCGAAAACCATAACTTCTTCTCCTCATTAGGAAGTTATGGGGGCATGTCTCTTGTAAGGGGGAAACCCACCAACCTCTGGACAACATGTTGGATATGAACTATCAGTGAGCATAGTTCCCTTTATGTCCCAAGCTCATTAAAAAATGAAACAAATTCCTGGGAGAATGGTTCCCTCTCTGTGTCAAGCTCATTAAAAAATGAAACAGATGCTAACAAGCATAGTTATTTTCTGTTTCAATCTTGTGTAACAATGAAATAAGTCCCCACAAGCCTAGTTATTTCCAGTTTCAAGCTTGTGTAAAAATGAAACGGGCCACTTTGAGAAAAGTTCCCTTTTTGTGTCAAGCTCGTTAAAAAATGAAAATGATACTTCCATTGTGTTAAGCCTCAATTTTTTGAACCTTCATTTCATCTTCTCGTAGCTATTGATCCTCTTTCTTCATTTGTTTCTAGGGATGTTTTCTCTTAAAATAACCCAAAATTTAGTTAGAAAATAGTAAGCAGACAAAAAATCTTGGGGGGCATGTACCATACCTCTTTATGTTGGAATTTAGCTACTTCATTATTTATTGGGGGAAAGTACCAACCACTAGATATCATGTTGGGAAATCACCCATAAATGGGAGTCATTTTGAGCATACCTTCTTTTAGTTTCGACGTCGCTAAATCATGAAACGATAATTTTGACCAGAGTTCCTATTCTTTGTCAAGCTCGTTAAAAAATGAAGAAGATACTTTGAGAATTATTTCAACCGATCTTCAAGCTTGTTAAAAATAGTAAGATGGTGTTGATCTTATTTTTCATTTTTATGTGCTCTGGTTAAACATGAAAAGTGGTTTGAGATTACTTTATCACTTTTTCATGCTCTGGATTCAAACATGAAAAAGGTTCTTAGTTCCTTTTATACCTTCGGCGTGCTCATTAAAAACTCAGTGAAGAGGTATAGAGTGTACTTTTATTGTTTTTCAAACTCATTAAAATTGGATTATGAAAAAATAACCCTAATAGAGTCATCTTTAATCTATTTTTGGACTCTTAAAATGTGAAAAGATCGCAAAGTGAACTTGTCTTCTGCATGCTCGTAAAAGGACCTAAAGATTCGTCTTCCTGGTGATAGTTTACCCCTTTTTGGGGCTAGGGGCACTACTAAAAAAAGGGGTATACTCCACCCAATCATGACTGGAAGAGTTCTCCTAGGAATAATTTATGCTTTTTCGGGCCTCGGGGATTAAATTTATGAAAAATTCCATTCTAGAGTATTCCTAGTCATTTTTGAATCTCTAAACATGAAATGACGAATGAGTTTGCCTTCATTAGACTCATAAAATCAAACAATGAAGGACCCTTTCTGGGAATGAACCCCTCCTTTCTCAAGTTCATAAAACATATGAGAATGGACTCATCACTTGAAGAGATACAAGGATTGTTTGTTACACTCTTTGAACTCATAAAAATGAGAAATAGGTACTCATCCTTCGTGATGGAGAAATTAAGGGAAGATTTTGTGTTTCATTGTAGTTTTGGAAGTAAATAATTACTCTTGAACATGGAACTCATTTACATATGTATTTCATACTTGGCTAATCCATTTGTCTTCAAGTTGTGCTTTCTCCTTGAGTCTTCGTGCTAGTTTGGTATCAGTCTTGCCAAAGTCAATACTGCTAATTCATGCCATGCTCATGTTCAAGAGAGATTTGGTCATCTGTTCACTGTCTGAAATCAGTTTACCTTCTATCATGTTGGTCATCTCCGAGTCAGTTTCATACATCACTGTATTGTCTGGTTTACTCTAAAAAATATGTGATCGTGTTTTGTGTCGATGAAGGGGGATATCATCATGTCCCTCCTTCGACAAGTATATTCCTATCGACTTCAACACATCATTCGGGAATTAGAATTAGAAACCAAGACAAGTAACTTTGGCCTGCATGACTCAATTGCAGGTTACCTCACTTTCAACATGAGTTTACATCATTGACTCTTGATTGAAAGATCCCATTGAGTGTTCAAATCCAAGTCCTTTATTCGCAGTCGATGGCATGTAATGAGATAACTTGGGAATCATTGACATCAATGTTAATCTCCCTCGCACTTGTTAACAGTTTACATTAATGACTGGTAATCAAGTGGTTTCTACCATGTTCAACATCAAGACATTATAATCACATGGTTAGATTCATATCATTGTGGAATCGGCTTGAATACCTTGGGTTTAATTGATATCTTTCCCAGGTTACTATGGATTTTCTTTAAGTCATATTACACAGATCCACTCTATATTGGTCGTGGTTTTTTTATCATCTCTTCATGGATCTACATTTGTGTCTAGTAGCCATGATTGTGTTCAGTCAATCTCTAATACAAAGGATCTATAATGTATTGGTTAGAATCCATATTGTGATTTATGTGATATTTGAGTTAGTTATACTGCAGCAGCTTCCAACCAACATCCCTTCCTTCTATTTATTCACTTCACAAAGAATTCACCTATCACATTCCTCTAACTTCATACTCTGAGGGACATTCTATTACACCAACATCTTGTCATATTGATCCATGTGTCAACATTGTTCCTAATCCCCAAATTTTCCCTAGCTAAAGTGGATGGAAACTGAGGTTGTTCCTACCCCTTTTACCCTCTCTAGGAAGGATAGCAGTATTCCTCCTAAAGTGAGGTACACCAACACCTTGCTAGCTCTCTTTCCACCTTGACAGGGTGTACCATTGGCACTCTTTCCCTTCATGTAAGGTGCACCAGCCCCTCTCTAGTGCTATGTCTCCTACAACAAGGTGTGCAAGTGGTGTTTACAAGGAAAAATTGGGATCTTCGAGGCCCTTCTCGAAGGTGGATGAGGTGGAGGATCATCCCTATCTTCTAGGTGAGATAGCATTTGGTTCCCTAACCTAATGGGAGGATCCCTTAGACCCATCCTCTTAATATTCAACATCCTCTATCCCTTTAGCCTTATAAATTGAACCCTCTCTCCATTGTGAAGGGAGGAAGGACTATGGCACTTTTATGATCGTGGAATTTCTATGTGATCCCTATCATCCTTTGGGAGGCTTACTATCACTCTTTGGAAGCTTGGCTTGGATTCTTGGATGGAAGGTTGCAATGTTAAGGCTTAGTTTGTGACATGCTTTTCCTATGTAATTATATATATCTCCTTGATTACAGTAATACAAAAATATTTCCATAAATGTTATTGTGTTGATAATGTTTAGATATTTATTCCTTAACTATTATCTTAGATCATCATATATAGATATTCTTGTACTATTTTCTAGTTTCCATATTCTCTACAGGGTTTTGTAGCTCAAGGTATGAAAGCTCTAGAGCTTGGATCAACAAAGAGGAAAGGATTTGCAGACCTTAGGTAAGTGATATATCTGTTAACTTGCATCTCCGTTTGATCTAGGAAAGTATGTTGTATTCTATACTTGATTTGTTCTAGATTCACTTGGACCACCAAGAACTTTCTTGAGTCGGCTTGACTAGATTTATCCAGCAACAAGACATTTTCGTGGTATTGCAAGGTTTTATATAAAATTCATCAAAAATTTAGTCCAATTTTTGCACCTATAATAGACACCTTCAGGGGAATTAGACAATGTTTCAAGTGGACATAAGGAGCTTCCAAAAAATTCAATTTGTTGAAGAAGAATATTACAGAGAAGGCCTATTCTATATTTGCCAAGTTTTGACAAAGTTTTTCAAGTAGAGATAGATGCTAGTGGGAAAACAATGGGGGTTGTTCTGAGTCAAGAACAGAGACCAGTAGCATACTTCAATGAGAAATTAATGTTGGAAAACAAAAGTATTCCTCATATGATAAAGAATCATATGTCGTTCTGCAATCTCTCAAGAAATGGAGGCATTACTTGATTACCAAATAGTTTGTTTTATATTCTGATAATCATGCTTTGTAGTTTATAAATTGTCAACCTAAATTGAATCAGAAACATGCTAAGTGGGTGGAATTTTTGCATAACTTTACCTTTGTGATCAGGCATACAAGTGGAAAATATAATAAGGTTGATGATGCTTTGAGTAGAGAAAATTCGATCTTGCAGGAAATTAAGGTCAGTACTTTGGGATTTGAAAATTTGGTTAATATGTATAAGGAAGATGTGTATTTTAAGTATATATATGCATGCTGTGAGAATCCAGTTTCCCACAATAGAAGTCAATGGTCGGACTACATGCTACAAGAAGGATTTTTGTTCAAAAGTAGTAAACTGTGCATTCCTTCTTGTAAGGGAAAAATTGTACTTAAAGATGTCCAAATGTGAGTTTCGAAAGACATATTTAGTCTATATAGGTTACATTGTAGTGGGTGGTGAACTGAAAATTGATCCCTCTAAAGTGGAGGTCATTGTAAATTGGACTAAGCCAAATAATGTAATAGATGTAAGAATCTTTTTGGGAGAAACCATATAATGGAGGAAATTCATTATGAACTTCTCCTTCATAGCTTCCCCTTTACATGCTTTGACAAGCGTGAACAAATTATTTTAGTGGGAAGACAAGGAACAAAAATCCTTCGATACATTGAAAGAAAATATCAGCATAACTGTAGTACTTGCACTGTCAAATATACAACATCCATTTGAGATAGAAACTGATAGTAGTGGTTATGCAATGGAGGCAGTCTTAATGCAACATAATAAACCAATATGCTATCATTCTGGAACTTTTTGTAAAACAATAATAAACTATCCAACCTATGATGAAAAGTTGTATGCATTAGTACAGAGTGTAAATAAGTGGAAACTGTTAAAATAATCAACCCATAGTTAGCTACCTTAGACATTAAATTAATCATTTTTGTCTTATTTGCCTAGTTTCATGATTCCACCTTATGCAAGTTGTCATTTGCCTATCCATAGTGGTCAAACTTGCCTATTTTTACTCATGTAGCGCTTGGGAAACCTCAAGGAATCAATTCTACTTTATTCCTAGCCTCCTAGGCGCCCTTCTTCTTTTTCTGCTTTATTTCCTGCTTTTTCAATGCTTTAAGGCAATTGGGAAAGTTTGACTAGGTGAGGTTAACTAGTTTTTTGTCCTCCACATCCTCCACTATTTTCTTATATGAAAAGCATGTATGAGTTGTCCTTCCATCATCTTTTAGCTTGCCTAAGTACTTTTTCCAATTCATGAGCTCCTTAGCTGATTTGGAAACTACTTTATGCACCTATGGGGGAATTGCTTAATTTTAGTAAGCCTGCTTTTGATTAGATTCGAATTGCCTCCTCATGCATTCGAATACATTATGTAATTATTTAATGCAGCAACCTATCATGTTACAGGGTTGGATATTGTACACTGAGTTAATATAGTTTAGTGTTCAGCTCCATATTCAGTCTCTTTTGTGAGTGGTTTTGCATGTACAATTGATAATTGTTGTGAGTAAAATTGTTCTATCACTGGGTTCAATTTCCACATGGTATCAGAGCCATTTTAGATCAATTTCTCTCCTTCAATTTTGTTTTGTAGGTTTGACATCAGTGACTGGGATCCTTCTACTAACAGCCGGGACAATTTCTAAGCTATGGATCAATCTCAGAAGATCATCTTGACTCCCTTCAATTTCTTTGAATGGAAAGCAGAGATGGAGATATTGTTGAGAGAGAAAGGCCTCTACAGGGTGACTATGGAAATAGAATTAGATCCCAATGCAGTTGCAGAGAAGATAAAATGGCACAAGAGGAGGGATGAGGCCTATGGTCTCTTGTGTCTGAGTATTTCTAGAGACTTCATTTTCCATCTTGATGGATTGACATCACCAGATGAAGTATGGGAGAAGTTTTGTGATCTTTTTGGAAAGACAAATGAAATAAGGGGACATCAAATTGAAAATGAACTGATCTCCCTGAGTCCAAATAGCTTTGAATCCCTGCAACTCTATTTCTCCAAGTTCAAAGCACTTGTTTTGCAGCTAAAACAATGTGGGATTGAAAATAAGGATGATCAGCTGGTCTTGGCCATACTCTCGAAGCTTGGCCCTGACTATTCAGTGTTTGTTTCGACCTTCTATGCCACAAAGTTGACAGCTCGAACCTGGAAGATGCCTAGCCTTGCATATTTCATGGAATCTCTCACACAAGAACAAGACAAACTAGTGATGATGGGCACCATCAAACCATCCAAATACCAAGCTCTGGTTACTGGAGATTAGAGGGTGTATTCAAAAAGCAAAAAGAAATATAAAAAGCCACCTGAGCAAAAGAGAGACAAGAACAAGTCTCCGGAGGAGCCACAAGGTTCCAAGAATAACTACCAGAAGAAGAAGAATAAAGGAGAAATGAGCAAGTGTGCATACTGCAATAAGGTAAATCACACTGAAAGATCTTGTATGAAGAAGAAAATAGACATGCTGACCCAACTCTTGGAGAATAATGGCATCTCCCTTCCAGATAGCTCAAAGAAGAGAGAAGGAGGATCAAGTTTAGAAGACAGAGAGAGAGTTCATGCATTGGTTGCTGGCACATCAAGCTCACCTAGTTTCATCATTGATTCTGGAGCTTCAAGACATATGGTTTCGACCAAGGAGGCATTCTCCTCACTTGACATGTCGAAAGGTCCACCAATAGTACTGGGAGATGACTATCTCACTGAAAGTTTGGGCAAAGGGAGGATTGATCTTGATCATGGTCAGTTCAGCAATGTGTTGTATGTTCTTGGTCTTGCCTCCAACCTCTTATCAGTGTATCAGATGAACCACAATGGGTCTCCAAAGAAGGTCATATTCTCCCCTAATGAATTTGAGATCACAGAGATTTCAAGTGGTAAAGTCATTGCAAAAGGAGTTGAAAATCATACTCAGAAGGTATACATGTTCTCACACTTCCTGCCCTACTCAAACCCCTCTGCTCTTCTGATTCATGCTATTGAAGCAAGCAAGATTTGGCATGAAATATTTGGCCACCTAAATTAAAAGTATCTTTCTGATCTTAGTGAAAAAGTGATGGTCATAGGGTTACCAAAGATAAAATTTTCCAAAGGAGTCTCCCAAGGTTGTATCGTAGGAAAACACCCAGAGCATAAATTTGAGAGAGCTAGTCATGAGAGAACCTCTACACCCCTCGAGTTGATCCACAGTGATGTTGCTGGCCCATTCCCTCATATGTCCATGATTCAGGCCAAATATGCATTGAATTTCATAGATGAATTTTCCAGGTATTGCTGGGTTTACTTCCTGAAACACAAGTCTGAAGTTTTTGGCCTCTTCAAAGTCTTTAAGGCTTTGGTTGAAAACCAGTCTGGGAGGAAACTCAAGGTCCTCATATCTGACAATGGTGGTGAGTATGCCAATTTTGAGTTTATTCAATATTGTGCAGATGCAGGTATTCAGATGCAGCACTCTATCCCTTACACACCACAACAAAATGGTATTGCTGAGAGGAATAATAGATCACTGAAGGAGATGGCAACATGCATGATGAAGGCCAAACATTTTCCACCAAATTACTGGGCTGAAGCTATCAAATATGCATCCTATATCCAGAATAGGGTGCCTCATAAAAATCTTGATGGTATGACTCCTTTCGAAGCTTGGAGTGCGCACAAGCCAAATGTGACCCATTTCAGGATTTTTGGCTCAAGGGCTTGGGCTAGAATTCCAACAGAAAAGAGAAAGGCTTTGCAGCCCCAAAGCCAAGAGTGCCTATCTGTTAGGTACTCTAAAGATTCAAAAGGGTACAAGCTGATAAATTTGAGCACAAACAAAGCCTTCATTGAAAGGTGTGTTCGGTTTCAAGAAGAACCCCTAGCAGCGGTGGAAGTGGGAAAAGCCTCTTCACCACCAGAACCTCTGAAAGTAAGTGAAGAGTTTGTTGAACATGCTGATTCTGATATGTCTGATAGTGATGAGTTTATTTCATATCCTAACAGCCCTACAAGGCTGAAATGGGCATCCAAGACCATTCATGTAGCAGGAGAGCTAGCTGGGAATCCCAATGACCCTAGGAGGACTAGATCTCAATTTGAGAGTGCTCTGTGCATGAAGGATCCTATGTTTGCTGAGAAATGCTATCTGATGGTGGAATCAGATCCTTAGACATATGAATATGCAGCAGGAGATCCAAGATGGCAAGTATCCATGAAGGAATAGTTCAGCTCACTCCAAAAGAGCAACACTTGGGAGCTAGTGGATCTTCCCCCAGGGAGGAAGCTAGTTCAGTGTAAGTGGGTGTACAAGACAAAATTTTCTGCTGATGGTTCACCTATGAAGTACAAGGCTAGATTGGTATCCAAGGGCTACTCATAGGTTCATGGCATATATTACAATGAGACCTTTGCACCAGTGGCAAAGATGGACTCCATCAGGCTAGCCTTAGCCATTGCAGCTTCAAAGCAACGAGAGGTACATCACATGGATGTAAAGTGTTCCTTCCTGAATGGAGATATCACTAAAGATATATAAATGTAGCAGCCTCAAGGATTTTCTACTAACCCATCTCTTGTGTGCAGCTTGAGAAAGTTATTGTATGGGCTAAAGCAAGCCCCCAGGGCTTGATATGCCAAGATTGATAGCTTCTTGCTATCACTGAATTTTGTTCGGTTCAAATTAGATCCAAATGTCTATTTGAAGTTAATTAATGGTTCATTAATGATCATTTTGTTATATTTTGATGACCTTCTCATTACAGGAAGCTCAAAAGATGAGATTGCTTCCTTGAAGGGTGCAATGAACCAAGCCTTCTCCATGACAGATTTGGGGCTCTTAAGCCAATTCTTGGGGCTTGAGATTGCTCAAACCAAAGCTGGAATCAAGGTGCACCAGTCCAAGTATGCCTTGGATTTGCTGAACAAATTCAAAATGAAGGATTGCAAGCCAAGCAAGACTCCTTTCCTTTCAAGAGTGAAGCTGGAAGAAGCTGATTCTTCACCTATGGTAAACAATACACTGTATAGGCAATTGATTGGATGTTTGTTGTATCTTACACATACTAGACCTGATATTTATTATGCAGTAAGTGTGGATTATAT
>LPNX010665168.1:496681-531723 GCA_001517045.1 Pseudotsuga menziesii | reverse complement strand
GAGATCCATTGGAAAGTAGCCAAAAGGATCCTTAACTTTGTTCAGGGAACAAGGACACATGGGATCTTCTATAAAGCAAAATCTGATCTTGATTTGATTTGATTGGGTTTACTGACAGTGATTGGGCAGATGACAGCAAAGACAAAAATTCCACATCAGGATATGTGTTCATGCTTGTAGAAGGGCCAATCAGTTGGTCAAGCAAGAAATAGAGTGCCATTGCACTCTCATCTACAGAAGCAGAGTACAGAGGAGTTGTAATTACAACAATTCAATGTTTATGGTTGCAGGGGTTACTTGGATAGTGTGGCTTCGAATCAAAGTACTAAACTACCATCTACTTTGATAAACAGAGTACCATTGAAATCTTCAATGATCCAGTTCAGAAGCAGAGAACCAAACACATTGAGATCCATATGCACTACATCAGAGAGCTTGTGCATGATGGCACCATTCACCTACTCTTCTGTTCATCTTCAGAACAAGTAGCTGATATATTCACCAAAGCATTTTGTGAGAAGAACTTCAACAATATCAAATCACTCCTAGGGATTTCTGATCATGCTATGAAGCATGAGTGAAGACAAGATTTCCAAATTTTGTTTTATAGTCCATGTTTAAGGGAGGATTTTCCCATGTGGTTTTTTCCTCTTTCCTTGTTTAAATGGACATGCAGTATGTAAAGGGTGAATAATCCTTGCTTGTAGGCCCTATAACTTTTTTATATATTACTCATAAGTCAAGCTTAATCGGGGGTGTTAGAATAATCAACCCATAGTTGGCTACCTTAGACATTAAATTAATCATTTTTTCCTTATTTTCCTAGTTTCATGATTCCACCTTATGCAAGTTGTCATTTGCCTATCCATAGTGGTCAAACTTGCCTATTTTGACTCATGTAGTGCTTGGAAAACCTCAAGGAATCAATTTTTCTTTATTCCTGGCCTCCTAGGCACCCTTCTGCTTTTTCTGCTTTATTGCCTACTTTTTCAGTGCTTTAAGGCAATTGGGAAAGTTTGACTAGGTGAGGTTAACTAGTTTTTTGTCCTCCACATCCTCCACTCTTTTCTCCTATGAAAAGCATGTATGAGTTGTCCTTCCATCACCTTTTAGCTTTCCTAAGTGCTTTTGCCAATTCGTGAGCTCCTTAGCTGATTTGGAAACTACTTTATGCACCTATGGGGGAATTGCTTAATTTTAGTAAGCCTTCTTTTGACTAGATTCGAATTGCCTCCTCATGCATTCGAATCCCTTATGTAATTATTTAATGCAGAAACCTATCATTTTATAAGGTTGGCTATTGTACACTGAGTTAATACAGTTTAGTGTTCAGCTCCATATTCAGTCTCTTTTGTGAGTGATTTTGCATGTACAATTTATAATTGTTGTGAGTAAAATTGTTGTATCATTGGGTTCAATTTCCATAGAAACATTACCTAATGGGTAAATAAACAGTTATACATATTGATCATCAACCACTACATTATTTACAATCAAAAGCTAAGATACAACAATCAAGGCATTTGAGGTGGATGGGTTTTATACAACAATTTCATTTAGTTATTAAGTATAAGAAAGGAATTCAGAACAAACATGTAGATATGTTATCTAGACCTCCAACAAATGATTCTATGTCATTCAACAAAGTCCTCTAGTACATGCAAGTATATGACTCACTAAGGAATATGAAGACTTTAAAGAAGTATATGACTCACTAAGGCATGACTATCAGAATGAAGAATTAAACTATCATATCAATGAAAAGTTGTTGTATAATATTGGAAAAATATGTATTCCACAAAGTGAAAGAGTGCATGTTATAAGAGAATCTAATACTTCTCTCATTTCAAGACATTTTGGAGTCGGAAAAACTATAGCACAATTACAAAAGATTTGTTATTGGAATCGAATGAATGATACAGTGTACAGATATGTGAAAGGTTGTGTCATGCGTGCAACAATTAAACCAAATAACATAAAATTAGGCTTGTACTCTCCACTTCCACTTCCTTCTCATCCATGGGAAAGTTTTTCAATGGACTTTGTAGGAGGCTTACTAATGTCTAGAAAAGGACATGATTATCTATATGTTGTTATGGATTGATTTGGTAATATGTGCATACTCATGCCTTATAAAAAGGATATCATTGCTGAGATGACTTCTCATTTGTTCTTTCAAAATGTATGTGTCCATTTTGGACTTCCTACTTCTATCATATTTTATCAAAATTCCCACTTTCTCGGGAAATTTTGGTAATATTTATGGGAACTTATGGCCACAAATATTAAGAAAAGAACAACATTAATCCACAAACCGATAGAAAAATTGAAGTGGCCAACCAGACTGTGGTACATATTCTTTGATGGTACTGTGCTAAGCATCCTAATATTTGGGATGAACCATTGCACTGGGTTCAGCATGCCTGCAATAGATCCATGCACTCTTCAACATAGAATTATCCATTTGGGACATGTTTTGGGTACTTTCCAAAGTCTCCATTAGACTTTGTTTTTTGCAAAGATACAGTGGAATGCGGACAGGTTGATGTGGATAAATCTAAGAAGTTTATATAGTAGATCTAGTTAATTCATCAATCAATGTAGGAACAATTGGAATCAAGTGAGGCCAAGTACAAAGAACATCATGGAAAGCATCGTATAAATCATCATTTCCATATTGGTGATTGATTATGGATTCATATAAGAAAATATCTACTCGAAGGTGAAGATAAAAAGTTAAAACCTATCAAATATGGGCCTTTTACATTTTTGGATAAACTCGGTAATAATGCTTTTCAGTTAGAATTGCCTCCTTATATTCAAATGTATTCCATTGTCAATGTGGAAAATTTTAAGCCGTATGATCCTCCTATGATTGTAGACCAATACGTACATGTTGAAGCACCTTCTATGGATGAGTTTTCCCTTGACTACCATAATGAACTTCAGCAAGATGTAATATTTGATAAGAAGGTTAGATATTCACGAAGAGGAGACATGGAATTTCTTCATGTGGGGATGAAAGGAATGCATCCAATTAAAGGAAGGTGGCTAGATACCAAAAGAGTGAGTTATTTGTACCCTCGCCTATTTTTTGAATGATTCCATGCTTTTGGTGGCCCAAAATCTTCCTAGTGGGAATGGTTTATCCAAGAGGATCTCAAAGATTGATCACAATGAAAGTCTTAAAAAAATTAATTAAATATTGTATGTGTAAATATCTCATCAACATATTTTCGGAAACATTTGTTTCACATGAAACGACCTCCGGATGCAAAAGTTATTGGGTTTTTAAATATCAACAAAAAGGTTAAAATGTTAAAAAAATGGCAAAAAGGGGGTCACATGGAACACCCATAGGGTTCCATATGGGAGGTATAGTTAGCATAATGAGGCCATGTGGAAACACCATAGGGTGTTACATGGACCATACCAGTGAGGTGGCAGGTTGAGAGAGTGACATGTGGCATTGACTTCGATGACGAAGGTACAAGTGGGCCAATTAAGTGCTGCCACATGGCATCCCCATTGGAAGGATATTGTAAAGTTTACTAAAATTTGTTGTAGACCATGGGAATTGAATGCTCAACCTCCAAGTACACAACTTCTCCAACAAGCCCACCTAGATAGAGCTCTAAACAATAGTTCTTAACATGTATAGAACACATCTTGTATTTAAGGTTTAACAAGTATTATGTTTGAAAGGGGGGGTTGAGGGATAAGCCCTTGAACCATAAGCCAACATCGAGGCCAATATAATATTTCAAAATTTTATTTCCCAAATTTTTCCTTGGGTCAGAATGTCCTAATCACATTTTCCATATTCATGAGAGTTTGTCAAATTGATGTTAAGGGTCAAATAATTGCCAAGGAGGAAAATTACTAGTTTCCTAGGTTCGGGGTGGAATCTTTGGGATTTGGAATAAGGGGGGAAATAAATGATGTTTGAACATTAGAATGGAATAAATATTTAATAAAGGATCTAAATAAATAAATACAATGGAAAATCAAAGTGGCAATTTATCATGAAGACACATGGAGGATGTGGGACCCACACAAGCTAGATTTTCTATGCCACATGGCATTCTCCTCTTGTCATTTCGAATCCATAAGAATACCAAGGGTCTTGGGATGATTTATAAGGTCAATATATTTGTCATGAATTAATTTAGGTTGAATTGGAGTGGAAGAGGAAGAGGTAGAGGCATTTTGGATCTAGTGAGACACTTGGAATAGATTCCCTAGCTCTATGACAACATTGATGAAGATGCTATGACACCTATGACAAAAATAAGATATGAAGGCTGGAATATGACATATTTGACATTTCTTGTCAAAATAGAGTGTCCAAGAGGGCGCTCATGTGATTTTGGGAAGCTCAACTGGTTTCTACTCAAATTGGGGGAAGATGGAAGGCTAGGAAAGTGAGGACACATGGAAAATCTTAAACCCACAACCAAATTCGAATTGTCTTGAGTTTGTGTATCGATTGGTAACCTTATAAGGATAAGGATTTTTATGAAATATAGGAATCAATTAAGAGAATTTATTTTTATCATTTGATAAATTTGTATTTGTGAATTGAGAGAGCTAGTGGATGATTAGTTTCTTTCCTTAGCCAATTTTGAGGGTGAAAGGTTCCCATCCAAGTTGGTGTTTGGAGAGGCCAATCAGGTATTTCATGGAGATTTAATGGATTTGTATTTTTAGGTGTAATATACAGCTAATATTGTGGTTCCTTCTATTGCAGCACTTTCTCTCAACCATTTCCAGTTTTTATTGCATATTCTTGCTCCTGGAGGGATTGCGCTTTGGGTCAGATATTGATTTCTTTGGGGGAGATTATAATGCCCCATTATTTTATGTTTTGATGTAAATTATCTGTATTTAAATTTCAGAATACTCTCAGGTAGAAATACTGAAATATTTCATGTAAAAATTTTTATCACTGAAGAAATAGTGTCATTTCCCCACTATCTTGTCGTGAACCAATTTGATGTTGATGGATTTGAATGGATAAGTAAACTATTGATGGTTTATGGATGAATGGACTATTATTTATTTATTTAAATTCCATAAGACTCTCAGGTAGAAATATCCAAAATATTTCATGTATAAATGTTAAACAATGAAGAAACAGTGCCAATTCTCAACTACCTTGTTGTGAACCAATATAATGTTGATACATTCGAATGGATAAGTGAAATACTGATGGTTTATGGATGAATGGAATTTTATTTATGGATTATATGATTTTAATTTTCTGTAAATAATAGTTTGGAGTTATTTTGTTGAGTTTCATAGCATTTGGAGAAATTTTCCTATCATTTTCCCCAACGTTGGAACTAATCTTTTTGCATCTGATTTAAGGGAGTTATAGAAGACATTAAAAGTTGAATGGTGATGCATGTTAATTCATATTGATATAATTTAAATTTCCACTACTTCCATTCATAAATTCAAGTTGTCTTGACTCGATTTGAGAATCCATTTTGAGTATTCATTATGGGGGAATTAGAACCCCAAATTACTAGCCACCGCTCCTACCTTGACCAAAATATTGAAAAAGTTTGAAGAATCCGTTAGAGGGTCATAAAGCTTCCGTGAAAATCATATTCAAAACTTTATATCATTCATATACCTTCTATGAATATTTGGTAGCATTTGGACCAATTTAGATACCTAGACATCAAAACTAGTCAAAGGTCGAAATTGGAGAAAAAAGTGAAAAATTGTTCATTGAATAAAACTTCATGAAAAAGGACATTACACAAACACATACCAACGTGACCGACATAATAAAGTTCCAACAAATAGCCAAGTCACATCCCAAAAATCCATCGTAGAGTCAACATGGAAAACCAAGCCACAATCAAAATCAATATTCCAACATATTATGCGAAGTCGTTTGGGATGGATCCCATGACCTCCACTCTAGAATTACACTATGTTACTCTTGTCGAGGAAAGTGTTCCTATGGATAGGGTTTAAGAGGCCATCAACGTACTGGGGTTAAAAGGTGGATGCATATAGTTATACAAGTAAATATAAATAAGGTCAAGGATTGGAATGGTTCATACCTTAACAAATGAAGGTTGATCTAAGAATCCCTTCAATCCTCCTATTTCTCCTCTTTCTCCAAGAGACCTGTAAAACAAATTATACCTTCCTCATACCAATATGACCATATGTAAAACAATGATAATCAAAGTAATATGAAATCCTTATCTGATTAACATAAACATATGATCATAAAAATAGATTCAATCACATGTTGAACAATGATTTGGGAAAAAGAAGGACATCACATATTTATTAATCATTAAAAGAAGTAAAAATATACCTTCTCTTCAAGCTGGGAACCTCACGAAAAGGAGAAATATTCCAGGGAAAAGAAGGGGGGAATGGGAGTCCCAATTCCTCCAACATAACAATGAAAAGGTTCAAGTATCCTATCATGGACCTCTCTACCTCTATTTATATGTTTCTAAAGAGATAGGGTTGAAGACAAAGTAGTTACAACTAAAGGAGTCAGCTGCATAACCACCCAAACTACCCAAAATTCGAGAAAGATCTATTTTTGACGTGTACAGGAAAAATACACGGGTTGCAGTGACAACAGTTGTGTATACAAAGGAATGCATGATTTACAATGTCAATAGTTTCGTACACAAAGGGATACATGGGTGCCATGTAGAACAAGTGACATATAATATGTGGGTACCATGTATGACAAGTCACGTATAGGTCAAATATGCTCATTTTAAGGGTACTTATGGGACGTTTCATACTATAGTGTATTCTATAAAGTTTTATCTAACTCATATGAATTTACAATGGTGTAGAGAAGAGGTCAAATGAACTTATAGAAATATGGACATGGGTCCTCCAATATATGTGTTTTTTCAGTGACTTTCATGAAGTATCATCATAGAAGTGTCGACATGCGACGGAATCATGGGAAAGTGGTCACATGAAGAGATGTGTCATTTTTGGCTATACAGATGCCCCCTAATGTATGAGGTTAGAGGGGAAGATGATATCTGAAATATATTGTGAAGGAAACAACTGATTATGGATAGAGCAGAAAATCCAAAATCAAAAGGCTCGAACATAGGTACTTGAAAGAGAGATAAATGTTAGACAAAAATAATCTCTGGTACATACAAATCCTGATACAAAAAATCTCCATAAAGATACAAGAGGATATAACATATGTATAACTTATGAAACTATCATGGTCGCTCAATATGAAAAAAGGTGCCATATAAAATCTAAAGGATTTATGGCCACAAATGAACAAGGTGGATTTTTACACCTAAAAAATACATTGTTTCATGCTTACCCTTCAGAGAGCCTGGTTAGAGATTCTTAAGGTGAATTTTTTCCATCTTAGAGAGACCGACACATTTACTCAGTTATTATAGAGCGTCGTTGACGATTTCTCCTTCTAAGCAAAGAGCGTTGGTGCCTTTTGTCTCTTGACATTAGGCGTCATTGGTGCTCTTTCCCTTTCAGAAAAAAGTGTCGATGCCTTTTCCCCTTAATCCAAAAGCACCAATGGACTCAAAACAAGAAAAAAATAAGATTCTAGAAGCTTTCTTACAAAATCCACTATGGGGTTGGCTCTTAATAGCTAGGGAGAGGTGGCATTCACCTTTCAACAGCTATAGGGATCATCTCCTATCCATTTCCTAAGTGAATATCACCTCATTTGGAATAGAAATAAAGCCTTCATCGAGTGAGTGAGGGGAGACCAAAGAAAACATCCTTATGCTGTTGGACTGAGATTTAGTTTAGAGGAAAGTTTGAGTGAGTCTATGTGTGAAGATATTGTTGTGAGTGAGTAGTTTTGTAAGTCCATTGTGGAAGACAAAGTTGGAAACACCAAGGATTTGGTTGTAGCTTTACCTTCTTTATTCATTAATACAAAAATGTTCCCCTTTCCCATACTTAATTTGTGTCAATATCAATTAAATATTGTTAGATTTCTTGATCACTAGCATATATTGTTAATTTTTCATGTTTCTCTCATGTTCTTGTGTTGTATTTTGATATTTCTTTGCAGACACTGAAGACTGCATGTAGAACATTGGAACAAGGAAAAAACATTTAGATATGAGGTATGAGAGTGGTTTCATTAGTAAGTGAATTAACTATCTAGGGAAATGATATGTTGTTGTGGATTTTTGTTCTATACTTGTATGATACAGGGTAGAGTAGCAAGCGGTGTCTGCATCGGTTGCATAGTTCCTTAAAAAAAATGGCGACCTTACGGCGGATAGCTTAATCCAGTTAGATCCGGAGTAGATCCGTTTAGATCTACAACTGTTGGTAACTTTCTCACTTGTGAAATTTAAATTTTCTTCCTTGGCTCATTTTAGTGGATAAGGTGAGTGATCCATCTTGTTACTCTTTCAATTACCTATTTTGAAGTTTCTTTTACTTCCACTAGTCGAACTCATTCTACTTTTTGCTTCCTTGTGCAGATCTTTAATTTTTTCACTTAAAGATTCGCTAGCACACTTAGCCTGATCTGACAGAGCATTGTTTTTCCACAGACGCATTTTTCTGCTTGGCAGTGAGTGCCTTTAGTGCCTTTTATCAATTTACATAGAGCATCATCAACACCTTATTGTAGTGGATAAAAAGCATCGACCTCTTGCCAGCACTTTGGTGCATCCTTCTTCTGTGCACTGAGGTAGGTCCCATATTGCCTCCAAAATTTTATTTTTTGATGATTTTTGCTTCTTAGAAGATTTCTAGTGTAATTTGCTTGAGTGTTTGGTTTTTGAGTCTGGTGGTTTTGACAGTTGATTCTCATTTGTTGAGCTTAGATTCAAAACATTTATTTTCTCTCTTAGTAAAGGAGTTATTGTGAAAAGGAATTGTGTGAAATTACAGTTTTGGATTTCTGATTTCTGTGGTCCATTCTCTGTAAAGTTTATTTTGAAAGAGAATATATGTATCCTATGTTAAATAAGTTTACTTTAGCTTCTTTATGTTCTTCCTATTTCAGAATTATATTTGGAAATACAAAAATAAATTAGCTAGCTTGTCTTGTTGATATAGATGCTTAGCAAAATATTATTTTTGGCTTGCATAAGTGTATAGACAAGTAGGTCTTTTTGGGTGTGATTGAGAAAAATTAATTTGAATAAACATTAGAGGATCTATTTTCTTTTCTTCATTCAAAGAATTAGAATTCTTATTGGTGAAAAATATTTTTTGTTTGAAGAATCGCTTTTTAGGTCCTGAAAATTGAGTTGTCGAAAGTAGCATGGAATTGGTATTTTTGAAAGGAGAAAGAAAGGTCTCTTCCATAATCTAGATAGTTATCATTGAAGGAAAATGAACTGCATCACATATAGACTATAATATGCAACTTGAAATACACCTCACAAAGATTCACTAACCATCAAGATAAAATAAACAGTAGCCCAGGATAAAATTTATAGTAATTTGAGTGATAGGATAGAGACGTGTTCCAGCATCTTAAAACATAGGAGTTTTTGTTTCATACATGCACTGCATCCCGAGTTTTGTGTGGTTCCTCCATGTACCATTAGTATATAGAATGACCTTTCACATACCATTGAGGTATATACAAAGGTGCTTCATGTACTCAATTTTATGTCGAAGGGCCCCTTTCGAAGGATTGTTCATTAGACAACACTAATATAGATTTGAGCTCCCATGTACCTTGCATATATCGTGAGACCCTTCTAGGATTCATTAACCATATAAGAAAATGCTTTTTGTCATCTTGTTGGAGCAATACACCGAAAACAAAACTCGGCAAGTTACTATGCACATGCCATCCAGGTAATCGAGTGTTTAGGAAAGGGTACGGTCCCAATCCTCCTTGCCACGTTTCACTATTGGGACCTAATTTATATTGCAAGTTGCAAAAACTTGATAATCCTAGTGAGGGACTGACTATCTTCATCCCATCCTGTCATTTAATTTTGCTTGTAGCCGTATCTTACATAGGTTTGTTTGTGTGCATTTTCTTCTTTTTTGAAACCTAAAGTAGAAAGTCTCAGCCACCACCCTGGCTGACCAACTTGCGAGGAGTTTGCATAGGTTGCAGGGTTTACCACCTAAATCTCCTCTTGTCATGGAAGGAAACATAGGTGAAACCATGGAACGACTAGCTTCTGTTGATGCTTGTATAGAAAATACTTCAGTTACTGGAACTAGAGAATAATCCTCTGTTTATGATAATCCTTTGGTACAACAGCCTCCCATGGCTAACACAACCTTTCAATTTCCATTGGAAGGTCAACCTGACCCATCAGGTTGGATGTTCAATCACCTACTCAATGAGACCATAGAGGTAGAATATGGTCCAAATGATCCCTTTTGGAGAACCTCCCAAGGCCAGTCTAGTTCTAAACATGGAACTACCAAAACTGAACCAGAGCTATTTGTACTTACCCCTTTAAGGAAACTCATCGAAAACGGTTTTTCAAATGAATATTTTTTCCAGAAATCTATTGATCATTTGTGCGGTATGGGAGAAAGATTCAGAATGAGAATTCTTTCTCCTCTTCCTAGTCTTTCAAGAACAACCAAAACTGGCTATCATGCCCTCTTGTCACCTCAAGTATCTCTTGTCTTAGGGTTACCGACCCAAAATTTGGTTACTCAAAATCTAGGTAAACCTCCACTCCTACCCCACCCAATCAAAACTGCCCATTAGTTTCAAATTCTTCAATAGTTTCTACACCTCGGGGGGATTCCCTAACCCAATTTTCTTCACCTATCGGGGGAACCATTTCTAGTATTGGGAAAAATTTACCAATCGGGACACCAACATTAAATACCCCTCCTCCTAATACCACTACGATTGTACTTTATTTTGGACAGGGAGGATCTTCATGGGTCCAACTCATCATTAGTTTGCTTTCTTGGGGGTATAATTATTCTCGAAATCAACCACCTAGAGTTCATCAAGCTTATTAACCAACACCATTGGTGATAGTTTATCCTGGAATTCCTTACCCTGAAAATGTTTTTGTCCCTTGGGGAAAAATGAACTGGTCTAATGTCCCATCCTATGGAGGAGATTTTGTAAACACTATTGGAGGTTATGGAGGTCCACTTGGAGGCCCACCACCTGGAGGACCCCCAAGAGGATGTGGAGGATCCAAAAAAATTGGTGGACCATCTGGGGTACCACCACTTGGAGGCCCACCATTAGGAGGGCCACCATCTGGAGGAATCCCACTTGGAGGCCCACCATATGGAGGACCACCACCTTATGGAGGAACACCATCTAGAGGACCCCCGCCTAGAATACCACCACCACCACCTTGTCCTAGAGGCCCACCCCCACCACCACCTTCTGGAGGCCCACCCCCTGGAGATCCACCTCCCTTGGGTGGCCCACCATCTGGTGGACCTTCTAGTAACCAACCACCTAACCAACTGGCCGTGGTGGAATTATTTATGCTTGTTTATCAATATGCTTATGGTCCTACTGGTCCAAAAATTCCATACCAGTATTACCAATATCCTCAACCCAATTACCAATTGCCATTTTTAGCTACGTTAAATCTTCCAGATATGTATAGATTGATCAATGATCCCATAAATCATGACCCCTGATGGTCGGTCATTTTGGTTAAGTTGCCTTCATACATACCTAAATTCGATGGTAAACATGGAAAGGACCCTAAGAACCATGTGATGACTTTTCATCTCTAGTGCTCACCTAACTCTCTACTGGATGGTTCAATCCATCTACGGTTGTTTCAAAGAACCCTTACAAGAGTAGCTACGAAATGGTATATAGAGCTACTGCCGCTCTCTTTTTGGGAATTTAATGCTTTAACAATGGCATTTTTAACTCATTTTCAGTTACCAATTCGGTATGAGACATGTATAGACATATTAACCTCACCTCGGCAAACTACCTCCACCCATATCTCTGATCATATACATGAATGGAGATGAAGACGTAGGTTGATTAAGGCTCCTATTCATGTGCAATTACTTGTTGATTGGCTGATGAAATATTTACTTCCCCCCATTTCTAGAGATGTCTCCATGGGAGATGATGTTACTAAGGAGCAGGATATTAGTCGTTCTCAGTACCTGGATGTGGTTTATTCCCAGTCAGGAACTTTGTATGATTTAATTCCTCATGCTCCTCATCCCACATCTGATCCCTCAAGATTTGCAATTGAACCACCTATAGATGGAATCCTTAGTTCAGTTCAAACTCAATTAGTGACAAAATATACCAAAAATAAAAATCAACTTGCAGCACCAGTAATTCAACCAACACAACCACCGAAAACTGTACCCCCTCCTGTTCCTTCCTCCTAAGTAAACATGGTTCAATCCATTTAATCTTCGGGAGGAAAGAATAAAGGTTGAAACATATTAGAAAAATATGGAAATCAACATGAAGGTTATAAACCAAAAAATATGGATGTCGATTCTAAAAATAAGAGAAAGGCAAAGTACCCCTTCCTAATTTGGGGAGGTGATCATTTCAATAAAGAGTGTCCTCATCAAGAGGAAGTTAAATTTTTTTTGAAAAGTTCACCCACCCCGACATTTATTACGAACCCTTTCCCCACCTAACAACAATTAATTGATCATAAATCCTTGGATGGGCCTTCTTCATCTTCCATTAATGAAGTAAAAATGATGTCAAGTGAGACAATTAACTTGAATACTCGAGCACAAATCCCTCCAGAAAATAAAACTGATGAGGTTCCATCTGATAAACCTTCAACTTCCACCCCCCCTCTAAGTAACAGTCTTCAGATCGATAAACCTATTCCTGGTGCAATTTTTCTCCCACCCAATAGTACACTTCATAAGTCTATTTTTAATCCTAATGCACGTACTACCTAATACTATCATATAGTAGAATATTTGGCCTAGGCATGCTGCGCTCTGTCGACTCTACAGGTACTCAAAAATTGTCCCACATAGTGAAAAAATTTGCTAACAAACCTTGGAGCTTTGGATCCTGAGAATAGTAACATCATTTCTTTCAAGATGGATGGCTTTAAAACCATGCTCTCACATTAGTTGGATTTCTAGTTGTCCACAAATTTTACTAGAAAGAACATGTATCATACCGTACTAGACGAGGGAGCCTCTACTTCGGTCATGTCTCTATCTTATTGGAGAACCATTGGTTCTCCTAAAATTAATCGTTCACCTACTACACTAAAGGCCTTTTATGGTTGTGGATTTCAACCACATGGATTATTTCCTACTCTCCATATTGAACTACGGGGGGAATCAGTTTCCATTCATGTTGAATTTGTTGATGCTCCTTTGGATTACAACCTTCTCCTAGGTCGCAATCGGTTATATCCTATGCAAGCTGTAAAGTTCATCCATTTTTCAAATTGTCCAAGTCCCATTCTAAGGAAGGATTGTTATGGTAGATCAGTTAGATTTCATTTCACCAAATGTCATTTCAAATAATGCAAACAACATTCCACTTATGACTACCCCCCGATATCAGGACATTGGAGTAGGAATTTTTAAAGACTCTTCTCTCATGGGAGTCTTTCCGTTATCAAATCGTCCTCCTGTTTCCTAGTCTGCATCCATAAATATGATTTCTACCTCTATCATAGAAAAAGGAAACTCCATTGTTGAATCAACATCACTTAGTCCTTGTCATGTCCCTTCCTTCCCGAAAGGACGCAACCCATGGTCTGTTGCTATCATTTAAACGGGGAAACTAGCCCCATGACAATACACATAATAAAAATGCATTGAACATAAACATATACATATGCATAATTCAATCTACAACGGAAGAAAAAATATTCATGTAATACATTCAACATGTTCATCATATTTCATGAAGCAAATACAATTGCATAGATTAAACACAAGAGATACTTATCTTGATGAGAAGCTTGTCCCACAACCAACTGTCATTGCAATGTTCCACCCAACCATAGGGTAGTGTGCTCATCAATCTCTCAGCAACACCACCATTGCCAAGCTAGGAATGATTACCACAAGGACTAAGGGAACACTAGCAGGATCACACATAGCCAAAGATATATCAAAATTCAGCAAAAACTACATTTGGGTTTATCAGGCTACCAAGGAGGTGGAAGGTTGAATTGTTAAGATAGTGAGCTGAACCATAGAGATATGGACAACTTCAGAAGATCTAGATTTTATTTCCCAACACCTACACACCCAACACAAGGAAGCATCCGCTTCTCTGCTACACAATCCCTCGGGCTATGCCTTCCATTCCAATGCTATTCAGGGTGTGCAAAGAAGAAAAACCAGCCCCTCTTGATCTGTCTATGGTATTCCTTTCCACACTAGGTTTATGAAGCTAACTCTTCCTCAATTCCACTCCAAATTGATTCATACCAAAACAAAATATGCACACATAGAAAAATACAAGTTCTGGGATTGATGAAAAATATCCTAGTAGCCAAAAATAGAAATGGAAATTGGGGAGAAACTACCAGAATGAGCAATTAATTTCAGCAATGTTCTATGGGCTTCACATGGGCAAAAATGGCTCCTTACCTCCCTAAATTCATGGATCTATTCTCCCATTGGATGTGCAACACCAAAAATGAAATTCTCAACCGTGGAAATGTGGAAACAACACAAAAACGCCCAGGAGAGATCCCAACCACTGAAAATTAACAAAACCACTTCCCAACCATGGTAAAAATGAAGAACACCGCAAAAATGTGAATGGAGAATGCACAGGAGCTCCAAAAATGTGAGGAAGAGAAAAACGTGGATTCCTAGTAGAATGGGAATATGTTTTTGGGTTTTTACTTGCCCATGAAATGAAAACATGTTTTTCCAAAGTAGGTTCTCTGTCCAATTCGAATTTGTCCATACTCTTCCCATTCTCATGCATTAACCAACTCAACCACTTCTGGCAGAATTAAATGATTGGAAAAAGAAGACAAAATGGGTAGTTGACAGTTTGATGGGTTTTCCCTTTGACATTTGGCTTTTACCCATTGGCTCAAAGGTTTGAATATTCCCCCCCATTATCCTTAGAAAATCATGCCCCCATATCTTTAGTGTTGCATTGACATAGCTGGTTGTGGGTATTTTAATTAAATTGGATATGTACATGATGTCCAAAATTATAATGTGCATGGATATCACGAAATACCATCGACATCAATTTTAATTGATGAAACATAAAATGCTAAATCGATGGTGGGGATTTTTCCTTTATCTCCTCACCATGATTAACTATAATATATACATCGTATACACTTTTAATGCAAATGGGGTCAAAACCAGGGTGTTACATTCCTTTTGAGGAAGTATACAATTCCATTCAAACCACTGATGACCCCACCATCAATGATCATTAACCTAGTGTTTCAGAGAATATTCAGATAGGCTATAACTCATCACCTTCAGAGTTTCAATGATATACAACCTTATTCAAGGAATTTAGAGATGTATTTTACTTGAACTTACAGAGAAATGGAAGGGATCGATCCCTCCACTGTCGTTCATGAGATCAAAACCTACTGTGGTGTCAAGCCAGTTCACCAAAAATTATGCCAGGTACAACCAAGAAAAGCAACAGCCTTGAAGGAGGAAGTTTAAAAAATTCTTAGGGTTGGTTTCATTTTCCCCATGCCCTTAACTAAATGGGTGTCGAACATAGTTCTTATGAACACAAAGCAGGGTACTATTAGGGTTTGTATCTATTTTCGGGATGTGCATTAGGCTTGTCCAAAAGACAATTTCCCCACCCCTTACATCAATCAAATTATCGGTAATTGTGCCGAGATTGTCTTCTTTTCATTCATGTATTTCTTATCCAGCTATAATCAGATCGAAATTCTCCCTTTATATCAACATAAGACGGCTTTCACTTTCCCATGGAAGACCTTTGCCAATCAAAAACTTTCGTTTAGATTGAAAAATGTTGGTGCTACATTTCAACATGCTATGTCATATGCTTTTCATGATATTGAACACAATGTGGAACCCTATGTTGATGACATGCCTTCTCATTCGAGGCAGTGAGATCACCACCTTGATCATCTAAGAGCTATTTTTCTTAGATGTTGCCATTTAAACATTCCTTTGAACCCACATAAATGTGTTTTATGTGTCAAAATTAGATGACGGATTGGTTTCATCATATCCAAGGATGACATCCATATTGACCCTTTGAATATACAATCCATCCTGGCTCTACCCACTCCCACCAACGTAAGAGAACTCCAAAGTTTGCAAGGGAAGGAAAACTTTTTACGCCATTTCATTTGCAACTATGTAGAAAAGACACATGGTTTCATGTGGATGTTAAAAAAGGATACTCCTTTTGTTTGGGATGAATTGGTACACCATGCGTTCAACAATATCAAACATGCTCTTACGCATGGGCCTGTGTTGCAACCACCTGACTATACAATGGATTATTCCATGTATGTGGCTACATCCCTTTCAACTATTAGTATGGTCCTAGTTCATACTGACGAACACGAAGAGGAACATGTTTTATACTGAAATATCATCACTCTCATGTTATTAGATAGGTATTTCATTGTCTTCTCTAATCCCTCAAAGTTTTCCATAGATAAATGAAGGAAGAAATTAACCCCTTATAATTTTTCCCTGTGTTGAGCTAGTAATGCTCCTCTCCCATTGACAAAAAGAATTACCCAAGTCAGCATCGCTCCTAATACATGAGCAAGAAGTGGTGACACTTCTCCTATCCTTACTGTAAGAAATGGTTCACCCTTATCACTGCCAATTTTCTTCATTGGAGGAGTGGTGCTCGATTTTTCAAGGAAAAAAGATAATCTTTGAGAGGCTTCTCGAAGATGACCTCCGTGGAGCCTCATCCCTGTGGTTTAGGACCAGCTGGAGCTCAATATAATCCCTTTTAGTATCTTATCTCCATCTCACCCATGAGATCCTCAACCATATCTATCCTCCCATGCCTTTAAATACTAGCTCACCCCCCATGGGCAAAAAGAAGAAGAATTGTGTTGCATACCCAAACTCTGTCAAAATCATTCTTGAGTCTTTGGAGGCAAGGATCCACTAGAAGGAACTCTCAACACCAAGGCATGAAGGTTGTAGTCTCTACAATCATTATTAATAAAGAATGTCTTTTATTTCTCATATATACTGTTTCATATGTATGTATTGCTTGATTCCTTGGTCACAGGAATAGATCTAGTTGATTATATGGTATGCACTACAACAAAAATGAGATTTCGCATCTCTTTTTGCATCCTTTTTCTAAATCTGGCACAAATTGCGGCGTAATTTGCACTGGGTTTTGCACCTGGTTATGCACTAGGTTTTACGATAGGTTTTGAGTGTAATGTCCTAGTTTTGACCCCATTTGCATTAAAAGATACATGATGTATATATTGTAATTAATCATAGTGTGGAGCTAAAGGAAAAAGCCCCACTATGGATTTGGCTGTGTATGTTTAAAAAATAGGGATCATTGCCAATGGCATATCATGCTATCCAACACATTATAGTTTTGGGCATCATGTAAATATGCACATCAATTAAAATAAACCTACAGCCAGCTACGATGGTGCAATGTTGAATGAAAAGGGCATGATTCCTAACTTTAATGGGGGTTTTCGAACCCCTGGGGGTCATTGGGAGTTTCCATGTGTCGGCCACCCATTTAAACTTATGTTGTCTATTAGTTGGGAGCAGTTATTTATGAGTAGTGGTGGGTGTGGTAGGACTGTCATTCCTTTCCCACGTGCCCACTCCACCAGTGGACTCTTCCTCTTCACGTCGCTAGGGGAAGAGAGGTGACATTCCATTCTCTCTAGTCTTCCACTCGTGATTTTGTCTTGAACATATCACATAGGTGGGGGTATACCCTGTTCACCTTCTCATGTGTAGGAATTTTAGATGGTCTTCCTCACGTAGAGGGGAGATAAAAGGGATCCACGATTTGTGTGTGGGGGTTCGTTCTCCCTTCTCTCACCGATTGCTAGTCTGTGGATCTGTTCTTCCTCCCGTTCATGCAGGGGATCGTTTTCCCTCTTCCCATTATCAAACTATATAATCCATTCATGTCTAGGGGATGTGTGTATGTGTGTTAATCTTATGGATTTGTGGTCTACGTACCTGTTTTTCCCTTGTCAAGGATTGAGAATCGGATCTCTCTCCCATTTTTGGGCTATGTAATGTTTCTGTGGCTTAGCTGTGAGATTGGTTGTTGCTCTTCCCTTGAAACTGTGGCTTGTTGTGTTTTTTCCCCCACATTGTTTGTTTCTATGAATGAAATCATCTTTTGGGTGCTGCTGAGTTGTTTTGGCCATGCTAGGGCCCAGAACAACTCTGAATCATCGTGTCTGACTTGAGCTGTGTTCACCCATGTGTTTGGGTTGTCACCCTGTTGTCTTTACCTTCTTCATAGAGCTATGAACTATTGGTTTTACAGCAGTATGCAGTGGTTGGTCTTCAGATGGTTAGAGTGGGATTAGAGGTTGGGTATGCTTGAGAAACCTAGTGTTTGGGAGCCACTCAGACAGAGTTAGACTACTGGCTTTCTTCTCCACAACCCTTGAAGAGTATTGGAAAGGGAAGTCAGGGCCTGTGGGACTATGAAGAAGAGAAAGGACTGATTCCTGCTGTTGGGTGTGTGGATGTCTTAGAAGTCAGGTTAACTCTGGAGTAGGCATCCTTAGCTCTCCATTGAGGGAACCAACTTAGCATTTATCTTTTCCTAGCTCCTTGATGGCCTGATAAACCCTACTGTGTGGGCTTGGCTGATTTGTGTACCTTAGCTATGTGTAATCCTGCTCTGACCCTTATTCCTTGAGGAATCATGTCTAGCTCAGGGGTGGCAATGTTGCTGAGAGATTGATGAGCATGCTGGCCTATGGTTGGGTGGAACGTGGCAGCGACGTAGCTGGTTGCAAGACGAGATATTTATAAGATAAGAATTCTTGTCCATTTTGCTTCTACATTTACATTGTTGTCTAATGTCTAATGAACCATAATGATGAACATGTTGATGCTAGAATGTATATGTTTTCTTCCACTGTATGTTGAGTAACTATGCATCCTTGTATGTTTTATGCATCTTAGTATGTTTTATGTTCTAAGCATTTTATATTAGCATTTATGCATGTTTGTGTTCATGGGCCTAGTTGCCCGGAGGTTCTTGGTTGTTTGGTAGTGTCCTCTTCGTCGGTCAGAGGGTCGGGGACATTACAGAATGGTATCAGAGCAAAGGTTGCATCATGGGCCTAAATGGGCCATGAAGATGCAGTGACATAACTTATTTGGGCCTCAGAGGGCCATGAGGAACAGTTAACAAAGGCAGGGTGCCTACTGCCTAGAAGAAACTAGGAAAATTCACAAAAAATTTCTAAGTGCCAGAGTTGTCGGCTCATCAGAATACTGAGTGTGAAGTTCTTCTGATGTAGCAGAATGTTAGTCTGAAGCTCACCCATAGTGGAGAGTAAATTTCAAAAATTTTATGAAGTAGTAAAATCATCGACGATCGGTGATGATTAGTTGATCGCATCGTCGATGCTTAGATGAGCAAGTTGTCGATGCGGTGAAACATTCAGTGACTACATCGGAAGAGGTTAGATGATTGTGAGCCACCATTGCAGATGGCTAGAGGACTATCCTTCCGATGGATAGAGTCCCCGACCGCCGATGCTGCAGAGGATAGTTGTTCCGATAGCCGATGTGGCAGAAGATAGAGGAGAAAAAATTCAAAATTTTTCTAAGGCACCAGAATATCGACGAACGAAAAAGATTAGTGGTTGGATTCACTGATGAATAGAGGATGGGATCAGCGATGAATAAAATATTAAGCTGTCGAGGCTAGTGAAGTAGATCGGTGATCATTAGTGGAAGGAAGAGTCGATGCAAAGAAGAAAATTCAAAATTTTTTCTAAGTGTTGAATCCATCGGCGATCAGTGGAAGTTAGTTGTATTCGTCACCGATGAACATCAGAAGGAATTAGTAGTTCGTGCACCCGCCATTGCGGAAGTCTAGTGGACTAATATTCTGACGGGTAGAGTCCCTGATCACCTATGCCCCAATAGTTAATTGTTCTGACAACCGATGCGGAGTGGCGAAAAACTTAAGTGATAGGACCATCAGCGATTATTGATGGTTAAAGGTTTGGATTGTCGATACTTAGTTGATGGTGTAGCCACAACGTTGGAAAATAAATAGTGAAGGAACCAAAATGACGAAAAAGAATAGAAGATAGTTGAGCCGATGAAGTGGTGGAAAGATGGTTAAGGAAGAAAATTCGGAAAAAATTTCTAAGTATGAGAATCATTGGACATTGGCGAGACTTAGTGGATGTGGGAGCTCCAGTTTCGATGGAGATTAGCTGAAGGCCACCGAAACGCCAGCCTAACTTAGTCTGATGAAGCTCTGATAAGACCATCGGTAATCGGCGACGATTAGTTGACTCGATCGCCGATGAGTAGCTAAGGGAGTAGCCACAGTGTTGGCGGGCAATAGTTGATGAAATAGCCAATGGAGTGTCGCAGGAAGGAGAAAAAGAAAATTTTCACCGAGATTTTTCTAAGTGTTGAGGATATCAGCAATCGATGCATGTTAGTGGATGAGTTGAGAGAAATTAGTGATCTTGAGTACCCATGGAATTCAGAAAAGTTTAGTCCATTGGGAGTCCACCGTTGCGGTTGCCTAGAAAACTAACCACCCGATGCCGCAGTAGTTAGTGCATCTGACCGCCGATAGATTGTGAACCATGAAAACCCTCGAATGTTCATTAGCGACCATTGCGAAAGTCAAGATGACTAGCCACCCGATGCATAGAGCACCCGACTGCCGATGTAGCGGTTAGTCGATTTTCTCACCGATGCGATAATACTTAAGGGTCCCAATCGCCGATGAAGTTTAGAGTGATAGATCACTATGGAATGGATACGGCAGAGGAAAATAGACGAATTGATCGCCGACAAGATACAGAGAAATTTAGTGGTTCTGGCCACCGAAACACCGGAAGGAAATAGATGAACAGGCCACCGACGAGTGCAGAGAAAACTAGAGGTTTTGGCCGTTGAAACGTTGGAAACTTAGTTGGAAAGAGATCCGATTGGGGGAAAAGGAATTTTGGGGGTTTTCAAGTGGGGATTTTTTAGAGATTTCAGCAATCTTCAGTAAAATTCTCAATTGATTTTTCAGCAATTTCAAGGCTAAAAATGAAGAAAACCCTAGGTGGCTGAAGTTAGCATTTCAGACCAAAATACAGTGGTGTGTTTTGCCATCATTCTAGAAGTGGTGTGGTTTTCACAGCCGAGGTTAGTATGAAGCATGTGGATAGGCATTGGAAAGCTTACCCAGCAGGGAACAAGGGAGACTCACCCGAATTTGAATGTGGAGCAGCAAAGTGCTAGTGATTTCCTGAAAAAGAAATGTGCTGCTATCAATATGGATGATTATCTAGGAATTGCATGCCTAGAGGTAGCAAGACCATGAAGTCCAACCAGCTGTTGTGTGGAAGAGGAGCTCCATGCAAGGATGAGGGACTTGAAATGGGAAATTTCCTTAAACCCTGTCTTGCTAATTATGATTACAAGTTTTATACATGAAATGTATGAGGATATGCCTTGCATGCATATGATATTACATGTTGGTAAGAATAGTGAGAATTATACATTTATAATGAGCCACTAATGATAATTATTGCATTGATGTTGGAATTAGTGGAAAAACCAACGACAACATGGACATGGCTAAATATGTTGCTGATGATGACGAATGTGACTAGAAATCCTATGGAGAAAGGGATAAGGCAACAAGTCCAGAATCAAAAGTTGGTGAGCAACTTCTGCAATCTCCTGTAAGAGACCAACCAAATTGGTAATGTTAAGGGTGTAAGCAGGACCCATGAAGGTAAGAGTTTAATTATGACAATTGCATGGAGTGGTAAAAGCAATGTGTCATTAGAGAAATGTGGGTATTTGAATTTTATATTGCATTCTTAGAGAAATGTGTCATGCCTGTATTATGTTGTTATGAGCCTAGTAGTGCAAGGAAAGTAAGCACTAATGGTCTTGATTATAGTAATGCATCCTATATGAAGTAGTCATGGTTAGGCCATGCATGTATGTTTGAATGCATAGTATTCCTGCATCAATGCAAGGTATCATTGAGTGGGTATGCATTAAAAGGTTTTATAAATCTTGTAGTTACGCATTGAATAGATGCATATGAAGGGTGTGAGTAACTGATTACATAAGTATGGGTGCAAATGTTGTGAATCTTTGCATGAATGCATTGAGATAGTGCATGTGATATTATGAATAACTAATGGCTGAAATGATGAATTGATGACAATTCTAGAATTATTTCAAGAGCGGTTATGAATGTAGGATAGTAAGTGCATGAAGAGGGTAGTCAGGATCAGTTGGCTGCCGGAAATGCTCTATGGAAGAGCAAGGTGGTACAAATGATACGCTTGTGAAGTAAGAAGTATCTGAACATTTCATTTTGGCATAAATTATGTGCCCTTGCAAATTTTAGTATGATAATGATTGCGTGAAGTAAATGAGTTTTGGTAATATTGATGTGATTAACAGCTGGAAGTGTAACATCCCCAACCCTCTGACCGGGAAAGAGGATGGTACCTTTCATCAAGCATTTGGGTAACTAGACCCATGAACATATACATAGATATAATGCTGAAGTAGAAATGCTTAAAAATCATAAAACATACTAAGATGGATAATCACACATATATTTAGTGGAAACAACACAACATTCATTCATATACATGTTCATCAATCCTAAATTCATTAACAGTAATTTGTTCCAAAACAAGTTATTCAAAAGTACTTATCTTAGAGAGAACTTATTCTACAACCAGCTACGTCGCTGCAATGTTCCACCCAACCATAGGCCCGCGTGCTCCTTAATATCTCAACAATGCTGCCACCAATGAGCTGGGCATGATTCCCCAAGGAATAAGGAACTACCATGCTTACACGTAGCCAAGGATAATAACACCACTAGGGTACTCTGTTTAGACAAGCCAACATAGTTGGGTTTATCAGGCCATCCAGGAGCTAGGAAAGGATATATGCTAAGCTTGTGAGCTCATTGAATCGTTAGGGACACCTACACCAGAACTAGCCTGACTTCTAAGACACCCACACACACCCAACACAAGGAATCAGTCCCTTCTCTGCTACACAGTCCCTCAGGCCCTGACTTCCCTTCTAGTGCTATTCAGGGGTTGTGGAGAAGAAATCCAACCCAGTAGCTTTGTTTGTCTGGCTCCCAAACACACCAAGTTTATCAAGAAACCCAAACCCGCATCCATACTCCCAACACAGTCCAAAGACTAGCCACTGCATGCATGCAATCAACCAACAGTTACAACTTAGAGAGGGGAAGATGAATCTTGAGTCGTTCTTGGCCCTATTGTGGCCAAACCAACTCCCAAGCAACATATAGTATCCCCAAAATGTAATAGCAAACACATTCCACAATGTGGGGAAAACAACAGTCCGTTCTAAACAACGAAGCCACCAGGGAAACTTACACAGACCACAAATGGGAAAGAAAACACAGAATCCCAACTTGTGCATGAGGTAAATTTACACCAGGCCCTGGAATTCAGATAGAAAATACACCCGATACCACTCTGTGGAAAAATGTGAATGACAGCCAAAACGGCTCCCCTCCTGGCTATGTGAGACCAAGCAGAAAAGACCCTATGCATGTGTAACGTGATTTTTTTTCCCTGCATGAGGATGAGTGGTAGTTCTAGTATTGTGAATGGGAAGTGCAGAAGTCCCTTTGCCCATCGTGGAGAGAGTGGAATGATCCATGGATGTAGTTGCTTCATCTTCCCAACATGAGGTTCACTTTGCTGGTGGAGTGAGCATGTGGGAAAGGACTGACAATCCTGCCACACTCCACTCCCCAGCAATAACTATCTCAACTACTCAGCAGAACATTAAGGTAGTATTTGGATAAGACAAGGGAAGATGATCAAATCAAAGAGAGCGGTGACACATGGCGTTTCCCCCATGGCTTAAGGTTTGACATTCCCCTCCCTTATCCTTATGATAATCATGCCCCTTCTCAATTTCATTGCAGTGAACATAGCTAGTTGGGTTATTTAATTAAAATGCATAGCTACATGATGCCACAACTTAATATGTATGACACATGCCCCGATATACCATTGGAGACAATTTCAATCCGAAACATAGCATAACCAATCGATGGTGGGGCCTTGGCCTTTAGCTCTGCACCATGATTATTTATAATATATACATCATTTAAATTAATGCAAATGAGGTCAAAAAGGGGGTGTTACATTCCCCTCCCCCTTCAATAGCATTGTCCTCAGTGCTTTACAAAATTGAACAAAATGTTACACTGGTATTTCCTCAGTGTTCCGCAAGATTAAACAAAAATGGATGTGCCAATTGGATGGCATCCTCCAGCTCCCATGCAGCCTCTTCAGGTTCATAGTGCTCCCATTGCACCTTTACCTATCCTATGGCTCGGTTCCGGAGCATTGTGACCTTCTTGTCGAGGATGTGCATTGGCTCAATTTGGAACTCTCCCTCGGGTTCCACCTGAATCACATCCCAATTTATTACATGGTTAGGGTCATGTACATATTTCTTAAGAAAAGAAACATGAAAAAAATTATGAGATCTAGTACTAGCAAGCAATGGAAGTCTATATGCAAAATGCCCTATTCTTTCAAGCACTTCTAATGGCCCACAATATCTAGGTGACAACTTGGCACAACTTCCAAGCTTTAAGGAACTTTTCTTTTCTTTTACTCTGAGGTAAACATGATCCCCAACACTGAACTCTCTATTTACCCTATGCTTATCTGCATAGGTTTTCTGTTTGTCCTTTGCTGCTTTCATATTCTTCCTGATCTTCACAAGCTCTTGCTCCATTTCCTTGAGCAAATCTGGTCTAAGCACAACCCTATTCACTGGGTTGTCCCAAGTCACTGGTGTCCTACACTATCTTCCATACAAAGCTTCATATGGACTCATCCCCAAGGATGCTTGCTGTCCATTTTTGTAAGAAAACTCTACCAAGTGTAATTAATCTTCCCACTTGGTTGGTTTTTCCATCACATACATGTGAAGCATGTCTTCAAGCACCTGATTCACTCTTTCTATCTGCCCATCTATCTGAGGATGGTAGGAAGTGCTAAATTTTAGCTTTGTACCCAAATCTACAAACAAACCTTTCCAAAAATTGGAAGTGAACTTGAAATATCTATCAGAAACTATTGCCTTCGGTAATCCATGCAATTTGAAAATATCCTTCATGAAGATCTTTGCAATATCATCAATCTTATGTGTAGACTTCACCGGTATAAAATGTGTTTCCTTGGTTAACTTGTCTACTACAATCATGATGGAATCATGTTGTCTCCAAGTCATTGGCAATTCTGTAATAGAATCCATGGAAATAACTTCCCATTTCCATTCCAGAACTAGCAAAGGATGCAACAAACCTGTTGGATGTTGATGCTCAACCTTTACCTGTTGACATTTCATGCACCTTGAAATGTATTCAGCCATGTCCTTTTTCATACCTAGCCAAAAGTACTGCTTTCTAGCTATAGCAATTGTCTTCTAATATCCTGGGTGACTAGAATACGGAGCTTGATGGATTTCATCCATAATAATTCTCCTCAAATCTGCTACATTCAGAATATAAATTCTTCCTTTAAAAATGAGAATCCCATCTTCTTCCAATTTATATCCCTCATACTCTTCTCAAGACTTTGCTATTGCAATTTGTCTTTTACCTGCTCATACAATTCATCTCCTGCAACATGATGAACAATCTGCTACCTCAAATCTGACTGGCAAATACTAAGAGTTGCCACATGCATTTGTTGTACCTTCCTCCTGAGGGAATCAACTACCTTGTTCTCTTTTCCTTTTATGTGCTTGATTTAAAAATCAAATTCACATAGAAATTCTAGCCATCTCTCTTGCCTAGAATTCAGAGTAGGCTGATCAAACAAATACTTCAGTCCACAATGATCTGTTTTGAGTTCAAATCTTCTACCCATAAAGTAATGTCTCCACATCTTGAGAGCATGTACTATGGTTGCAAGCTCTAGATCATGAGTGGGATAGTTCTTGTCATGCTCCTTTAGCTTTCTTGACTCGTAACATATCATGTGGTTATCCTGCATAAGGACTCCTCTAAGCCCTTGTCCGAATGCATCGGTACATATCACAAAATCTTTCTCTGGATCTACAACCTTTAATACTAGTGCACTAGTGAGAAGATCCTTCAACCTCTGGAAGCTTTCTTCACACCTCAAAGTCCATTCGAACTTTACTCCCTTCTTTTGCAAAGAAGTGATGGCATGTGCAACCTTGGAAAATCCTTCAATGAATCTCCTGTAGTATCCTGCAAGTCCCATAAAAGATATTACATCTGTCACATTTCTTGGAGTAGGCCAATTCATAATGGCTTCAATCTTTTCAGGGTCCACAGATATACCCTCTTCTGAGATGATGTGACCCAAATACTGTATTCTATCTCTGTAGAAGTCATGCTCGCTCAGCTTTGCATATAGTTGATGTTCCCTGAGCACTTGCAATGTTAGTCTCAAATGCTCTTCATGCTCTTCCTCATTCTTGGAATACACAAGAATGTTATCAAGGAAAACAAGAACAAAATTGTCCAAATACTTATTGAAGACATTGTTAATAAGGCACATAAATGTAGCTGGTGCATTTGTGAGACCAAATGGTACCACTAAAAACTCATAATGTCCATACCTTGTCCTGAAGGCTGTCTTGTGAACGTCTTCATCCTTGATTCTCACCTAATGGTAACCAGACCTCAATTCAATCTTGGAAAATACCTTTTCTCCTCTCATTTTATTAAAGAGGTCATCAATCCTAGGAAAAGGGTATTTATTCTTCACAGTAACCTTGTTCAACTATTTGTAATCAATACATAACCTAAGTGTACCATCTTTCTTCTTTACAAAAAAAATCAGTGCTCCTTAAGGAGACACACTCACTCAAACATACGTCTTTCCCAACAACTCTTGCAGTTGCATATTCAACTCTAGCATCTCCAGTGTACTCATCTTGTAGGGTGTCTTGGACACTGGTGCTAATCCTAGCACAAGTTCAATGGTGAAATCAATGTCCCTCTGCGAAGGAAGCCTTGGAATCTCATTAGGAAACAGATCCTTGAATTCCTGTAAAACCTGATAGTCCTCCAACCTAGGAGTTTCATCTCCCATTGGTTCTAGAATATGAGCTGCATACATTTGGAAACCCTTCCTACAAAACTTCTTCAACTACATTGCTAAAACCTTCCTTACTGAAATTACCTTCAGAATTCCTTTCACAACTACCAGGTTTCCTTCCTCATCCATGCATTCAAAAGTCTTGCTATAACATTCAATCTTCACTCGGTGGGATTCTAAGCAATCCATTCCAATGAGAACATCATAGGAACCAAGCGGTAGAACATTCAGATCCACACAAGTGATCAATCCATTCATAACCAATGGAAATTTCTCTACCAATTCACTGACCTTTCTCTTAGTTCTGGTGGCTAGCTGAACTAACCAATATTTCTTATGCTTTACCTTCTTAAAAGCACAAATCTCCACTACTCTAGGACTAATGTAACTGTGAGTAGAACCAAGGTCAATGAAAATAGAAACAGATTGTTCAACAATCTTACCTGCAACTTCAACCACAGCTAACTGGTGATCTGCCTGGCAGTCCTCCAGGGTTGCATAAATTCTAGGTACTGCCCTTGCTACTTGACCCACTATTTCTTCTTCCTGCATGTTGTAAGCTGGCCTTGCACTCTCATTCTCTAGTGGGCAAGTCTTGTGCATGTGGGGTCCTCCACATCTCCAACATTGAAGTGGTCCTCTATTTTGTGGTGGATCTTTAGGATTTCCACCTATCACTCCAACTGGATTACTCACAGCTTGGGATGGCTGCTTCCACTAATTCCTGAATCTAGACGGTTTGAAACCTTTCTTCCTTTGGTCAAACTTTTCATTATTCTTGTCCTTCCATGCCTTATGGTAATCAAGTTTCCTTTGATTTGCTCATAGCAATACTTAGCCTTCCTTATCACTTCTTCGAGAGTTCTTGGTTCATAAAACTCAATTCTATCTTTGTAGGATTGAGGCAAGCCACTTAGAAACTGATGAACCTTAATTTTTTCATCTCTAATGTACCGGACATACCTCAACAATTCCAAGAACTTATTTGCATATTCCTCCATGGTTTGTTGTCCCAATCTCAACTCATGGAACTCCTTGATCTTGTCATCATAATACCTGTCAGAGAGGTATTTATGCCTGAAATACTTCTTGAACTGTTTCCACTTCATATTCCTTTCACTGATCCTTTTTACTTGCCATAAGTGTTCCCACCAAATGAATTCTCTTCCATTCAGATTAAATATGGCAACTCTTTCCTTCATGTTTCCTGAATAATCCTGCACTTGAAAGTACTTCTTTATCCCAAGAAGCGAAGCTTCCGCCTCTTGTCCATTCTTTATCTCACCATCAAATGTAGGAGGTTTAGCTTTCCTGAATTCATCTCAAGAGTGATTCCTATGGTGCATTCTTCTTTTCCTTTTACGAGAACGTGAACTTGTATCTCCACTGGATTCTTCAGAATCAGATGGTCCACTAGAAGTTCTTCTCCTTCTCCTAGTGCTGCTCTTACTGCCTTCTGTTCTTGATGTACCTCATCCAAAATCTATCTTTCTCTGCAAATATGTCAAACTCTGTAACATAGCGGCATTCAACTGATGCTGCTATTCCTAGGCTTCAACCAAGCTTCTCATGGTGGCTGCAACATCTGACGGTGTCTCATGGAATCTCCTTCCGTTAGAATCTATGTCATCGTTTCTATTACGGTCATTTTCTCCAATGGCATCTCTTGCATGCTCGTAGGAATCCTGAGCATCATACCTGTCATGGGTTCTCATGATTGAACCACCTCTTATTTTACCACACTGTTCTTTTTGCAGTACCTCCCTTGGAAGTTACCTATAGTTCTGCAAATTTGTTAACATCAAACTGTTAGATGCCTAACATTAATATAATCAAAACTACTTACCTTCTTTTTCAGAAATTCATAAAACACAACTTTGCTTAAACAAAAGGTTTTTCTCTCTTTCTTTTCAGCTCTGTATTCCACTGACAGTCTTCTGAAAACCAACTAAAAGATGTCTGAAAACCACTTGAAAAACTATTGAGAAATTCCTTTGAAAAATCCCAATTTCCTTAGGCCCAATCGAACCTTTCCTCAACTGTCTTTCTGATTCTGCGGTGGTCAAAACAACTACACTCCTGATCTGCATTGGTGAGAAAGTTGACTATTCACTTACTCCTTTCCAGCATTTTCAGCAGTAACCAACTAATCTCTCACTTTGTATCAGCGAGCAATTCATCTGTTGATCGGGTACACAATTTCTTGATCATCTACAATGGAAAAAAGTGTTCTTACTTTGTTTTCTACGGGAAAACTGGCTAAGCTTTTGATTGGCGATTTGATCATCAACCAATTTTCAGTTCCTAAACTCTTCAAAGATTTCCTCCGATCGGGTCTATTATCCTGCATCTTTATCAGTCATTCATTGGTTTATTTGCATCTGCAGTGGTCTATAATTCTAAGCATAGGCTAACGTGTTGCGTCGATGGCTAGGTGCTTTATGCATTGGATAGTTAGTCCCTTTGACTTCTGCAACGACGGTCCACAATTTTACTTTGTCTTCCGTAACTCATGACTTTGTCGACGGTCAGAGCGACTAATCTTTTATAGAATTGGCTCCCGGATGCTCATCAATAGAATAGTCTACTGATTAGCCACAATGGAGGAATTTCAATCGACCAACTTTATCTGACATCACTCATCGGTGACCGAATCATCTGAGAATCAACGATGTGATCAACTAACCATCGCTGATGGCCGATTATTGATCGGCTCAACTATCTTCTATTTATCGACAAAATAGCTCAAGTAGTAGCTGTAACGACGTCTCATCATCTTCTATCTTCTTCCGATTGGCGGCCCAATCTGCTAATGACTTGTGATCAGAAAACTAAGGCATAACCCGATCGACATCGATAGTTAGAACTCCTCTCGTCAGAAGACTAGCACTCTAGGATTCCGCAACAGTGGGTGCACAAACCGCTATCTTCTTCCAATGACCGATGTTTTCGTCACTTAGAAAATTTTTGAACCTTTTCTTCTTCTATCGACGATTGAAACTACTACGCATTGGAATTTTAGTATTCACGGCAGCCACAATGGTGGGTCTATAATCCCTTGATCCCTTCCACTGTTCATTGGTGATGAATGCCACTAACCTCGTTCGATGGCCGATGGAATCAACACTTCGAATATTTCAAAACTTCTGCACCATCAGCAATCAGATCAACTATCCATCAGGTGGATAGTCCTTTAAGTAGCCACAATGGTGGACGCATCATCTGCTAAACTCCGATGACGTTTCGACGATCGCTTCATGATAGTGGCACCAATCACCGATGAGTTTTAACACTTAAGCAATTTTTCTAAAATTTCTTGGAGTCGGCAGTCGCAAGCTCTATGCATTGGAAGCATAGTGATCTAGCCATCTGTAATGGCAGTAACTCATTCAACTAAAAATTTTCAAAGTTTTTTCGGTTACCGTCCGTCGGGTGGCCTTCCCACTAAGTGTCTATTGCATCAAAACATCATGTCATTAAGTCTTCCGATGGGCCGATAGTTATGGTACTTAGAAATTTTTTTGAGTTTTTCGGCCACAATTTTTGATTGGTGCTAGGAAGAAGGAAACATGCCTCTGCTATCTGATCTATCATGGCCCATTCTGGCCCACGCTACAACTAGATCTCTAATACCAAACTGTAACATCCTCGACCCTCTGACCGGGAAAGATGACGCTACCTTTCATCAAGCATTTGGGAAACTAGCTCCATGAACATATACATACATATAATGCTGAAGTAGAAATGCTTGAAAATCATAAAACATACTAAGATGCATAATCACACATATATTCAGCAGAAACAACACAACATTCATTCATATACATGTTCATCAATACTAAATTCATTAATAGTAATTTGTTGCAAAACAAGTTAGTCAAGAGTACTTATCTTAAAGAGAACTTATTCCGTAACCAGCTACATCGCTGCAATGTTCCACCCAACCATAGGCCAATGTGCTCCTTAATCTCTCAGCAACGTTTCCACCCCCAAGTCGGGCATGATTCCCCAAGGAATAAGTAACTAACAGGCTTACACATAGCCAAGGATAATAACACCACTAGGGTACTCCGTTCATCCAAGCCAACATAGTTGGGTTTATCAGGCCATCCAGGAGCTAGGAAAGGCTATATTATAAGCTGGGGAGCTCATTATAGAGTTAGGGACACCTACACTAGAACTAGCCTGACTTCTAACACACCCACACACACCCAACACAAGGAATCGGTCCCTTCTCTACTACACAGTCCCTCCATCCCTAACTTCCCTTCTAGTGCTATTCAGGGGTTGTGGAGAAGAAAGACAACCCTCTAGCTCGGTCTGTGTGGCTCCTAAACACACTAGGTTTATCAAGCAACCCAATCCCTCATCCCTACTCCCAACATAGTCCGAAGACTAGCCACTACACACATGCAATAAACCAGCACTTACAGCTTGGACAGGGAAAAACAACTCCTGAGTCGTTCTTGGCCCTATCGTGGCCAAAACGACTCCCAAGCAACTTACAACATCCCCAAAATGTAATAGCAAACAAATTCCACAATGTGGGGAAAAGAACAGTCCGTTCTAAACAACAAAGCCACTGGGGAAACTTAGAGAGACCACAAATGGGAAATAAAACACAAACTCCCAACTTCTGCGTGAGGGAAATTTACACCAGGACTTGCAATTCAGATAGAAAACACACCTGATACCACTCTGTGGAAAAATGTGAATGACAGCCGAAACAGCTCCCCTCCTAATTGCGTGAGACCAAGCAAAAAGGATCCTCTGCATGTGTAACAGGACTTTTTTTCCTTGCATGAGGATGAGCAATAGTTCTACTATCGCTAGTGGGAAGTACGGAAGTCCCTCTGCCCATCGTGGAGAGAGTGGAATGATCCCTGGGCATAGTTGCTTGTTCTACCCAATGTGAGGTTTGATTTGCTGGTGGAGTGAGTGTGTGGGAAAGGATTGACAATACTACCACACTCCACTCCCCAGCAATAACTACCTCAACTACTCAACAGAACATTAAGGTAGTAGTTGGATAAGACAAGGGACGATGATCAAATCAAAGAGAGTGGTGACACATGGCTTTTGTCCAATGGCTTAAGGTTTGAAATCCCCCCCCCCTTATCCTTATTAGAATCATGCCCCTTCTCAATTTCATTCTAGTGAACATAGCTGGTTGGGTTATTTAATTAAAATGCGTAGCTACATGATGCCACAACTTAATATGTATGACGCATGCCCCGATATACCATCGGAGACAATTTCAATCCGAAACATAACATAACCAATCGATGGCGGGGCCTTGGCCTTTAGCTCCACACCATGATTATTTACAATATATAAATCATTTACATTAATGCAAATGGGGTCAAAACCAGGGTGTTACAAGAAGTATTTTAATTTTATAAATTCTGAAAATGCTTCAATGATGGTTGCAGCAATGAAAATGTTATATGCATTCAGACTTACCAAGTGTTTGGCTAATTGAAGTTCAGGTTTCAGGTAGATTGTTTAGAGCATGGCAATGAGAGTAAGACCATGACAAATGCCAGAATCTACCATGTGAAAGAGCCAAACCTTATGAGAAGAGTCTCATGGCTATGAAAATAGTTTGTATGCATAATGGGTCGTTAAATTTGAATTTGTGAATTTCGGGTTTGAGAAATTGCTGACAACTACTAATCACTATTGGCTTGCCTAGGATTGTGTCAGGAGGATGCATTGTAAGTGGGTGTTCATGTTATGCTAGTAAGGATAAAATTATAATGGGAATAGTGGTGCTGCTTACAAGAGACCCACAATTGAGGATCACCTCATTGCCAAGCAAATCAATTTCTATAGTAAACAGAGTTGCAAATTCTCATTGAATTTAATTACTAATGTCATTGCTTGGTTATGGAACAATCAAATTGGGATTGTATTATCTGATAATGATTGACTGTTTGGATATTTGATGAATGTACTAGGGGTACACACTGCAGGAAGATCATGTGTGATGGCCTGCAGGAGCCAAACTTCATGGGAAGGTTTTCCCTTATCTTGGAAATGGGTTTCGGGTGAAATTCCATTAGACATTTTGGAAATGTCTCATCTGCACTACATGTTTGGTAAGCAACATGAGTGAGATGGTATGGATTATGTCGGTAAGACATGTGTGAATATGGGATGTAAAAAGGAGTTGGGATGGCAAACCGAGGGGCTGTCAACTCAGAGAAGGGAGCCCTCATTTCTCCTTAATGAAGGAATACTGCATCGGCAAATGGATAAGTGTTATATGACCCTAGATAAGAATATGCATGTCAATTTATTAAAATTCCATATGCAGAACATGTTTTGATGTTATTCCATGATGACCGATTGCTTGAGTATGAATAGGGCCTACATGGTACACACTGAAAAAGGGTGCACACTTTTTCAATGTCAGATCATGGAAGGGTTTTCAATATTGATTACACCCTAGGGAGTGGACACACTCCTGGTGTCTCAATACTTGATAGTGAATGATGTGAAGTATGATTATAGTTTTGGAGCAATAACGTTGATGAGTTTGCTTATATTGCTTGTGTTGTCAGGCTAAACATATGTAGTCTAGTGTTGTACACTAAATGGAATTAGAGCTCATGGCTAGAAATGAAACCTAGAAATGGTCATTTATTGTTGATATAAGTGCATGTGTTGTTGTTCAGGGCCTGATAAACCAAACTGCATTGGATTGGCTGATGATTGGTTGTTGATATAAGTGCATTCTTGATATAAGTGTATTGTTGATATAAGTGCAGTCGATTTGTTGATGGTCTGATAAACCCAAGTGAAGGTTGGCTTGATTGTGCCTGATATATATATAAAACGATGTTGTGAAGTAGCCTGCATGCTGACCTAACATCCAAGTCCATAGGCGATCCCAAGGCTTGCAAAGTGAAGCAAGATCCTGTGGACCAACGAGGAAACGCACAATACAGATAAGTATTGGATTATTTTACAATTCTTTCTTATGAATATGCATGTGTATATGATTTGGTTATGATGTTTTAAGCTCTTGTTTAAGAGGTAAAAATTAAAGGGAATAAACTAAACATGTGAATCTATTCAATGTTTGAATATAGGTATCGCTAGGAGCAAGGACTATGAGAGAATCCTAAGGGTGCATGTGGACATGTGACTGTCCTGAAGAGCTCAGAATGAGTAGTAATGAAAAAGGTGCTAGTGAGACTGTGAATTTCCTAGTAGCTGAGGAAAACCATGTGGGGAGGCTCCATGGTTGAGAGGTTTGAAATAGATCGGAGACACTAAGTGTCATGACCAAGAGGGATTGGTCCAGCATTCACAGTGAAGTGAAAGAGGATGAGAGCATGAAAATCCACAATGGTGGTGTTGGTTCCAGGACGAAACAAAACAAATAGGGGAAAAAATCTTGCTGCTCTCTCTTACCCTTTTTTATTATATATATATATATATGCATTGTGAAAACAAAAGATTGTTGAATGCGTGTATGACTGAAAATAGAATGTCTGTATTTGCTTAAAGTAAATTGTGAATGCTGGAATAGTTTATTCCCTACCCAAGAATGGAGATGAATGAGATCATGTGCCTGTTGGGAAGGCATGAAAAATATGAAAGTCTCCTTGATGAGACTTGGACTGTCATGCCAATTGGGAAATTAACTAACTGATTTTAAAGTCTATATTATGCTTGGTCTGACAGAATTTCCATGGTGCATTTCATAGGTGAGAAAAGTGAAATCCAGTGGTGCACATTGATCATTGCAGCAGACCAAAAGATGCTAGACTTGGT
>LPNX010665168.1:480426-496654 GCA_001517045.1 Pseudotsuga menziesii | reverse complement strand
AATCTTGGAGAGATGCTCAAGATACAGAAAAGGTAGAATGAGATGAACCACCAGATTTTGCAAGACTCTATTGGTTTGCAAAAGGAGGTAAAAATCCTTTTGGGGGCAATCTGTAAAGGCAAGGAAAGTGGATCAATGATGGGACATTAGTCCAAGCAATCCGCTAAGAAACGTTCCAAGCATGAACACTCAAAGGAAATTGAGCAGGTAAATATGAAGCTACCAGTGAAATGTTGGAAATGTGGAGGACATCATTTACGCCAAGACTGCCCAATGAGGGGACATAAAGAGGATCATAGCCACAAAGTTCCTTGACCTGGGGATGAGCCGAAAGCTGAGAACCAGCAAGAGAAGCTCGTGGAAGCCGAGGGGTTTGGTCCTGAAAGTTCAAGTAAATAATTGAACGTGGGACAGATCTGCAAAATTTTGAAATTTTGGATGTGAAAATTATATATGTATTCTTATGTATTGGAACGCTGAGGACGGTGTTACTCCATGGGGGAGGGGATTGTAATGTCTCTATTTGACCTCGTTTGCATTAAAAGATACATGATGTATATATTGTAATTAATTGTGGTGTGGAGCTAAAGGTAAAACCCCACCATCAATTTGGCAATGTATGTTTCATAGATAGGGATCGTTGTCGATGGTATATCATGATATTTGGCACATTATAGTTTTGGGAATCATGTAAATACGCACATCAATTAAAATAAACCTACAACCAGCTACAATGGTGCAACGTTGAATAAAAAGGGCATGATTCCTAAGGTTAAGGGGGGGTTGTCCAACCCATGGGGGTCATTGGTAGTTTCCATGTGTCAGCCACCCATTTAAACTTCTACTATCTATTAGTTGGGAGCAGTTATTGCTGAGTAGTGGTGGGTGTGGTAGAACTGTCAGTCCTTGCCCACATGCCCAGTCCACCAGCAGACTCTTCCTCATCACGTCGTTGGGGGCAGAGAAGCGACATTCCATTCTCTCCACTATTTCACTCTTGGTTTTTTCTTGATCATAGCTCAAAATGACACTTCTCTTCCTGTGACCACTTTCCCATGATTCCGTCGCATGTCGACATTTCCATGACGACACTTCATGAAAGTCATTGAAAGTCATTGAAAAAACACCTATCTTGGAGGACCCATATCTTGAGTTTTGTAATTCTATTTGACCTCATTTTTGCACCGTTGGAAAGGTATTTCAGTTTTCTAAAACTTTCTAGAAGCCACCAAAGTTTGAAAATGCCCAAAAATACCTTAAAAATGCATTTGTTGTCTATTCATGACTCTCCTTATATGCAAGTTGCGAATCATTCGCGAGTCTCATGTATTACAAGTCGCAAATGCATATATTCGCGGGTTGCTCTTGTGAAAACTCATGGATCATTCACGGGTTGTCCTCCTTAATAGTCATAAATGTGTCCCTTGACATTTAAACACAAAAACATGCCTTTTGGATTAGTTTGGGTAGTTATACAACTGACTCCTTCAGTTGTAACCACTTTTTCTTCGCCCCTATCTCTTGTTTACCATATAAATAGAGGTAGGGAGGTCCATGAAAGGGGACTTGGAATTTATGCATTGTTATGCTGGAGGAATCAGGACTCTCTTTGCCTACACCTTTGCCTTGGAGGTTTTCCCTTGTGTTGCAGAGCTTGGAGGCTGAGTTCTTTGGGGAAGAGAAACAGCAAAACCAGATCAAGGTTTCGTGAGGTGCCAAACTTGAAGAGAAGGTATACTTGTACTTGTTTTCAAGATTAATAAAGATGTGATGTCCTTCTTATTCCCAAATCATTGTTCAATGTGTGATTGAATCTCTGTTTATGATCATATTATAATGTTATTCAGATCATTGTTTCATATTCATTTGATTATCATTGTCTTATATGTGGTCATAATGGTTTGAGGAAGGTATAACTTGTTTTGCAGGTCTCTTGGAGCAAGAGGAGCAAGAAGAGGATTGAAGAGAAAGCTTGGACCAGCCTTCAGTTATTCAGGTGTGGAACTTTCTCATCTATGAATCTTGTTTATATATACTTGCTGAACATTGTGCATCTCTCTTTCAACCCCAGTACATTGATGGCCTCTTAAACCCTAGCCATAGGACACTTTCCTTTACAACAGAACTGGCGACTCCACTGGGGATAGCCTTGTCTGTTTGGGGTTTCTCTTGAATCTTTTAAGCTTTTGCATTGTTTCAAGTCCTTTTTGCCACTTAGGAACACCGTTCCAGTCTGATTACACACTTCCCCTGCCTTTTTTGGGTAGTTTTTTACCTTTTTTGGGATTTTTCTACCTATTCGCGAGTTGTTGTTATAGACAGTCGCAAATACAGTCTTGTATTCGTGGGTTGCTTTACTGAATAGTCGTGAGTCATTCGCGGGTTGCACTTATAGACAGTCACGAATGCCCCTTTAAACAGTGTTTTTCCTCTTTTGTGATTTTTCTTCTGTTTGAAGGTGTTTTGGGTAGGTCTTTTAGGGTCCTCTGTAGGTGCATGACTCTAGGGAGTTAGTGTCATCCTTTTTCCTTGTTCTTTATCCATGTGGTAAGCCTTTTTATAGCATTAGGGTTTTCTCTTTGCTCTTTCCCCCGTCTCCTTTGCTTGGTTTGATTTTTTGGCTTATGTTTCTGGTCAGACTCTGTCATTGATCTTTGGTTTGATTTTCAAAAGCTTTTTGGTGTTGGTTTCCTTCTTCTTTTGTTGGTTATCTTCACCTTGCCAAAATAGTAGACTTGTCTTTTATGCAATCCTTCCTTCCAAGTAGGGTTTATGCTGACTTTAGTTCACTCTAGAGTTTGTTTGGCAGTTGTTTAGTAGAGTTCCTTTTGCTTTGTTCTTGTTATCTGCATGCTTTTGCGTTGTAGGTAGTTTTTCTTTTGCGTTTATAAAAAGAAAATTAAAAAGAACGTTTACTTGTTTGTGCTGCTTGCCCCCCCCACCTCTTTCTTTGGCTTGACCTTGTTGTACAAGGTACTGAGCAGCCTTTGTTTGTAGGTTTAGATTGATACTTAGGACTTGTTGACCTTTGTTTATGTCAGTCTTTGTGCTCAATCTCTTCATTCCAAAGTTGTTGGCTTGTTTCCTTTTGTAAGCCTTCTTTTTAAGTGAGGTTGTTATCTAACTTTAGGGAGACCTAGAGTTTGTTTGTGGGGAGTAGAGTAGTTGTCTATTTGCATTGCTTACAGTACTTGTTTGCATTAGTTCATAGGCTTATTTTTTCTTTTGCATTTATAAAAGAAAAATACAAAAACATAGGTTTGCTTTATATGCATGTAGATTAGGTTTTTAGTCTAGATTGCATAGTATATCATTGTTTTTGGAAAAATATAAAAAGAATTTCGTTCTTTTTGGCTGTCAAGTTTCTATTTGAAAAAGAAATATAAAGAGAATAGCTATTTTCTTTTTTGCATTTCATTTTCTCTTTGCTTAGTCATTTTGTTTCATTTTTTGAGTCAAAACACCACCAGTTTACCATTCCATTTCCTCTTGAGTAAGAAACAGCCCTTTAAGATGAACGTATAATTTAAAATTTACTAGTAAGTTTTGTTTTTTAGGGGCATTACACCTACTAGCTTAGGCTAGACTTGTGGGCTAGGAAGTGTAAACTTCCGACAAGTTATAAAACTAAGACATAGTGGACCTTTCACTAGTTAAATCCTTGACTTTATCACTGTATTTGGGAATCTCCTCTCAAACTGGAGTTAAGAACGAGGCCGTGTGGAGGCTTGGATAGAGGAGATAACCCTCCAAATCCTTGTTAAAGCGTAACTCAGGAATTTTGTGCATATGGGGATTCTGTCCTAGACAGAGTTTCGGGCTTAGCTACCCTACCCATGCATACGAATCCAGCTTGCGACTGTCCCCACAGACTGTTGGTATTGCCAAGGTAGCCTTTAGTCTCTTGACATCTAGGGTTCATACACAGGTACACCGGAAGGTTATTTCTGGTTGACCTTGGACGGGGTTGGAAGGTAACCCTTGTGGAAAGTGCAGGAGGGTGGTGGGTGATTCCTCTGCTTGTGCATGAGAACCACCTCAAGGACGCCAAGTAACTATCTATCAGCTTTCTTTTGGAAAGCACATCTTATACCTGTTTGTCTGTTTGGGCTTTAGGAATTTTTAGTGAGTGCTGTGTTGTTTTTCTGTACTTAGTCGGCCTTTAGGTGTCTACATTGTAATTTTGGTTGACCATCAACCTCAGACTTTGTCTCTTGTTTTGAATCTATGGATAGCACCCCTTTGAACACCAACCAAGAGATCCCCATGATGGGAGCTCCTTGTCCTATTCCTCTCACAGGGAATGTTGGTGTTCCCTTGATGGCCACCTTGAATCTTTCAGGATTCACCCTAGGGCTACCGGTGTGGTTGTTTTCCACTCCAACTGTCCTGAATGCTCCTGATGCTTCTCAAGTAAGCACCTTATATCAAGGGCATCAAAACATTGTCTCCCCTTCACCTGTAGTTAGTTCTCCTCATCTTTCTACCTCATGTGGTGAAAGTACTGATACTAGTAACCGGCAGTCTAAAAGGAGTAAAAGAAGGAGGAATAGGAAGAAAGCACATAAGAAAGGGGGCACCCATTCAACCTATGCAAGTCAAGTTGAACCTCTCCACCCAGCCTCGGTTGTTCAGGCTGGGGGCACCCATCCAACCTATGTAGGTCATGTTGGATCTAGTCACTCAACCTCTAGTGTTCACATTGAGTGCACTCGTTCAACCTCTGGTTTTCAAGTTGAACCATCTTATCCAACCTCTATTGTTCATGTTGGAGCTATCCATCCAGCCTCTGGTGATCAAGCTGGTGGGATCCTTCCAACCTTTTCAGGTCATGTCGGATCCTATCACTCAACCTCTGGTGTTCAAGCTGAGTGCATCCATTCAACCGCTGGTTTTCAAGTTGAATCTTCCCATCCAACCTCTGTTGTTCAAGTTGGATCCATCCATCCAGCCTCTGGTGTTCACGCTAGTGGGATCCTTCCAACCTTTCCAGGTCATGTCGGATCTTGTCACTCAGCCTCTGGTGTTCACGCTGAGTGCACTCGTTCAACCTCTGGTTTTCAAGTTGAACCTCCCCATCCAACCTCTGTTGTTCAAGTTGGATCCGTTCACCCAGCCTCTGTTGCTCACACTGGGGGCACACACTCAACTGCTGCAAAGCATGTTGATCCTAACCACTCAACCTCTGTTGTTCATGTTGATGGTGCCCCTCCAACCTCTACAAGTCATGTTGGACCCAGTCTCTCAGCCTCTACCAGGAACGCTGGGGGAAGTCTCTCAGCCTCTGTACTTCACGCTGGAGACAATTCGTCAACCACTGCGAGTCATGTTTACACTATTGACAAGTCTACCCGTTCAAAACACAAGCTCAAGTTTCCTTGTAATCTTTGTGAGGGAGACCACCTTACTTATAAATGCCCTTCTATTGCAGAGGTGCGAAGAGTTTGGATTCATGGTCATCCTATTTTTGAACATTATGGAGTCTCTCAACAACTAGCCTCTCTTAGTGAGGTTGGACCTAGTCACCCAGCCTCTGTTGTTCACGCTGGGGGCAAACTCTCATCCTCTGTAGGTCATGTTGAGAGCAAGCTGTCATCCACTGGTAGTCATGCTGATACCATTGAGAAAACTGGTCGTTCGAAGCATCATCTTAAGTTCGCTTGTGTGCTATGCAAGGGAGATCATCTTACTTATCTGTGCCCTGCTATCCCAGAGGTGCGAAGAGTGTGGTCCAAGACTCATGGATTTCGTTCTTCTAAACACCCTATAGTTTCTCAACATCCTACTCAACCTTTGGTTGATCAAGTGGTCGAACAAATCTCAGATTTGGTCGATCCCACTCTTATTTCGGAGCGTGTTCCTCATGTGATTGAACCAATGTCATCTTTGGTCAATCCCACTCTCCCTTCATAGAGTGACTTTCATGAAGCGGTTGAATCGATTTCAGTATTGATCAATCCCACTCTTCCTTTGGAGAGTGAAGTGTCTACTAGTCACATTTTCTTCACTGCCAGTTCAGATCTTACTGAACAAGGGGGCACTGAACTTGTTTCGGATCAACCCCCACCAAGCCCTTGGATTGCTTCCTTTGATTACGATAGCCTAGTTGAGCCACGCCTTCCTTCCTATGCACCTTTCCAGATAAAGGTCAAAGTTGAACCTTACACGATTGCTCGTTGTATTGTCGATGAAGGAGCCTCAGTTAGTATTTTGTCTGCTCATGCTTGGCGAGGTATGGGATCTCCTAGCCTTGTGTCGACTGCTAGTCAGTTACTGGCATTTGATAGAAGAACTTGTATAGCTTTGGGAATTCTTCCTCAAACACCTGTTACCTTGGGTGGGAAGACCTTCTTAGTTGACTTCATGGTGATAAAAGACCCCTTGGACTTTAATATGCTCCTTGGACGTGATTATGTCTATGCCATGCAAGCGGTGGTGTCAACATTCTTTCATGTGATGTACTTTAATCATGGAGAATAAATTGTCACTATAGATCAGTTGGATTTTCTTGATCCATATCCTGACCCAACTAGAGACCAAGTTTTTCCTTTTTTGATTCCCAGTGTTTCTGTAGACACTACCCCACCATAGGTGAACTATGTGGTTTCTTGTCATTTGTGTTCAATTGCTACTGAGAGGAAGCCTCTGTTTTCATGCTTACCTTCTCGGGACTTGGTCCCAGCAGTTGATCGGGTGAGTCATCCTATACAAATTGTAGAGCCTTCTCTCCACTATGTCCATCCATTTGAAAGTTCAGATATGTGTCCTATCTCGGATGATTTCCTCCCTTCGGATGAAGTCTTCCTAGAGTCTTTGATACAGTCTGACCTTCTTTTTTAGTTGTGATTAAGTTTAACCCTGATTTTCTTAGTAATCCTTCCTTTTTTCTTATGTTGGTTATTGTTGAGTCTTTTTATTCTTCATTTGAAAAGCAAGTCAGCGATCTTGATGAGTTTGATTTTTTCTTATGAATTTCTCAGCTACTATGATATTGAGTTTGTTCCTGCAGACTCTATCTCCCTTGTTGATTTTCACTTCTCTTCTGAGTTTGATCTTATTGATTATAAACCCTTGAGCCCTGGTCCTATAGAATCTTCTTCGGTTGATTCTTCCTTGACTTTTCCTTTTGTAGAAGATAGAAAAGTCACAAGTGTTTCTGCCAAAGTGACCCGCATCAGACCGTTTCTTCTGATGTTGTTGTTTCTTGGAGACAGGATTATTAGTTGGATTCACAACTATTTATGCGCCTCACCTTGTTGTTCAAGCTGTAATTGCATTTGCATATTTCTTACTCATGCTTATGAGCTTGATGCCGGCTTCCACGCTTTTAGCTCATTGTATAAGCCCTCATCTTTGTTCTCATTGCCGCCTAGCCTTGTATCATTTTGCCTTTGCAACTTGACACCCTTTACCTTGAGGAGATGTTCCCCGAGTGTCCTTATCTTGCTCACTTTCCTTGCATTATGCATAGGTTTGTTCCTTGCGCTTGGAACTAGTTTTCGCCTGTCTATGACACTCGTCTCCTCGCATTTAGAGCATTCTTTCTGTTCTCCTTCGAGCTCGTTAAAAACAATAAGGAGGCCACGAGTTGACTTTTCCGGACTCGTTAAAACTTCACAGGAAAGATTATGAGTTTCTTTAGGACCAAGTCTGACTCCTCAAAATAGACTTGACTTCCGAGTAAACTTGTCCATTCAGGCTCGTTAATAATATGTGAATGGGCATCCACATTGGTGGTAGGTTATCTCTTTCTCGGACCATGTGGAATAATACGAGAAAGGATCCCTCTCTTTTCTACTGAATTGAGATGAGTATTATCAGCCATAGGTTTATCTCTTTTCCGGACCTGAGGGACTAAACTTACGGAAAAGGAACCCCCGGTATGAGCTTAGTTTTCTCTTTTTCGTGCTCTGGACCAAAACATGAAAAAGATTCTGAGTGTACTTTATGTATTTGTCATGCTCGTTAAACCCTAAAGAACAAAGCATCGAGTTTATTGTTGTAAGCTCCATTTCTCGTAATCAAATGGATCTTTCCGAGTGATCTTGCCTTCCTTCACACTCGTTAAACTCAGGCTATATGCTGCTTTGGAAGGAGCGTTGGGTAGGTGGTAATTTAACCTTTTTCGGACCTTCCTGACTAAGTACAAAAAAGGTGCACCTTTTCTTCTTCGGAAGTTAAGAGATTTCTTCTTTGGTTTTTTTTTATACTTTTTCGGCCTCAGGAGACTAAATTGTATGAAAAAGGACCCCCCTGGAGTCTTCTTTGGAGTTTTTAGACTCTCTAAACTATGAAAACACCGTCTAGCATGTACTAGTTTGGGCTCGTAAAATCCACGAATTAGTCCCTTATCAAGCATTCTTCTTTCTTTTCTTCGAGCTTGTCAAAAAATGAAGATGGTCCCGAGTTTGCTTTCTTGGAATCGTTAAACCTTTACAAGAAAGAAGGGAAGGGGAGGTTTATTTCCATGTTTTTTACATCTTGGCAGCAAGTCTTGTTTCCTTGAACAAAGCACCAGTTTTGAGTCTATCAACAGTTGGGTCCTAGTCTTTTGACCTTATCCTGATTCAGAGTTTTCTTACTCCTCCAGTTGGTCACTTTTCCAATTATATGGGGAATCTGTTAATGTCTCCTACATTGCATATTTGTTTCGTTGGTCTTATTTCGTGTCAGAAGCTTCCTAAGTCACTTTCGTGTCGTGCTCACTGTTCAAGGATTAAACCTTTGTCGGACATTCTGCAGTTTCCTTGACCTTTTGTGTCGGCCATTCCCTGGTATCAGTTCATTACATAATGTCTTCAGCGGTCCTTTTTGTGAAATTCAGTGCCAATCCCAGATCCAATTAGTCTTTGACTTACCTCGTGTTGGATGATGAAGGATGCTTTAATGCCTTCCTTCCAACGGATCTCTTCCTATTGACTGCAACACATCTTGCTCTGGGGACGAGATTTAGAGTTTTATGATAGTACCTTGGGAATTGTTGTCCTCAATGGCAATTTCCCTCGCTATTGGGTAGTGGGAATACCTTAATGTCTCCTACTCGATGGATTCTTCAAGTGTTCGACTTCAAATCCTTGTAATCACACTTGTTCGAATGTACTAGGTACCTTGGGGACCATTTTCATTAATGGTGGTTTCCCTCGTGTTTGTTAATGGTTTTCATTATTGACCGATAATCAAACAACTTCCTCCATGTTCGACTTCAACTCCTTTATTCGCATGGTTAGGATTCGTACCTTTTTTGGGCGGTTTGGATTGAAGACCTTGGGCTGACAGTAGCATTATCATCATTTTGCTATTGTCCAAGTTGCGCAAGACCTTGTTATACTTTATATGACATTTTGTTGAGACATAGATCCACCTTGTATTTTTGTGGCTATGATCGATTGTTGAGCATGGATCCACCTTGTTCATTTGTGGCCATGGCTCCTTTAGATTTGATATGGCGCCTTTTTGCATATTGAGTGACCATGATAGTTTCATCAGTTATACATATGTTGGATCCGCCTGTATCTTTATGGCGATGTTTTGTATATGGAATTGTATGTGCCAGAGATCAGTTTTTCTGACATTTATCTCTCTTTCAGGTACCTTCATTCGAGCCTTTTGATCTTGGATTCTCTGCTCTCTCCATACTCAGTTTTTCCTTTATAATGTATTTCGGCTATTGTCTTCCCCTCTAACCTCACACATTAGGGGGCATCTGTTATAGCTCAAAATGACACTTCTCTACCTGTGACCACTTTCCCATGATTCCGTCGCATGTCTACATTTCCATGACGATACTTCATGAAAGTCACTAAAAAACCACCTATATTGGAGGACTCATATCTTGAGTTTTTTAACTCCATTTGATCTCATTTCTACACCGTTGGAAAGGTATTTTAGTTAGCTAAAACTTTCCAGAAGACACCAAAGTCTGAAAATTCCCATAAATACCTTAAAAATGCATTTGTTGTGTATTCGTGACTCTCCTTATATGCAAGTCGCGAATCATTCGCGAGTCTCATGTATTACAAGTCACAAATGCATATATTCATGGGTTTCTCTTGTGCAAACTCATGGATCATTCGTGGGTTGTCCTCCTTCATAGTCGCGAATGTGTCCCTTGACATTTAAACACAAAAACATGCCTTTTGGATTAGTTTGGGTAGTTATACAATTGACTCCTTCAGTTGTAACCACTTTGTCTTCGCCCCTATCTCTTGTTTACCATATAAATAGAGGTAGGGAGGTCCATGAAAGGGGACTTGGAATTTATGCATTGTTATGCTGGAGGAATTAGGACTCTCTTTGCCTACACCTTTGCCTTGGAGGTTTTCCCTTGTGTTGCAGAGCTTGGAGGCTGAGTTCTTTGGAGAAGAGAAACAACAGAACCAGATCAAGGTTTCGTGAGGTGCCAAACTTGAAGAGAAGGTATACTTGTACTTGTTTTCAAGATTAATAAAGATGTGATGTCCTTCTTCTTCCCAAATCATTGTTCAATGTGTGATTGAATCTCTGTTTATGATCATATTATAATGTTATTCAGATCATTGTTTCGTATTCATTTGATTATCATTGTCTTATATGTGGTCATAATGGTTTGAGGAAGGTATAACTTGTTTTGCAGGTCTCTTGGAGTGAGAGGAGCAAGAAGATGATTGAAGAGAAAGCTTGGACCAGCCTTCATTTATTCAGGTGTGGACCTTTCTCATCTCTAAATCTTGTTTATATATACTTGCTGAACATTGTGCATCTCTCTTTCAACCCCAGTACGTTGATGGCCTCTTAAACCCTAGCCATAGGACACTTTCCTTTACAACACCATTCCACCAGCAGACTCTTCCTCTTCACATCACTGGGGGCAGAGAAGTGACATTCCATTCTCTCCACTCTTTCACTCGTGGTTTTGTCTTGACCATCTCATGCAGGCAAGGGTCTCCTCTATTCACCTTCTCATGCACAGGAAGTTCGAATGGTCTTCCTCATGCAAGGGGAAATAAAAGGGATCCACGATTCTGTGTGTGGGGTTTTTTTCTCCCTTCTCTCGTTGATTGCTGGTCTATGGATCTGTTCTTCCTCCCATTCATGTAGGGGATCGTTTTCCCTTTTCCCATTATTGGAATTTGTAAGCCATTCATGTCCAAGGGCTGTGTGTATGTGTGTTACTCTCATGGATTTGTGGTCTGCGTACCTGTTTTTCCCTTATCTAGGATTGAGAATCATATCTCTCTCTCATTTTTGGGCTGTGCAATGTTTCCATGGCTTAGCCATGAGATTGGTTGTTACTCTTCCCCTAAAACTGTGGATTGTTCTGGTTTTTCCCCCATGTTGTTTGTTGCTATGAATGCAATCATCTTTTGGGTGCTACTGAGTTGTTTTGGCCATGCTAGGGCCAAGAATAACTCTGAATCGTCCTATCTAACTTGATCTATGTTCACCCTTTCGTTTGGGTTGTCACCCTGTTGTCTTTACCTTCTTCACAAAGTTGTGAACTATTGGTTTTACTGTAGTATGTAGTAGTTGATCTTCAAACGGTTAGAGTGGGATTAGAGGCTAGGTATGCTTGAGAAACTTGGTGTTTGGGAGCCACTCAGATAGAGTTAGATTGCTGGCTTTCTTCTCCATAACCCTTGAAGAGTATTGGAAAGGGAAATTAGGGCCTGAGGGACTATGAAGCAGAGAAAGGATTGATTCTTGGTGTTGTGTGTGTGGATGTCTTAGAAGTCAGGCTAAATCTGGAGTAGGCATCCTTAGCTCTCCATTGAGGCCACCATATTAGCATTTAGCCTTTCCTAGCTCCTTGACAACCTGATAAACCCTACTCTGTTGGCTTGGCTAATTTGTGTACCTTGGCTATGTGTAAGCCTGCTTGGACCCTTATTCCTTGAGGAATCATGCCCAACTCAGGGGTGGCAATGTTGCTGAGAGATTGATGAGCACGTTGGCCTATGGTTGGGTGGAACATGGCAGCGACGTAGCTGGTTGCGGGACGAGATATTTATAAGATAAACATTCTTGTCCATTTTGCTTCTACATTTACATTACTGTCTAATGTCTAGTGAACCATAATGATGAACATGTTGATGCTGGAATGTATATGTTTGCTTCTGTTGTATGTTGAGTAACTATGCATCCTTGTATGTTTTACGCATCTTAGTATGTTTTATGTTCTAAGCATTTTATATCAGCATTTATGCATGCTTGTGTTCATGGGGATAGTTTCGCAGAGGTTCTTGGTTGTTTGGTAGCATCCTTTTCACCGGTCGAAGGGTTGGGGAAGTTACATTAAGCCTAGTTTTGCACCTAAATTTGTGCATAGTTTGTACATCTACTCTTGTTTCGCCCCCTTTTATGGCCATGTTTTCCTCAACTTTTACACCCTTGTTTTCATCCACTTTTGCATCCTTTTTTACATCCACTTTTGCATTCACTTCTGCTTCTTTTTTTGCATCCCTTTGTGCCCCAAGTTTTGCATCAAAGTTTACATCCTGTTTTGAGTCTAGTTTTGCATCTCGTTTTGTTTCAACCATTTTTTCATCCACTTTTGCATCCATTTTTTCGTCCAATTTTTCACCCACATTTTGATCCCTTTTTGCATCCCATTTTGCGTCCATGTTTACGTATTTTTTTGCATCTAACTTTGCATCCACTTTTGTCGTGTCCCAATTCACACCCATTTTTGTGCTTACTTTTACACCCACTTTTGGTTCAAATTTTGCATTGTTAGAATAATCAAACCCATAGTATTACCCACTTAGACATTAATTCATTTATTTTTGTCTTATTTTCCTAGTTCATGAGTCCCACCATGTGCAAGTTGCTAATTGCCTATCCATAGAGGTCAAACTTGCCATATTTGACTCATGTAGTGCTTGAGAAATCCTTAGGAATCAAATCTGCTTTATTCCTGGCCTCCTAGGCACCCTTTTGCTTTTTCTGCTTTATTGCCTGCTTTTTCAGTGTTTTAAGGCACATAGGAAAGCAAGACTAGGTGAGGTGAACTTGTTTTTTGCCCCTTTCATCCTCCACTCTTTCCTCCATGAAAAAGAATGTATGAGATGCCATTCCATCACTCATTAGCTTTCCCATGCGCCCTTTCCAATTCGTGAGCCTCATGACAAATTTGGGATCAGCATTTTACACCTATGGGGGATTTTCCTATTTTGAGTAAGCCTGCTTTATGCTAGTATTGGATGCCTCCTTATGCATTCGATATCTTGATGTATTCTATATATTCAGAAACCTATGTTATTACAGGGTTTGCTATTGTACACTCAGTTAATATAATTTTGTGTTACAGCTCCATATTCAGTCTTCATTGTTAGCAATTTTGCATGATCAATTGATAATTGTTGTGGGTAAAATTAATCTATTGCTGGCCTGAATTTCTACATGGTATCAGAGCCATTGTAGGTTTTTAATATCCTTCAAAAATTGTTTTGCAGGTTCGACATCAAGACTGGGAGCCTTCTACTGACAGCCGGGACAGATTTTCTAAAGCTATGGATTCACAGAAAACTATCTTGACTCCCTTCAACTATTTTGAATGGAAAGAAGAGATGGAGATCTTGTTGAGAGAGAAAGGCCTCTACAGGGTGACTATGGCTACAGAAGCAGAGCCCAATACTGCTGCAGAGAAGATCAAATGGCACAATCGGAGAGATGAGGCCTATGGCCTCCTATGTCTCAGTATTTCCCAGGACCTCCTTTTCCATCTCGATGGATTAACTTCACTGGATCAAGTATGGGAGAATCTTTCTGATCTTTTTGGAAAGACATATGAGATGAGGGGACATTAGATCAAAAATGAGCTGATTTCTCTGAGTCCCAGTAGCTTTGAATCCCTGCAGCTATATTTCTCCAAGTTCAAAGCACTAGTTTTGCAGCTGAATCAGTGTGGTATCGAAAAGAAAGATGATCAGCTTATATTGGCCATCCTCTCGAAGCTAGGACCTGACTACTCAGTCTTTGTTTTGACCTTCTATGCCAAAAAACTCACATCTTGAACCTGGAATATTCCTAGCCTTGCAGATTTCATGGAATCTCTCACACAAGAACAAGACAAGCTGGTGATGATGGGCACCATCAAACCATCCAAAGATCAAGATTTGATTGCTGGAGATTCGAGGGTGGATTCAAAAAGCAAAAAGGAAGATAAAAAGCCACCTAAGCAAAGAAGAGATAAGAAGCAGTCTCCAGAGGATCAACAAGGTCCCAAGAAAAATACCCAGAAGAAGAAAAACAAAGGTGAAATGAACAAGTGCTCATACTGTTCGAACGGAAATCACACTGAAAGATCTTGTATGAAAAAGAAGAATGATATGCTGACCAATATCCTGGAGAAGAATGGCATCTCCCTTCCAGAAAGCTCAAAGAAGAGAGAAGAAGGATCAAGTTCCGATGACAAAGAGAGAGTTCATGCTCTAGTTGATGGCACATCAAGCTCACCCAGTTTTATCATAGATTCTGGAGCTTCAAGACACATGGTTTCAACTAAGGATTCCTTCTCCTCACTAGATATGTCGAAAGGACCATCGATTGTACTGGGAGATGACTCTCTCACTCAAAGTAAAGGCAAAGGAAGGATAGACCTTGATCATGGTAACTTCAAAAATGTGTTGTATGTCCTTGGTCTCGCCTCCAACCTTCTGTCAGTGTACCAGATGACCCACACTGGGTCTCCTAAGAAATTCATATTCTCCCCCAATGAAGTTGAGATCACAGAAATCTCAAGTGGTAGAGTCATTGCAAAAGGAGTAGCAAATCATGCTCAAAAGGTATACATGTTTTCACACTTCCTACCTTACTCAAACCCCTCTGCTCTTCTTATCCATGCTAATGAAGCTAGCAAGCTGTGGCATGAAAGATTTGGCCATTTAAATTACAAGTATCTATCTTATCTTAGTGAGAAAGAAATGGTCATAGGGCTGCCCAAGATAAAATTTTCCAAAGGAGTCTGCCAAGGCTGTATCCTAGGAAAACACCCAAAGCATAAGTTTGAGAAAGCTAGTCATGAGAGAACCTCTGCACCCCTCGAGCTGATTCACAGTGATGTTGCTGGCCCATTCCCTCATATGTCCATGAGTCAGGCCAAATATGCATTGACCTTTATTGATGATTTTTCTAGGTATTGCTGGGTTCACTTCATGAAACACAAGTCTGAAGTTTTTGGCCTATTCAAAGTCTTTAAGGCTTTGGTTGAAAACCAGTGTGGAAGGAAACTCAAGGTCCTCAGATTTGACAATGGTGGTGAGTATGTCAAGTCTGAGTTTATTAACTATTGTGCAGATTCAGGTATTCATATGCAGCATTCTATCCCCTTCACACAACAGCAAAATGGTGTTGCTGAGAGGAAGAACAGATCACTGAAGGAGATGGCAACATGCATGATGGAGGCCAAAAATTTGCCACCAAAGTACTGGGCTGAAGCTATCAACTATGCAGCATATACTTATAATAGGGTGCCTCTCAAAAATCTATATGGCATGACTCCTTTCGAAGCATGGAGTGGGCACAAGCCAGATGTGACCCATTTCAGGATTTTTGGCTCTAAGGCATGGGCTAGAATCCCGACAGAGAAGAGGAAGGCTTTGCAGCCCCAAAGCCAAGAGTGTCTTTTTGTTGGATACTCTGAATATTCAAAAGGGTACAAGTTTATAAACTTGAGCACAAACAAATCCTTCATTGAAAGGTGTTTTCAGTTTCAAGAAGAACCCCTTGCAGAAGTGGAAATTGGTGAAGCCTCTTCACCACCTGAACCTCAAGAAGTAAGTAAAGAGTTTGTTGAACATGGTGATTCTGATTTGTCTGATGGAGATGAGTTTATTGCAGACCCAAACAGCCCCACAAGGCCTAAATGGGCAGCCAAGACACTACATGTAGCAGGTGAGCTAGCTGGGGATCCCAATGACCCAAGGAGGACTAGATCTCAATTTGTGAGTGGTCTGTGCATGAAGGATCCTATGTTTGATGAAAAATTCTATTTGATGGTGGAGTCTGATCTTCAAACATATGAAGAAGCAGAAGGAGATCCAATATGGCAAGCTTCCATGAAGGAGGAGTTCAGTTCACTCCAGAAGAGCAACACATGGGAGCTAGTGGATCTTCCTCCAGGGAGAAAACTAGTACAGTGTAAGTGGGTCTCTAAGATCAAATTTTTTGCTGATGGTTCACCACTAAAGTACAAGGATATATTGGTAGCTAAAGGCTACTCACAGGTTCATGGCATCGATTACAATGAGAG
>LPNX010665168.1:427307-479662 GCA_001517045.1 Pseudotsuga menziesii | reverse complement strand
ATTAATTCATTTATTTTTGTCTTATTTGCCTAGTTCATGAGTCCCACCTTGTGCAAGTTGCTAATTGCCTATCCATAGAGGTAAAACTTGCCATCTTTGACTCATGTAGTGCTTGGGAAAGCCTTAGGAATCAAATCTGATTTATTCCTGGTCTCCTAGGTGCCCTTCTGCTTTTTCTGCTTTATTGCCTGCTTTTTCAGTGTTTTAAGGCACATAGGAAAGCAAGACTAGGTGAGGTGAACTTGTTTTTTGCCCCTTTCATCCTCCACTCTTTCCTCCATGCAAAAGCATGTATGATCTGCCATTCCATCACTCATTATATTTCCCATGCGCCCTTGCCAATTCGTGAGCCTCATGACAGATTTGGGATCATCTTTTTACACCTATGGGGGATTTGCCTATTTTGAGTAAGCCTGCTTTATGCTAGTTTTGGATGCCTCCTTATGCATTCGATATCTTGATGTATTCTATATATTCAGCAACCTATGTTATTACAGGGTTGGCTATTGTACACTCAGTTAGTATAATTTTGTGTTACAGCTCCATATTTAGTCTCCATTGTTAGCAATTTTGCATGATCAATTGATAATTGTTGTGGGTAAAATTAATCTATTGCTGGCCTAAATTTCTACATGCATCCACATTTGCATCTTTTTTTGCATCCAATTTTACATCAGTTATTGCATCCCTTTATGCATCCATTTTTTCATCCACTTTTGCATCAAGTTTTGCGTTGGGTGTTACGACTACTTCTGCATCTAGTTTTTCATTTGCTTTTGTTGCATCCACTTTCGCATCCAATTTTGTATTCAATTTTACATCCATGGTTGTATCCACTTTTGTGCCACTTTTTTAATCATGTTTTGCTTCCATGATTGCATAATTTTTTTCATCCACTTTTGCATCACCTTTTGCATCCATTTTTGGTGAACCCCATTATGCGCCCAGTTTTGCGCCTACTTTTGTTGCATCCATGTTTGCATCCTTTTTTGCATCCATGTTTTTATCCACTTTTACATCCAGTTTTACACCCAAATGTTGAAGATGAAAATGAGGATAATGATAATGATATTGAGGATGGTTATGATGATGATGATTGATAGTGAGGAGAATGATGAAAATGATGATGATGATGATGATGATGAGTATAATGGCAATGATGAAATTGCTAATGATTATGATGGCAATGAAATGAATGATGATGATGGTGATGATGATCATTTTGGTGCACCCCATTATGGGCCCACTTCTGTGTCTTTTTTTTTGCATCCATATTTGCATCCCTTCTACAAGTATTATGGCTACGATCAATGCATAGGGGATGGTTCTTGATGCATGACTTAAAATATAGTCAAAACTGTGGTCTTATGTTGTAACATTGTCCGTAAAGCTCATGGTCCATACGTGGGGCCCAAAATTACCACCACCCATGCCTTTATGAATTTTTTTATCATTAAAAAATCCAAATTGATCACTTGAGACAGTTGGGGATAGTGTTGGTTTAATTATTATTGCTATTCCCTTGGGGAAAATATTATATGAAAAGTTATATGATGATATTGGTCCAAAACCATTAAATGATTCAAGAACATCCTTTTTGTCGATCATGGTCAAGAAGGTGGTGTTTATGGAACTTAGAACCTTCCTAACTTTACTATATTTTTCAACCTCCAACAACATATCATTCCCTAATAACTCAAAGAATCAAACACATAATTTGATGGGCCATCCATCTAACCCAAGATTCTTGTACTCTTTAAACAAGTCAATCACTTTGTCAAGTTCTACAAAACAAATCTCAATTACAATGTCCAAATTTTGTTCATGATTTACAAAACTAGGGAAAAAGGAAACAATATCCACAAGTTTAACTCTCTTGTTGGTTCCATAAATAACTATTGAAAGTGAGATTCTCTTACCACATCTATGTACCAAAACTTGCTTGCTCAACCTCCCTATTCGATATACTCCATATTGTATTAATATTCTTTCTCATTCTATCATATTTATGAAAAAAAAAGAGTGTTCTTGTCACCTTAGCAAAGCCATATAACTCAACTCATTATGTGCCATTTAGATTCTTCCTACTCTAAGAGCTCTATCTTTAAGGATTCCAAATTTCATATTCTCCAATTCTTCTGTTGTGAATATTCCACTCATATTAGATTTGCATATGTTTGAAAACTCCTATTCTAAGTTGCAAATATACTCACACGAATCCTTGTACTCTAACTTCACGCACTTGATTTTTTTCTACTTAATCCTTGTTTAGGTTAGCACTAAACTATAATATTACAAGATCCTCTAGCTCAATATCAAAGTTTTTTCGTTCACTTTCAACCTAATTGATAAAATCCAAATACTTGAATCAATGTGAATTGAACTTAAAAGGACCTAAGAAATTTTCCTTTGTTGTCCCTATCTAAATAAAAATTGGGACATGGTTAAATAATCCTCCTTCACCAATCCAGTCTCTAGACCTTTATACTTCCACTAACATATTCTCAAATTTCCAAAATCCCTTTAATTCTTCTCCATTCTCTAGTTGAATCTTCATTGAAGATTATAATATCATCCACGGAAAACAAAATGCATTAGGGAGATACCCTAAGCCACTTGATTGCACCTGATCTCTTGGTTGTAGTCATCATTCTATTTAGGCCCTTAGCTACCATAAGGAAGAGGAAATGAGACATCGAACAACCTTTATTTAAACCCCTAGAGGCCTTGAAATCTTATAAAGGAGATCCATTGACCTCTCTCTCTCTCTCTCTCTCTCTCTCTCTCTCTCTCTCTACACACACACACATGGTATTTTTTGGTAGAAAAAAGAGCTTTGGGGTGGCCATGACAAACATCAATACAAAGTATTTATAACTATTTAAAATATTTAATAAAGTTTCAAGTGTCCAAAAAAAAATGACATATTGGAAAACAAAAATAAGTAGAAAAGGCAGATAACCAAACACTTATCAACCCCAAGGATCAAACCCAATGCAAATGGTAAACATCTCTTATCATTTTTGGGTGGGCCACCCCACTTCTTATTCTATAGCTCCATATATGGGGAAACAAATTTCCAACTACCATTCTCTAGCTTCTTCTCTACCTCTTTAATGGCCAATAACTTATCAAAGTTACATGATCCATTTTGGGGAGCTTGCTTTACCCTCCGACAATCCCTTTCTCAAGATTACTATTAGTGCATAAATATAGTACAAAGAGAAAACATAACACTGAACCTTCCAATAAGCTATGGTGTCTCCTTCTAATATGCTACATTGTTTCTCCTCTCCCTCATTCCTAGACAAACCTATTACTCTCACTCTCCCTTACAAAATTTTTGAAAGGAAACCTACACAAAGTCGAAGGTATCCCTCATTAATAACTTTGAAATGAGCCTTAAATTTTTAGATACTTCCTTTAACTTTAATGCAAAATAAAAATGTATTAAGAGCCGTACATTTTGTCCATCACCTACATTGCACAGCAATGACCTTTTTTGAAGATAACTTGGATCAAATTGAACCTTGTCAAAGAATATTGCCTCCCTTTTGCTCAACTACGTAGGCCAGGTAGGGTTGATTTTCAATAATTTATAAAATAAAAATAGATATAAAAATTTAGATTTAATGACATTCACTTTGAAACAAAGTATTATTAATTTAGCCACATGAATGCCTTAAACTTGTTTCATCATTGAAAATCAGCGAGGACAACAAAACCTTAAAACAAACCAACGAAAAGATATTGAAATCATCCCAGAATCATCATTGGGATTTTTTAGTCGGGGTTTTTTTCATTACTGAGGAAATTCATTTAAGACTTTTGGATATATTCATAATTTTAAGCTCCACTTTTCTTGGCGACTTGTTGATCTTCGATTTGCAAGATTTGGCCACACTTTCACCATTAAACCTTCAACAATAGGTTTTTTACAATGTAATTTTCAATACAGAGGTTTTACCAAGATTTCAAAGTTGGAGAGGGTACGCAGAGACCAAAAAAATCGTAGGTTTAGTACTAATCCATAGTTACCAGTGGTGAAACTTGAGGCCTCATCTAGTTTAAGGTATTCTATGATGTGTGGTCCCATCGAAGGACGAGGTCATTAACATCAGGGTTCTAATAATAATCATGCACAGGTGCATTCTTTTGGGGGATTTCATGGACCTGAAAATCGCTTCATGGGGAAAAGGCCCTTAATTATGGGGAGCGCATCGCATACCATAGGGCATAAATGGGACAATAATGGGTTCCCTGTAATGGGAGGCATTGGTGGCAGCACAAATTTTCATCCCAGAAGCCATCATCAAGCAGCAGTTTCTCCACGTAATAAAACTTTCGATCCCTATACACATTTGTTAGGGTTTAATATAGGGAAGAATGCATTTTTTAATTTATGTATTAGTGTATGTTGAGTTGTTTCCATGATTGAAACTTGTTGCGGCATTGTTTAGATTGTAGTTTAATTATTTATTTTTTGTTTAGTAAAATACATGTTACTATTTATATATAATCAGCCTTCCATAACTCGGTCTCCTATTTTAGAGCTGAAAAATACTTTATACTAAAGACCAAAACAAATGGATTAACACCGTACATTTTGTGGTCATCCTAAAATTATTGGAATCTACAAGAAATATTTTAACAAGTTCAAAGAGTTTTCTACTACGTGACTGAGATTCAAAACTTCAACTTTAACAGACAGAAAAACCAGGTTGACAACATATGAAATTAAAACTATATAATGAGGCGCTTTTGAATTGTTGTGTCCCTGTTGAGCTATTCTGGGGCCATGGGATTTTGTTATGGGTTCTCCTCCTCGATCAGAACTGGTGGGTGACAATATAGTATATCCTTGGGATTGATACTCTTGTTTTTGTGTTAAATAGGTCACTTCTAAGTTTCCTAATGTTTTGATCAATTGAATATTTGATCAAAAACCATTTTCTTAGCATGTTCTTGACAGTTTGAATTTTACTCCGAAAGCTAACTTCCACTAGAGCATTTTCCAATTCAGAGCTTTGGTGTCCTCTCTAGCTCATCTTCCTAAATTTTTAGCTTATGGTCATCATTTCAAAGCACAATTAGCATCTGATCTGTAACTAACTCTAACGTCAATTAGAGCTTATATGTAAAAACCTCCAACCCATTTTCAACTATATTATTGTTATCGCTAGAATTGTGCTAAAGTTCCTCCATCCTCCACCCAACATTGTCACAAACAGTCCTAATTTTCTCATTTAATACACAGTGATCAATGGAGCATATGGGTGCCTTCCCCACACTCTATGCAGGATATCCAAGCTCCAACGTCTTACAGAGTAAGTAGTTTGCAAGCTCACACCATGTTAGACATATTTTTTTTCCTTGGATAAGAATCCTTTATCAATATAACTTCTGTGTTCCTGACAATGTTATCAATTCCAAATAATGACAGTGACAAGTAGGTCAACCAAACTTGAAAGTACATCCACTATACATACCTAGGTTAGAGTGTGGCCCTAGCATCCAAGGTATATTAGAAGAAACTTTGAATGGAATATTGTGTGCTTTACCAAACTTCGATAGTTTTCCTACATAGAAAGAGTTTGTCTCTGGGACCTCCCATGGATGATTTGTCTACTGGCCCGGTGATGTCTGCCCTGGGATCTGAAATGTGAGTTCCTTAGAAGAGTTATGTAAGGCAGTTGATCCATCTATAGAGGGTGTCAAGAGGGAATCCATGTCTCACTAATTTGAAATTCCGAGTGCTCTAGGCCTCTATATGTTGTTTTCTTCATTGAGTAGACAATTAACAGGGAAGAAAGAGGTGATCCTCCGAATGGGATCTGGATGGAGAGGTCCACACAAGGATTGTGATCTATGCTTGAAAATATCCGTCATGAAAATAGGTAGGAATATTTGTTCTAGACAATGAAAGAATGTGGAGAGGGAGCCACCCAAGTCTCATTGAAGGTAGTAAAACCTCCCTTTGTCCAAATAATGGATACTAAGATAGGACATCTGAAAATGAGATGTTCCTCTTACTTGCTCTCCTGTAAGTGGTATGATTGTGTTTTTTCTAATAGTGTGTGAGATGTAATAATTGGTCTCAACTTGAATTCGATGAGAGACTACCTGCAACTATTTAAAGAGGATCCTGAGGTCGTGCACCAAGTGTTTGCACATATATACAGGACTCACAATATTGCTATCTCTTAGTTGCATGAAGTTCTCAGATTAATAAGGTATCTTGGGGCTAAGAAGTTTAGGAGGTGTGATCCAATTGTAAATCTCATCTCTAATCACCTATTTTAGGTCTTGCTTGGATGGTAAGAGGTGACCTCAAGTGTTGAAAGACTAGTTGAAGGGGGGGAGGAGTAAAGGGATTAGGAGAGAATGGATTTGAATACGTACTACTCTAGGATATGAGGCGTGACATATTCTTTCATAAATGCAACTATGATTGCTTCCCAATATTCCATGGAAGGACCCATTTTCAAATGTTGAAGAAAGGGGGTATTATGTCTAAGGTGTTCCCTATGGGATTTAGGATCCAAATCTTAATTGTGTTCCCCATAACAAGGATTCCTGGTGTCTTGTTCATCAATTGAATTGTTTAGATCTTTGTATTTAGACACAATGATTCAATTTTGTATCGACCGCATTGTTTTTGGACAAACAACAAACAATATATTGTGATGTTCTAAAGGGATCCATAATGGTCATGGTTCGTCCCTAAGGGGATTCAACAGTTCATGACCCAACCCTATAGGCTTACAAATAGTTATGGTTGATTCTAAGAAGCCTAAAAGGGTTCACGACCTAGATCAAGCAGGCCATGGAGGTCACAACCCATATCTATTACTATCAAGCAGTCACATTCTAGATCTAGTAGTCCACAAGGTCACAACTGTTAAAGACAGTGCAGTTGTGAGACCCATTCTCAGGGAGGATGGTACCCTAGTCAATTAACTAGGGTAAATTAAGACCCTAGAAGGTACCATAGGTCCCCCAATAGTCTCCTTTGGTTCTTGGTCTGGGACCAAGTAGGTTGATGCCATGGCAAAGTTCGTAACATATGGTTAGGGCCCCTATATGTCTCTAGGGTATTCTGGTCTTGGACCAAATAGTTTCTTGGAAACGATGTCCAAGTAGATATTATAGGTTTAGATAAATAATTCTTGGTCTAGGACCAAGTAGATTCTTGGTTCAGGACCAAGCAGTTCCTGCAGGCACATTCTTGGTCAGTTAACCAGGTGGATCTTGGTCAAGTTGACTAAGATGATGATGTGTGATGTCCTCTATCTTATTCAGTTATTTCTAGGTTGTTTCTCAAGGTACTGGACACCCCTTGATTATGTCACTAGAACCTAACCCTTAGGAGCAATATTGAGTACTATAGGATCACATCATCTAGTTTGGATTTTCTCCTTATACAGTGATGATAAAAATATATATGGAACACATGTGACAATATACCTTGAGAGAGAAAACATTAAAGTCCTTGGTCTTGTTGGTCCTATGGGAAAAAGGGGCTATTTGTCCACCTTTATGGTACACCTTGCTCTTGTGGATATGAGGGTTGTGTTACCTTCTTAGTGTGACCCCTTTGGTTGACTTATGGTCCTTTATCGTCTACTTTGTCCTAGTGCCCTTATTGTGTGTACTTTTGGTATGATGAATTTTATTTTATTCTTTTTATTTTATGATCACTTAACCGTTAGTACCCTATCCTAATTCAACCTAATATTATTTTATGTTATGTTTGGTAACAACCCTAAAATCTAGGGGTTAGTGGATTGACCCTTGTAGAAGGATTGTTAATATCATAAATTGAAGTCTTCAATTTCATTTTGGTGTGTGTGTTCATAAGAAAAGATTGAAGATATGATATTACACCTACTCTATGGTTCATTACTAATATTTGGGTTGACATCTAGGGTTTCACTACTATCTCAGAGCTGCTGCCACCTCTTCCTCAGCCTATTAGGGTTGTGACTCTCTTACCCTATCTACTACTACTACTGTTTATGCTTGATTTGTGACTATTTATGTCTGATCCTGAACTAATCCGTGACTATGTTATGCTCCTTGAGCTGGGTTGTGACTACGTTGTTCTCCTTGGGCTGGGTCGTGACTGATGATGACCTCCTTCTACTGGGATTTGACCTTTTCCTTGATGTAGCGTGATTGTTGAGAGCCCTCTAGGGATGGTTCTGGGTTGTGGAAACCTTTCATGGACTAAACCTTGGTTGTAGCTTCCTTCTAACAACAGATCATGACTCTGTGGGATGGTTGTGATTACAGTTTCCTTCTTTCAGTAGGACATGACTATGTTAATTACATTTAGGCTATTTTTTGAATGTAATGACACATTCATGTTGGGTCGTGACTTATGGAATCCACCCGGGCTAAACCGTGACTGTGTAATCTCCTTAAGGGCTGAGCTTTACTTGTTTTAGTTCTCCTTGACTCAGCTATGGGTTTTCTGACCTTCTCTTGTCAGAAGTGACCTTGTGTGTGCTCATTCAACTTGAGTTGTGACCTCTATGAGGTGTTTGGATAGAGATATATTCTTTGAGGGACATGGGATGCTTGGGCAAAGACTTGATTCTTGTGGGTTGTTAGTACTATGAATTGACCTTGTTTGGGTTGCTAAGATTTGAGTTGTGACCTCTATGAGGTGTTTGGACAGAGTTGTGATCTCTATGGGCTATGGGATGCTTGGACAGAGCCTTGATTCTTGTGGGCTGTTAGTACTCTGACTTGAACTTGTTGGGATGCTAAGGACGTTTCCAAGGAATTTTGTACCTGTTTCCACATTTCTATGTGTTTCGGGGACTGGTACACCACCATTTCAGACATTTTCTGAAACTTATCTCTATTTTCTTCTTACATTGACATATTAGTTGGGTCATATATGGACATTGATGAATTTATCTATCTTATCTCTTCTAAAAAAGCTTCACCAAATGTTCTCATTTGGGATTTTAAATGAGCTGGCTTCAACTGAGTGTATCCAATTCCAAAAATGCTCTAGGACAGAAATTCTCACTAAAACCCTTCAAGACACATGTTCTCACTAAAAATATTGCTCGACTCTCGCATTATATGAGTGAAGAAAGAACCCCATATGTTTTTTCTTATTTCTATGTTTTTTTGTTTCTTTAATTTATTTTAAATGGATCGTGCTTTTAAAAACATGCCTTGGGCATCTATGTTATTGAGAAGTGTCTATCAGAAAAAATGGTCTACTGTTGATTGGTTTTTTCTTGATTGAGAAATGAGTTTCTTGATAAACCTGATTGTGAGTACAGAAAAATGCCTGGAAATGGCTAGAGAAAATTCAATCCATTTTGAGATGATAGGAAACAGATCAATGACCAATTTGGTAAACATAGATTGAGACTACATTGTTGTTTTAAGTCTAAATTTATTGATCTCTTTTTGTTAAAAGTGTGAGGAACTAAGGTCTAGCATGGAAATGATAGGATGTTATTTACCAAGTTAAGGCATGAGAATTACTCTTTATTTACCTTAATAGCATTGTCATGTCTTCGTTTCAAACCCTTTGGAGATATTGGTTGTATCATGACATGCAATTTAACCAATAAATACGTGAAAACACTGAAGATATTTTCAGTTCATACTTAATAATGATGTAATTTACAAGAGGCACCGTAGTTGCATCGTCCCATTCTCAAATAGTTTCTACAACCATTTTCATTCTATACAAAGTAAATTAACCTTAACACATGGCGCATAAGAGGCTTTGTTTTTTCAATTCTAGGCATTGTAACATCCCTAAAAGGTCAAAATCTATGCAAGTATCAAAGAATAGAAGACAATTTTGGGTTCATTGTGAAAGTGAAAATGGCATGTTTTGAGTAGGCTCATTTTCTATATTGGTTATGCTTATTTTCTATATGTAGCTTGTTCTCAATTTTACCAAATGAAAATTCAGTTTGTTACATCGATTTTAACGAAGACCTTCTATTAGAAATCAGGAATCCAACTGACCATGCTTACTAGAGACAGCTTTGTTGCAGCTACAATTATTGAAAAAGAGGTACAGATATATTCCAAGCTCATGAATGTTTTGTTGACTGCATCAATTCTGAGGTTGTAAGTTTCAGTCCTAAAACATGGGGTATGTTGTTGATTTCCTCTGCAAAACAAAATTATGTGACACAGCCTGTCTGCACCTCCATTGTTTGAACATACACTTCAAATTCTATCTGGATGGAGAATGGATTGTGCACTTGTTTTTTATTAAAAAAGCATTCAACTTGGGGTATGGATGTTGTTCCTGTGTGCATCCAGGATTTACATATATGTGCCTCTACTATGGATCACAAAGAATCTACCATTGTAATGCACAATGGGGGTGTTAGTGACCCCTTTGGTTGAATTATGGTCCTTTATCTTTTTACTTTATGTCAACCTAATTTTATATTTTATGTTTTATTTGTAACCACCCTGGAAGCTAGGGTTGAACAAGGACCTTTCTAGATATTTTTTCAAGTTATAAAATCAAGACTTATCCTTCTTTGTACATTGTCCAAGAATCTAAACCTTAGCTCTGATCTTTATGTTTGGGGTCAAGGAATATGCTGCTAGGGTTTTGTTGCTTCTTCCCTGGGTTATCAAATATGAGTTTAAGGGTTGTTTCCTTCTCTGATGAAATTTGAACTGTATTGGGTCATGAATTCTTGCAGTTAACCCATGGGCTATTAGTGTCCATCTTGCTAAGCCATGATTTCAATCAGCTAACCTATGAACTGTGTAATGTATGTCTTGCTGAGCTATGATCTTAATCAGCTAACATGTGAAATGTGTAGTGTCCCCTTGGCTGGTCCTAACTAATTTGAAACCATTGTGGGCTGGGTGTGACAGTATCAGCCCCTCTTAGCATACCCTGATTGTTTTGGATCCCTCTAGGGATGGCCATGAATTTGTTGGAAACCCTATGGATAGGTCATGACTATAATAAATCCTCTCCCAACAGGTTGTGTCTATAATAGCCCTCTCATAGCATGCCATGACTATAATAGTATTCTAGCAGGCCGTGAGTGTGTTGAAGATCCTATAGGAAATTCATGACTGTAATAATATTACTTCTAACTGGGGAGCGGATTGTGGTTAACTATTCCTAACTAGGCTAGGTAGTTCTTGTCTAGTGGCTTGACATTTCTAAACCCGGTGGATTGAGATTGTGCAAGACCCAACCTAGTGGGTTGTGACTGTGTATCCTAGTGACTATGTAAGAAACATCCTAAGTGGGTTGTGAATTTACCTTACCTCTCTGACCATGACTTGTTTACAGCTCACCTCAAACTGAGCTGTGGTTGTGTTAAGCCCCAAATGATAGGTCAGCATTGGTGTTATGTATGCTGAGGTATTTTGAGGGTGTTTGATTGTGTTTAGGGTTGAGTATCTTCTATTGCTACTCTTGACACTTAATAACTAGATATCTTTCTTACTACTATAAGTTCATAGCCTTAAATCTAACCTTCTATCTCTCAAGGTATGTTGATTGTTTCTATGGTAACTTGTCAAATATATTCCAAGCTTTGAACATTGGAATCAATTAATTATCATTCTAATGAAAAGGGTAGACTGTTCTCTACAATGTAATCTTTCAGAGTTAAGAAAATTACATATGGTAATTGGTTATCTCTTGGTTGTATTTTCCATGTGGAATTGGAAACCACCCCAACGCCACTAGGAGCCTACATTTAAACACCTTCATAAATGCGTCCAATCAATACCTACCTTCAACGCTTTTCAATTTCATTTATAGAACATTTAAACTGCCCTTAAATGCTGATTTCTTCTTGGCGTGGGCTGCCCAGGGTTTGTTATCAGTGCCCAATAATTTGCCAACAGCTTTCAATTAATCCATGCATAAGTTATAGTTCTTTGAGTATATGAGAATTGCACTTATCTGCCCTCCATAAAATGCAAAATAAAAATTGAGAATTGTTCCATTTTCACAGAATGCAAAATAAGGATGGACATTCATGCCCAACTTAAAAATTAGGATTCCAAACTGGATGTGATAGCCAAGATAGCCTGTGAAATGGAGGACATCCCTGTTGCACGTTCTGGTTTATATGGATTTTGACTGAGCATTGATCTGTTTAACATTAAATATTATATGAATAAATTAATGTTCATAAGAGAAAGACTAGCTTTATCTATAACACTATATTACTCTATTTGTGTACATGTACTAGAATTATCCACCAGAGCGGCTTGTGGACATAATTGCAAGGGTTTTAACTTTAGTACCACCCTGGACCTGTGTCTATCGTGACTCTTAACTACATGCCTCTAATCACTAGCTACATCTTGTGCATAGGAGTTGAACTTGAGATCTTGTCATTGAACACACATTGGGCACCATGCTAAAGGAAATGGTAAGTTTCTTAGGACTTATCTGATTGCTATTGTTATCATTATTATTTTAAATATTTCTAGTTTGTCAAATATAATTCTAAAATATAGGCAGAAGTCTCATGGTCACAATTGAGTACCTAGAAGCAACATATGATAGCCATCTTCAATACATATGTTTATTACGAATAGGTGAGAGAGCCCAATAATGGGGAATAACTTGATGTAGTTGTAGGGAAGGAGACCTTGGTAGAGGATAAATTTGATGCAAAGAATCATGAATCAATGGTGCTTATTAAGTTTCCAATAACTGACAACATGCATATAGAAGAGTAGGACATTGATGGCACATATAATTTGGAGGCAATTGTGAGAGATGCATGCCTTTTTTTATGATATGAATGGTTCATAAACTGATATTGCACACAAAACAAAGAACGAAGGCACTCAAAATGCATAAATGCATATACGAAATATAATATTTTCTTATTGTAATAATGATACATGATGATTTAAAATGACAAGGAATTGAGCATGAACATTATGGAGGACATATAAATACAATACGTTTTGGTCACTTGGGTAGATCCACCTAGTGGGCTTGATATCATGCAAATATGCACAGGAAAATTCACCTAACAACTATAGATAAACCAACATTAGTCACAGTTGGAAGCCTCTCTGGGTTCTTACTATAGGTAAACCAACATTTTATTAAATCTGTGGGTTCTTACCTAATTGAAATTTTGTTTCAAGAAGAAGATAGGGGATTTATATTTTAAATTTTCAGAACCTAATTGAAGTTCTATTTCCAAAAAATGACAGAGGATTTATATTTTAATTTTTGAAAGGATAATAATAAATGTCAATTAAAATCTTAAAGTATAATTGATGGTATTTGGATCTCCTTTATTTTATAAATGTATTTTTATAAGTGAAAAAGATTGAACCAAATGAAGTTATGATGGGCACACTAGGGCTATCAATCAGCCTTCTTTTTTTCAAGCAGAATGGAGAAACCACCCTTCATGTGCATATTCAAGCTGTGAATGAGATTTGGATTTCCCATAGCCAACTATTCAACCAGGCACTGCAATATGAACATAGAAACCACAGTTGCCGCAACATATTTCATCTAAATAAATGCCATATCTTTGGAGGAAATTGTGAGAGATGCACACATTTTTGTTATGAGATAAATGGTTCATAAGTTGATGTTGCACACAAAACACAGAATCAAGGCACTCAAAGTGCATAAACGCACATATGAAATAGGTGAGGTGAATTTGTGACTTAGATGGAGATAAATTAAAATAAGTGCACTAGCTAGCCATGACACTACAATTGTGCTTAACCTACAAGAAACTAATATATTTAAGGAGCGCATAAGAGGCTTTTCTTTTTCAATTATGGGAACTATAACATCCCTAAAAGGTCAAAATCTATGCAAATATCAGAGAAGAAAAGCATGGGTACAATTTTCATGTGTTTTTGAGCTGGTTAACGTAAAACCAACACATCCTAAACTTTGAAATAGAACTAATATTGAATCACAGATGCCTACCTAAGGGATTGCCAAATGTTATGGATTTCTTCTTTTAGGTTTTTTATTATAAAATCCTCAGATTAGGAAGAAACTCGGACCCAACCCAGTAATTTCCAAATTGCAGTGACAACAGAGATTTGTCAGAAGTTATTTTTTGCTTGTTTGAATCCTTTCGCTATCAAAATATAAGAGAAGCAACAGCTGAAATATTAAACGTTGGATTGGATGCAACTAGCATTGAATTCTCCTATGTGCCTTCTGCCACATATATTAATCAATGAATATCATCCATCTCAATGCTAAATACCTCTTATGTCATGTCTTTCTTTAATGCTGGTCTTCCAAATTGCAGTGACAATAGAGATTTTCCAGAAGTTATTTTGTGCTTGTTTGAATACTTTGGCCATCAAAATATAGAAAATAAAGAGCTCGAAGATTAAACGTAAGAAACTAAAGATGAGGAATGTAGTTATAAAATACTAAAGGGTTGGGTAGGTTTCCCCAGAAGAAGAAACTAAAGATGGAGGTAAGGAATAATCAAATCCTAAAGGTGAGGAACGCCAGTTCTAAATAAAGATAAAACTAAAGTCTTGGTGCTTTATAAGATAGAACTAGAAGTTATATGGGTTTCCTGCTGATTGCTGACTATGTGGTTTATAAGTTAAAATGCTGCTTTATTCCCTAATTTGCTGACTGCTGAATGTGTGGATTTTCTTGCTTAACATACTTAATAAAAGGCACCAACCAATCATTATATGAGGTATATGACCCCCCATTTTGTATGGGTGTCCATGTGTTATCTTAATCATAGTCTTTAGGAGGCAATTTTCCCATGATGATGTTGATTAGAAGAAAAACCAAGCACGCTGAGCGGATAAGAGGCTTTGTTTTTTCAGTTCTGGGCACTGTAACATACCTAAAAGGTCAAAATCTTGCAAACATCAGAGAAGAGAAGACAAATTTGGGGTCATTGTGAAAGTGAAAATGGCATGTTTTGATTAGGCTCATTTTATATATTGGTTATGCTTATTTTATATATGTAGCTTGTTCTCAATTTTACCAAATGAAAATTCAGTTTGTTACATCTATTTTAACAAAGACCTTCTATTAGAAATTAGGAATCCAACTAACAATGCTTACCAGAGACAGCTCTGCTGCAGCTGCAATTATTGAAAAAGAGGTACAGATATATTCCAATCTTTGAACATTGGAATCAATTCATTACCATTCTAATGAATAGGGTAGACTATTTCTCTACAATTTAATCTTTCAGAGTTAAGAAAATTACCTATGGTAATTGTTTTTCTCTTGGTTTCATTTTCCATGTGGAAGTGGAAATCACCCCAATGCCACCAGGAGCCTACATTTACACACCTTCATAAATGCGTTCAATCAATACTCACCTTCAACGTTTTTCAATTTCATTTATACATCATTTAAACTACCCTTATATGCTTATTTCTTCTTGGCGTGGGATACCTAGGGTCTATTATCAGTGCTCAATAATTTGCATGGGCTAATCAAGGTCTATTATGAGATAAATGGTTCATAAACTGATGTTGCACACAAAACACAAAACGAAGGCACCCAAAGTGCATAAATGCATATACGAAATATAATATTTTGTTTTTGTAATAATGATACATGATGATTTAAAATGACAAGGAATTGAGCATGATCATTATGGAGGACATCTAAAGACAATATGTTTTGTTCACTTGGGTAGATCCGTGGGCTTGATATCATGCAAATATGCATAGGAAAATTCATCTAACAACTATAGGTAAACCACCATTAGCCATAGTTGGAAGCCTCTCTATTTGGACTAGTCCTTTTCCTGTCACTAGGGAGTGCCACTGGACTGACTCAGTGTTTTGGATAACTTTCATTCCTTTTGGGAAATAAATATCTTTGTTGTTTTCCTAAAAGATTCCACTTCTTTCCAGAGTCGATCCTCCAACAATTGTTTGTATGAAATCACACTAGTAACAAAGTTATGTCTTGCTAAATATCTCTGACTGACACTTCAAATAACATAAGAGGAATTATTATCATTATCTCATATGTCAATTGGCTATAGCATATAGTCAAATGGGGAATATTTGTTGTTTTCTTCGTAAGAATTGTTCTCTTCAATGATTGAACCCACCTCCTTTTCTTTTGTTTCTTAACATTAGTCCTCTAGTAGTCATTTTGTATTGGAAAGATATACCAAAAGGATATTGTATGTAGTCTCTTTTAGCATTAGATTAACCACCACATGCTGCAAGGCATACCATCTGCTATACGTTTCCTCCAAAGTAGAGTATATACTGTTGTTTTTTCCTTATTCCCAGAATTATACCATTTTTATTTCTGCTACATTATTCCCTAATTTGCTGACTACTGAATGTGTGGGTTTTCTTTCTTAACATACTTAATAAAAGGCACCAACCAATCATTATATGAGGTCTATTACTCCCCATTTTGTATGGGTGTCTATGTGTGATCTTAATCATAGTCTTCAGGAGGTAATGTTTCCATGATGATGATGATTAGAAGAAAAACCAGGCATGTTGAGTGCGTAAGAGGCTTTGTTTTTTCTGTTTTGGGCACTATAACATTCAATTATGTTGACTTGGACTCTAGGGTTTACTTTTGTTAAGATGTATTCTTTTGACTCAAATGCTTCAATCATATATTTTGTTTGGTGTGTTGTCAATATCCGTGAATGATAGTCTATTGTAAGTCTACAATGCTTAGCTATTAAAATGTTTAGTCTTTATGGATCAACACATGTCAATGTTAAGGGTCTAGTTAGTCTGATGGCTTTTTATTGAAATGAACTGAACTTTTGAATGAATTGTGAGAAATTTGAATTTCATAAGTTGGGTCCATTTCAATATGTTTGGTGTGAAATTTGGTCTGAGTGCCTCTATGTTTCACCTTGCTTTTCATGTAGTGGTGGTAGTTTTATCATATCTGTGTAAATCATCATTAGGCTGTTCAATTGATGTTAGATGTCATAAACACATTGACATCTAATGTAGGATGTATTTTTAGAAGACTTGAAAATTCATCAATGAATCCATTTCACTTATGATTCAGTAAAAAGGGGATTACAATATCTTGGATAGATTTTCAAATGATTTATTGCAGTAGAGAGGCAATACACTAAAATGCCAAAGAAACGCCAATATCTTGGATAAAGCTTCAAACATTTTAATAAAGTTGTCATTTAGTTCTATTTTTTTCTTTTTTTAGAAGTTATATTAGTACACACACATTAATTGCAATTGTATTATACCTATTTTTAATTTGGTATGAGGTAATATTAAAAATATATGAGAAATATGCATTGTGGTATGAAATTAATACTAACATCTGATATTGAATTTTTTTTCCAGATCACAACAATTGATGACTCTATAGATAATGACCCAAATTATGTTGAGCCTACATTGGATATAGAAGAAAAAGAAGATGATGATGGTGATTATGATGACGATGGTGATGATGATGGTGATAATGACGACGAGGTTAATCAAGATGACGATTTTGATGATCATGAGCATGATCTTGATGATGATGTTGGTGGTGCTAGTTAGAGACTGATGCTATGCAAGAACATGATACATTTTGCATTATATTTACATGTATAACTATGATACATTTATAATTTTATATTTTATATTTATATATAGAGATTATAAAACATTTGTTTTTGTTAGAGTGGTATTTAATTCACATATATATTTGACTTCGCTTTACTTTACTATAATGATATCCATGAAAGGTTTTGGTATGTTGATCAAACATTTGAATATTAGTTGATTTGATTAAAGAACATGATACATTTTGGATTATATTTACATATATTATTGATGATATATAACTATGATAAATTTATAATTTTGACTTATGTATATTATAAAACGTTTTTTTGTTAGTTTGGTATTTAAATCATATATATGTTTGACTTCTTTTTACTTTGCTCTAGTGATATCCATGAAAGGTTTTGATACGTTGATTAAACATTTGAATTTTAGTTGATTTGATTAACGAAGATGGTGATATAATTAGTAATGTCTTGTTTCTTTATTTATATTGGAAATTGCCAATGTTATTTTGATGAATAATTAGCATTATATATATGATGATATTACTATTTTTGGATGGATGTTGAGAATTTTCAATAAACTTCTTCAGAAATGTTATGTTTTAATTTTGAATTTTTAATGATATTTGATAATTTTGATATAGTTCAACATTTAATTGAAGTTATTAAAATGGATGCAAAAACAATAAAAAATGTTATATTTCACTATTAATAATTGAATTTTAAATTCTTGATTAACAGTAAATACAAAACAAAACAAAAAATGGATGCAACATTATATGCAACACTAATTGCAAATATGGATGAAAAACATGACGTGAAAGTAGACGTCACATCAAATGCAAACATGGATATAAAAGTGGATGTCACATAATACAATGTGGACACAAAAATGGACATCACACTAAACATAAAATTGGATGAAAAAACTAGACATAATTAATGGCTCAAAACTATATTCAATATTAGGCCCAAAACTATATGCAATAGTATATGCAAAAGTGGAATCTTGGTTGGACGCAAAATTGGATGCTAAAGTTGGCATAAAATTGTGCACATCATTTGATGTAAAACCAGGCACAACACTAGACGTAAAACTGTGAGAAACACTTGACACAAAGAAAGAGTTAAAACGGGATACAATATTGGATGTAAAATGGGATGAAACACTGGATATAAAAGTAGATGCAATATTGGATGTAAAACATGGCACAACATTAGATACAAACATGGTTGCAACATTAGGTGCAACGCTCGGTGCAAAACTAGATGCAAAAAAAGACATCAACCAAGATGGAATAATAGGTGCAAACCTAGACGCAAAAAAATATGTGATGCCGAAAACTAGATGCAATAGTAGATGCAAAAGTGGATTCTCGGTTGGATGCAAAATTGGATGCTAAAGTTGGCATAAAATTGGATGCATCATTCGTTGTAAATCCAAGCACAAGACTAGGCACAAAACTGTAAGCAAAACTTGGCACAAAGAAAGACATAAAATGAGATACAATATTGGCTGTAAAATGGGTTGAAACATTGGATGTAAAACTAGATGCAATATTGGATGTAAAAAATGACACAATATTACAAATAAACATAGGTGCAACACTAGGTGCAACGCTGGGTGCAAACCTAGATGCAAAAAAAGACATCAACCAGGATGGAATAGTAGGTGCAAACCTAGACGCAAAAGAGGACGTGAAATATGATGATATTTTGGGCACAAACATGGACGAAAAAAATATGTAAAATGGGATGCAAAATTAGAAGTAAAACTAGACGTAAAGCTAGATGCAAATATAGACGTAAAAATAGATACAAAATTGAGTGCCAAACTCAACGTCAAATTAGGAGCAACATCAGATGCAACATTGGATGTTAAATTGGGTGCAAATAAGGACGTAACCAAGGGTGAAAAAAAGATGCAATACAAGATGCAAAATTGGGCACAAAAAAAGGTGTAAAAAAGGACGTAAAAAAATGGGTGCAACAAAGGAAGCGAAAATGGACGTTTAAAAAGATGAAACAAAAGACGCAATAGACGACGTTTTACAAAAATGTACAATAGCGCATGTTTTAGTGCCAGATTGTTCATCACAATTGAGAAAAAATTACACTAAAATATGGTTCTAAATCTAACGCTAAATCCAGTTTTTGTTGTAGTGATGCTATCATGTTTTCTTTGTTGTCTTCCATCTTTTACAGGTTCTTCTGTAATAAGCTTCAAGGATAGTGAGGACAACCTTTGAGGAAAGTATTATGGCATCATATTCTATTGATGAACCAGATCTAGGGAGAGTCTAGCATTCTGTGTTTGTGTTTTGTTCTAGATTTGAACCATTCAAACTAGGGAACCAACTCTTGTCTGTAGCAGGTGTGTATTTCCCGCTAACAACATGTGATTTACTATGCTAATAAGGGTCTTCTATATTCCGAATCCTGGTACTCACATGTGGACAAACTCACTTTGGCCATGGTCATCGTGGTCCAAAAGTTATGTCACTACATTCTGCTCCATACAACTACTGTCTATGCAGATTCTAACCCCATGTATTATGTCTTAACTCATCAAGTACTTGGGGGAAAATACTCATGCTGGATTGTTATTCACTAGGAGTTCAATTCGGAATTTACCAAAACCAATTCTAAGAAGTCACTTGTTTTTGCTAAGCTTATGTGTGACCTTCCCCATGTTACTGAGAAAAAAGATCCCATCGATTCATTGCATGATGAATATTTGTTCCTCATTAGCATGATTGATCCCTGGTATCGATATTTTATTTGTTATCTCCATATTGAACGATATCTGCCTAATGCCACTCATGATGAGTGTTGTCACATCTTCCACTAGGACAAGTATTACCTCATTTAAAATGATACCTTATACCATCATGGCATTGATTCCATATTATGACGTTTTCTCACCCATGAAGAAGCTGAAATATTCTTGAATGATTGCCATTCTGGAGTTTATGGTGGTCACCTCTCTGGGTTGGCTACTGCCCAGAAGATCTTACACACAGGGTATTTTTTCCCTTCAATTTTCAAAAATTGTATTGAAACTATCAAGAAATCCCACCCTATCAATTATTTACCTCTAAGAAGCACACCCATCCAGCTCTGCTTCATCCTGTCATAGCAGTTGGACCTTTTGCAAAATGGGGCATAGAGTTTGTGCACTGTAGGCGTACCTCAGTCGGGGGGGCATGGCTACATTATTGTGGTTATGGACTACTTTACTAAAATGGATGAGTGTATTCCCACATATTTTGAATATGGAAAGACAGTTTCTTTGTTCTTATTTAACCATATCATTGCTAGATTCAGGATTCCTAGGGCCATTGTGACCAATCAAAGGTCACATTTCCAAAATAAGGTGATGGAATAACTCAGCGCAAAGTTAGGTTTTTTCCATGATAACTGTAGGCCTTAATACCCACAGGTCAATGGCTAGGTTGAAGCAATTAACAATGTTTTAAAGACTGTGCTTTAGTGGATGGTAGGGCAGGACAAATCAAATTGGCAGTTGCAATTGTTTTCTGCACTTTGGGCCTATAGGAATACTATTAAAACTTCCACTGCTTTTATAATGATTTCAAATTGTGTACGGAATAAGATTACACTCTCCCAATAGAATGTGAGATTCCTTCTCTAAATCTCATTGTAGAATATTTTCCTAACACCACCATAGAAGAAGAACGGTTTCTGTATTTGAACAAGCTTGACGAAACTCATTGTGATGTTTCTTTAGTAAAAGAGGCACACAAGCAATAAATGAAAGCCTAATATGACAGATATGTTCAACCCCACTTGTTTAACAAAGGAGATATGGTCTTGACATATGACCAGAAACACGATAAGCTGGGGGTAGGGAAACTAGAATCTATGTGACATGGGCCTTACATTATCAGTTGTGTTTTGGAAAAAGGTGCATATGATTTAATGGATTATGTTGTGATACCCTTAGGAGAGCCCTGCAACGGGCTCTATCTCAAAAGATACTATGCCTAGGTCATATAGCATAGGCTCTTTGTAAATACTATTTATAGATTGTTGTGTGTTTTATTTTAAAAAGTGTGGTTTTTTGTGTGATATAAGATGTGTTTTTTAACAACCCTAATTATGTAAGTCCCATATTTAATAGAGAGATGATCACTTTTACCAGTTTCGTGGATGGTGCTTATTGTTACACCTTGAACCTTGCATCAACGACTTGGGTACTATACTCTCCTGGATGTGATCTGGTGAGTTCAGGGGGTGTTTGTTTGGCTCCCTGCACCAACAATATTGTAGAGTTTCATGCAGTGATTGTATTGTTGATAGAAGCCCTAGCTAATGATGTAAGATATGTTAGGGGTTACCTATACTTGAAATTAGTTGTACATCAGTTAAACCAAGTCTACACCATCCGAAACCCCCTACTCCTTTGTACATTCTGAAGGTTTAGGCTCCTAGAAAGGTATTGTGAGCAAGTTACATATCAACATATTCCTATACATTTGAATGCTATGGCATATTCCTTGGAAATGTTTGTCCTAGATTGGAATATTTCTCATAGTTAAGTTCACTATAACATAATAACATGCATTTAAATTCATAAGTAGGAATACATTCACACATCACATTTTGCACACGCATCTGTAAATAAAGTTTTTCATATATATAAGGTAAAGCTAAGATATAAAAAATGTGTTGAAGCATCAAGATTTCAGATCACCCAAAGTTCACAATTTTCATAGTTTTAAAACACATATATATGGAGAAAAAACTGAAGCCTTGAAGCTTTCAGTGTAAATATATATACAAAAATGAAAAACCTCTGTGGACTAATACTCGCGTTGGTGCTCATGATAGCACAATATGACGTAAGCCACTCTATGGATTATCCTAGCAAAGCAGCATGAAACTCCCGCGGTCTGATGCTAGTATCGTCTAGGTAAGTCATCAGTAGAGACATCTAGGATCCCTACAGTCAAGTGCTACAGGTTCTCATCGATCTCTCTGAGCTCCTCATCTTCCTCATCACAACAGACCTTGATCTATCTAACCATTACTCACCTCTTGATAGGTGATGCTCCAGCTAGACGAGAAGGTCCAATTTCCATACAAGTCATTTTCACACATCTCAGTATTACAAGATAAAAATCAAATAAATATTGAAAAATTAAAAACATGAACTATAACATCTTTTTTACCTTGATCATCCCACTCCTCTCCCTCTAGAGGTGGAAGTTCAAGCTCATCATGGAAATATTCTCCCTCATAAGCATAGTCTTCTATCATCAAGAACTGGTTTCACAGCCTATGAAAGAAGATCAATCCATAAACAATCTTCGAACCTCCACCATCGTGGCGGGCCATGACATATATCGACCTGAGAATCCTGGGATCTTTGGCATGTATCCTTCTCATGGCTACCTATGGCCTCATTAGCGGTACCCTCTCTAGGAATAAAGATAATATCACATCCCCATAGCCAAACTGCTTGATTTGTCCTCGACTACATTTGTTTAACTGGTCCTTTAGACTAACCAGCATACCTTTGCACCAATTAAATATTGTGGGTTCCATACATTCTAAGGCATATAGAATATGTTCCCTGGTGGTCAAATTGGATGATATGGTCCTCGTGACCTTTCTAATAGTGTAAATCACTATCCTCAAAGGTTGATTTACTAGCCGTGTGATAGGGAGTTTCCCCCCCTTGGGAAACTGTACCCAAAAAAAAAACCTATCAATCAGATCTTCCACTGTAAAGTCACTGCCCCATGGGCCAGAAAAAACTAATGGTCTCCCTCTATGAGAAAACTCGGTCAGAAAGTATATGTCATCTATGTCAATGGTCAATGTGTGGGTCCCAACCATGAAATTTTGTTGGCGAGGGTCCCACATATCAATGATATACTCTAGAAGGTGTATATAGGCCTTCATCCTAGGCACTCTGAAATACTTACGCAACCCATAGTCTCAAAGAGCTGCCCTAGTGGGTGGGTCATTAATCACTTGGAATTCATCTATTTCGTGTTCACATTCTTTCCAAATCACCATGGTGTGGTTGGTTTTGCTCCTGTAAAAAAATTTTAAGCATGCAATAAACACACAACAAGATTAAGGGAATAAATAAAAATCAAAATTTGATAGTCGTGATGGGATTTTTTGTTTTTCCCTGGCTATTGGCGCCTTTTCTCCATGTGAACAAAGCACCGACGTCTTTGTTGGTTGTGGACAGAGCACCTTTGGTGCCTATGTCCCAGTACAGGAAAGCGTTAGTGCTAGATGCCTTTGTTGGTTGTGGACAGAGCACCTTCGGCACCTATGTACCAGCAAAACAAAGTGCTGGCACAAAACCCAACAAAGAAAAAGGCATTGTCTTGAGTTTGTGGTTCCCTTTCGAAAATGCTCAAAATACCAAAAAAAAGGTTAAAATTTGAAGAAATGTCACCATGAATCTGAAGAGAAAGGTTTTGGCTCTTACCTGCTCGAAGAAAGGAGGACTATAGATCTTGGAATCAACATCTAAATATCAACTCCTTTTCACCAACTTCATCCTCTCCTTATGGTAAAAACACAAATGGTAAAAAAATTTCCTTTTTACTCCTATTTATAGTAATTTTGACTTTTTTATTTTTATTATTAAATCAAATTAATTTAATATTATAGGTTTTTATCATTGGTTCCCTATATTTTTATAATGAAGTTGACTCTAACATGATTTTCAAGGTTTCAGGTAAAATTCATAAAGCTCATGGCTATGTTTTCAAGTTCTTTTTATCTTTTTCATACTTAGGGTAAAAATGAAAAAAGTGTCGAGTTTTTTTTCATACTTTTCACATGCTCGTTAAAAACCTAGTAAAACAGTATCCAGTCCACTTTTGCTTCTTTTTCAGACTCGTAAAAACTGGATTATGAAAAAGAAAACCCTCTATGGAGTTATATTTAATCTCTTTTCAGTCTCCTTAAAAGCACAAAAAAATTTCCAGGCGAACTTGTTATGTTCACACTTGTAAAAGTATTAGAACGATCAACTATTCAGTGGTAGGTTATCTCTTTTTCGGAACGATTAGGCATATTTACATAAAATGAACACTTTGGTTGATATAAGCTAGAAGAGTTATCTGAGGCATTATTTTATACTTTTTCGGGCCTTAGGGACTAAATATGACGAAAAATTACCTTTTGGAGTCTCCTTGTGTCTTTGTTCAAACTCTCTAAACATGAATGAGGTTGAGTTCACTTTCATCAAACTCATAAAATCAAACGGTGAAGGACCCTTTTTGGGAATGAACCACTTCTTTCTCAAGTTCGTAAAACATGTGATAATGGACTCATCTCTTGATGAGCTACAATGAGTGTTTGTTACCCTCTTTGAACTCGTAAAAATTAAAAGAGGCCCTCATCATTCGTGATGGGGAAATTAAGGGAAAGGGGAATATTTTTGCATTTGTATTTATGGAAGCTCATAGTTGACCTTTGAACATCACATCTGTCCACATTTACATTTCTGAATAGTTGGGTATTCAGCTTGTCTCCAAGTTGATCCACTTTTGTGAGTCACCTAACTTCTTTGAGTCAATTCAAAGAATTCTTCGTTATATTCCTTGCATTACACCCAGTTTTTGTCTCGTTAACACAATGCTGCCTAGTCATTTGTCATGCTACAAATTGTTCAAATGATGTCTCTTCCAAAATTCAAATCGCTAGTAAATTTACCTTCCTATAAAATCAGTCATGTCTAAGTCAGTTTCATGGTTGTCTCATCACTTAAAAATTATCTTTTCTTCCCTTGTTTCATGTCGATGATGGGGGAAACATCATGGCCCTCCTTCGACGAGTCTATTCTTGTTTACTTCAGCACATCATCCAGGAACTAGATTCATAGACCTAGTCAACCACCTTGAAACTTTCATGTCTCAATGGCGAGTTTCCTCGCTTTCAACAACAGGTTTTCATTAGTGACCTCTGATTGAAATATTATATCAAGTGTCCGGATTCAAAACATCTATTCACACTTGAGAGAATGTACCGAGATACCTTAGGGATCATTGACATTAATGGTGATTTCCCTTGCACTTGTTCACAGTATAGATCAATGAATGGTAATCAATTGGTTTCTACCATGTTCCACATCAAGACATCTATTCACATGGATAGAATCGTATCGGTTGGGGATTGGAATGAATACCCTAAGAAGTTAGGCTTCATCATCATAATTACATATCCTTAGGTTGCGATGGAATATTATTTGCAGTAATGACATGGATTCACACTGTATGTTTGAACTTTGGTAGCTATCTCCAGTATTGGGTTTGGATAACATGGATCTACTTTGTATGTTCTGTAGCCATGTTTTTCTCTCTATGTCATTGATCATGTATCTACACTGTATTGGTCTATATCTATGATCGAGTCAGACAAGTTAGTTACTGGTCTTATGTCAGTTGTAAACTCGTCTATTACTACTTCTAATACCAGATTGATGTCTAGCAAAGTATTTTACCTATCACATACTTTTAGTTTCATACTTTGGGGGTCATTTTGTTGCACCTAAAAAATACATTGTTGCCTGATTACCCTTCAGAGAGCCTGGTCAAATATTATTAGGGTGACTTTTTTCCATCTTTGGAGAGACCTGTGCACTTACTCAGTTATGACAGAGTGTCATCGATGTTTTTTCCTTTTGAGAAAAGAGCGTTAGCTCCTTTTTCCTCTTGACATTAGGCATCATTGGTTCTCTTTCCCTTCAAGCAAAAGGAAACGATGCTTTTTCCCCTTAATCCAAAAGCGTCGATGGAATCAAAATAAGAAAAAAAGAAGAATCTATAAGCTTTTGTACGAAAGCCTCCATGGAAATGGTTCCTACTAGATAGGGAGAGCTGGCATTCTCCTTCCTCACCTATAAGGATCATCTCCTATCCATTTACTAAGTGAATCTCATCTCATTTGTCCTATAAATGAAGCCTTCATGGAGTGAGTAAGGGGAGACCAAAGAAAGCATCCTTATGTTGTTGGACTGAGATCTAGTTTAGAGGCAAGTTTTAGTGAGTCTATGTGTGAAGAGCTTATTGTGAGTGAGGAGTGTTGTAAGTCCATTACAGAAGAAAAAGTTGGAAACATCAAGGATTTGGTTGTAGCTTTACCTTCTTTATTCATCAATACAAAAGTGTTCCACTTTCCCATACTAAATTTGTGTCAATGACAATTAAATATTGTTAGATTCCTTGATCACTAGTATAGATTTTTAATTTATCATGTTCCTCTCATCTTGTTGTGTTGTCTATAAATATTTCTTTGTAGGTATTAAACATTGCATTGCAAACATTGGAACAAGTGAAAAAGCATTCAGATCTTAGGTATGAGAGAGGTTTTATGTGAAGTTAATTAACTATATAGCGAAAGGATATGTTGTTGTGATTTTTTTTTCTATGCTTGTATCATACAGGGTAGAGGAACAAGCGGTCTCTGCATTGGTTGTAGAATTCCTTGAAATATGGATCCATGCCTGATAGTCGATCCTAGCCACAAGAATACAAGGTGGATCTATGTCTAAGCAAAATGCCATATGAAGTGTAGCAAGGTCTTGCACAACTCGGGCAATAGAAAAATATGATGATGCTACTGCCATCCCAAGCTCTTCATTCCAAACCACTCAAAAGGTATGAATCCTAACCATGTGAATAAAGGAGCTGACGTCGAACATGAAGGAAACCACCATTAATGAGAACCGTTAACAAATGCGAGGGAAACCACCATTAATGAAAATGGTCCCCAATGTACCTAATACATTCTAACAAGTTTGAATACAAGGACTTGAAGTCAAACACTTAAAGAATCCATCGAGTAAGAGAGAGTAAGGTATTTCCACTACCTAATAGCGATGGAAATGTACACCGATGACTGTAATCCCCAAGGTACTGTCATAAAATATAAATCTCTATCCGAGAGAAAGATGTATTATAGTCGATAGGAAGAGATCCATTGGAAGGAACGCATTAAGGAATCTTTCATCATCCAACATGAGGTAAATCAAAGAATAATTGGATATGGAATTGCTACATAATTTCATGACAAGGACCATCAAAGACATGATGTAATGAACTGATACCTGGGAATGGTCGACACAAAATGTCAAGGAAAATGTAGAATAAGGTTTAATCCTTGAACAGTGAGCACGACACAAAAGTGACTTAGGCATATTTTGACATTAATAGATCAATGACACAAATCTGCAATGTAGGAGACATTGACAGATTCCCCATATAATTGGAAAAGAGACTAAATGGAGCAGTAAAAAACTCTGAATCAGGATAAGGTCAAAAACTGAGACCCAACTGTTGATAGACTCAAAACTGGTGCTTTGTTTAAGGAGACAAGAATTGCTGCCATGATGTAAAATACATGTGAATGAACTTACCTTCCCTCTTTCTTGCAAAGGTTTAATGAGTCCAAGAAATCCAAATCGGAACCTTCTTCATTTTTTGCAATTTTGAAGAAGAGACAAAAGAATGCTGATAAAGCACCGATTCGTGGATTTTACAAGCCCAAATTAGTGGATGCCACGATGGTGTTTTCATAGTTTTGAGAGTTTAAAAAATCCAAAGAAGACTCTAGGGGTTCATTTTTGTAAAGTTGGTCTCCTAAGTCCGAAAACGTGTAAAATAATACAGAGGAGATCTGTCTTAGCCTAGGTGAACTAAGGTATTCATTTTTCATAGTTAGTCGACGAGGTCCAAAAAAGGGGTAAAATATCACTAGACCGATGCACTTTCAGAAGCGACATGTATCCTGATTTTAACGAGTGTGAAGGCATGCAAGATCACTCAAAAAGATCCATTTGATTACAAGAAATGGGGCTAACAATAGTAAAGTCGATGATTTTTACTTTAGGTTTTAGCGAGCATGACAAAGACATAAAGTACACTCGGAATATTTTTCATGTTTAGGTACAGAGAAAAAAAAGTGAAAACTAAGCTCGAAAAGGTTCCTTTTCTGTAAATTTAGTCCTCCAGGTCCGGAAAAGAGATAAACCTATTCCTGAAGATACTCTTCTATCCTCCGAATAAAATAGAGTATTCCTTTTTGCTAAGTAATACACAAGGCCGAAAAAAGGGGTAAACTTACACCTATGTGGATGATTGTTTAATTTACCTTAACGAGTCTGAACAAACAAGTTAACTCGACAATATAGCCAATTTTAAGGATTCATACCAGGGCTTAAAGACAACTCCATATATTTTTCATGAAGTTTTAATAAGTCCATAAAAGTCAACTCACGGCTTCCTTACTATTTTTAACGAGCTCAAAGGAGAGCAGTAAGAATGCTCTAAATGTGATGAGATGAGTGTCAAAGGTAGGAAAAACTAGTTCCAAGTGCAAGGAATGGACCTATGTATAATGCAAGGAATATGAGGAAGATAAAGACACTCAAGGAATGTCTCCTTAGGGAAAAAGGTTCCAAATTCCAAAGGAAAAAATGTACAAGGCTGAGCAATAGTGAAATCACAGATGAGGGCTTAAACAACGAGCTAAAAGTGTGGAATTTGACATCAGGCTCATAAGCATGAGAAGACTTACATGCATATGCAGTTATAGCTTGAGCAACAAGACAAGGTCAGTAAAGATTTTTGGATCCAACTACAAATCCTGTCACCTAAGAAACGACAACATCAGAATCACATTCAGAAGAAAAGATATAATGCAGGTTACTTTGGCAAAAACACATGTGACTTTTCTATCTTCTACAAAAGGTGTAGTCAATGTATAATCAGCTAAAAAGGACCTTATTGTACCAAGGACCGACGGTTCATAATCAGTAAGATAAACCTAAAAATAAAATAAAAGATCAACATAGGAGATAGAGTCTGTAGAAACAAACTCAGTATCATGGGAGTTGAAAACTTAATAAGAAAAATCAAACTCGTCAAGTCACTGACTTGCTGTTCGAAGGGAGAGTCCAAAAACTCAAAAAGACCAACATAAGAAGACTGATCCATGGGAATATCAGGCTTACTAATGAAATCAAGGTTAGACTTAGTCACAACTGAACCAACATCCAAAAGAAGGTAACACTATATCAAAGACTCTAGGAAGACTTCATCCAAAGGAAGGAGATCATCCAAGAAAGGAAACATGTCTAAACTTTTAAATGGATCGATAGAGTGGAGAGCAGGCTCCACAGTATGTATAGGATAAATCACTTGTTCAAATGTTGGGAACGAGTCCCAAGAAGTTAAGCATAAAAATAGAGGATGCTTCTCAGTATAAATTTAATGCAAAGGACATGAGGCCACATAGCTCACCCATGGCGGGGTAGTGTCTATAGAAACACTAGGAGTCATTAAAGGAAAGACATAATCTCTAGTTGGGTCAGGAGAGGGATCAAGAAAATACAACTGATCAACAATGACAATTTCTTCACCATGATTAAAGTATATGACACAAAAGAATGCTGACACCACAGCTTACATGGCATATACATAATCAGGTCCAAGGGGTCTTCTATCACCATGATGTCAACTAAGATGGTCTTCCCACCCAAATTAACAAGTGTTTGAGCAAGAATTCCCAAGGCTATACCAATTCTTCTATCAAATGCTAGTAACTGACTAGGATTCAACACAAGGATAGGAGATCCCAATGCCTTTCCAATAACGAGCAGACAAGGTACTAAATTGAACTCCTTCATCAACAATACAATGAGTAATCATGTACTGTCCAACTTTGACCTTTATATGGAAAGGTGCATCAAAAGGAAGGCACAGATCAACTAGGATATCCCAATCAAAGGAAGGAATTTGAGATCTTGGTGGGGGTTCATCCAAAGTGAGTTCAATGCCCCCTTGTTCACTAAGTTATAAACTATAATTGTAGAAAATGTGACTAGAAGACACTTCTTTCTCTGAAATAAGAGTGGGATTGATCGATAAAGGAACCGATTCAACCGCTTCATGAAAGTCATTCTCCGAAGGGAGAGTGGGGTTGACCAAATATGACATTGGTTCAATTACATAAGGATGACTCTCCAAAATAAGAGATGGGTGAAACAAAGACTAGATTGGTTTGACCACTTGATCAATCCAATGTTGCGTAGGTTGTTGAGAAAATATAGGTTGTTCAGGAGAAGGAAATTCTTGCGTCTCGAACCAAACTCTTTGCACTTCTACGATACCAGGGAACTGGTGAGTAACATGATCTCCCTTGCATAGCTTACAATGGATCTTAAATTTTCACCTTGAATGACCATTTTTCTCAATGGTGTCAACATGACTAGTAGTGGATGACTTTTTGCTCTCAGCATGACCTAGAGAGGTTGATATTTTCCCCCCAGTATGACCACCAGACACTGGGTGAATGGATCCAACCTGACTAAGAGAGGCTGGTTGTTGAAAAAATTCAGAATGTTCAAAAATGGAATTACCATGAAACCAAACTCTTTGTACCTTCATGATGGCAGGGCATAGATAAGTAAGGTGGTCTCCCTCACAAAGATTACAAGGAAACTTGGGCTTGTGTTTTGAATGGTTAGTCTTTTCAACCGTTTCAACATGACCCATAGTGGCTGACTATTTTCCCTCAACATGAACCACAAAGGCCAAGAGACTTCCCCTAGCATGACCTATAGAGACTGAGAGACTAGGTCCAACATGACCTGTAGAGGTTGGATGGGAAGGATAAACATGCTTTGCAGCAGTTGAGTGTGTGCACGCAACATGACCTTCAGAGGCTAGGTGGATGGATCCAACATGATCTACAAAGGTTGGATGGGGAGGTTCAACTTAACCTACAAAGTTTGAATGGGTTCCCTCAGCATGAATTGCAAATGCTGAGTGACTAGATCCAACTTGACCTGGAAAAGTTGGAAGGATCCCACCAACATGATCAAGAAATACTGAATGGTGAATATCAACTTGAATTGGAGAGGTTGAGTGCTTATATCCAACATGACCTACAAAGGTTGGATAGGTGCCCCTAGCATGAACTACAGAGGATGGTTGGTTGGGTTCAACTTGACCTGCAGAGGTTGAACGAGTACCCCCTTTCTTTCGAGTATTTTTCCTATTCTTCCTTCTTTTACTCCTTTTAGACTGTGAGTTACTACTATTAGTACTTTCACTGTATGAGGCAGAAGGAGGAGGAGAAGAAACTACAAGTGAAAGGGAAGTAGTGTTGGTGATGCTCTCGATATAAGGAGCTTACTTGAGAAGCATCAGGAGCATTCGGGAGAGTTGGAGTGGAAAAAAACCACACTGGTATCCCTAGGGTGAATCTAGGTAGATTCAATGTGGCCATCAAAGGAACACCAACATTCCCTATGAGAGGAATAGTACAAGGAGTTCCCAACATGGGGATATCTTGGTTGGTGTTCAAAGGGGTGTTAGCCATAGTTTCAAATAAGGAGACAAAGTCTGAGGTCGAAAGGAAACCAACAGTACAAAGAACACACTACTAGAAAAAGACCTAAGTATCAATCCAAGCAAAGAAATATTCCTTCCAAAGGAAAGCCATGGATGATGAGGGCCCAAAACTAACCAGTGAAAGAAGGAGAGTAGTTACTTGGCATATTTTTAAGATCCCTCTAGGTGCAAGCGTTGGAATCACCCAACTACCCTCGCTGATTGTATACCGAGGTTAACTTCCAAGTCTACAATAGGTGCACTCGAAATAACCTTCCAATGTCACTCGTGTAAGATCCTAGCAGACAAGATACTAAGGCTACAAACATCATGGAGAAATTCCAGTGGAACACTCGGTAGTCTAGCCGATGCTTATGGGAAGGGTATCTAAGCCCGAAACCCAAATAGTACCAAGAACAACACGTGACCAAGAGGAGGAACTATATGAGTCCCAAAACGTGCAACAACTCTGGTGTATGCTTTACTGAGAAGTAGAGGGGTATCTCCAACAACTCAGTATCGCATGACCTCGTTCTTGACTCCTGTGTGAGAGGGTCTTTCTGGTGTCTTTCTCAACAAAGTTGGATTTCCTAAAATATAGAACACTATGTTTGAGTTTGAAGTTTTGGCTAGTGAAAATATCCCTAACCCAAAAGATTATCCTAGACTAGTGTGTGTCGTCTCTATAAACAAATAGTTACTAATAAATTTTAAATATTAAGGGTTTATTTTAAAGGGTTTTTTATTACTCAAAGGGGGTGGAGAAGGTGAAACCAATGGTGTTTTGTCTCAATGTTGAAACAAAATGACTAAACAAAGAGGAATGAAATGCAAAAAGAAAAAACTATTCTCTTTCTTTTTCAAATAGAAACTTGAAAGCCACAAAAGAACAATTTATTTATAATTTTTTCAATAATAATGATATGAAATGCATTAAATACAAAACCCTAATCCACATGAATATTAAACAATTATATGTTCTTTTTATTTTTCTTTAATAATTACAAAAGAAAAACTATCTACAAAATAAAGTATGCAGATGACAAGAACAAAGCTAAAGGAACTCTATTATACAACCACCAAACAGACTCTAGAATTCCCTAAAGTCAGTATAAACCCTATTTGGAAGGAAGGATTGCATAAGAGACAAGAAAACTACTTAGGCATGGTGAATTTAACCAAGAAAAGAATAAGGAAACAAACACCAACAAGCTTCTGAACTCAGATAAAGACCACTAACAGAGGCTGACCAGAAATAAGAGGCAAAAGACAAACCAAGCAAAGGGGGTGGGGGAATGAGAAAAGATAAAAACCTATTGCTACAAAATGACATGCAACCTAGATAAATAGAACCAAAAATGGATGACACTAACTCTCTGGAGTCATACACCTGTAGAGGACCCCAAAAAACCTACCAAGTAGCCCTCAAACAGCAGAAAAAACCACAAAAAATGAGGAAAAAAATTGTTTTGGGGGCATACGCTAGTTTCCCTACTAACAAGTCGCATGCCATAAATAGGTTAACAATATAGCAAGTCATGTGTACATACCAAACACACGACTGTGGAGTCTGCAACTCATGGATCAGTGGGAAAAGACCTCAAAAAAGTCAAAAACATCCTTCGGGAGGAAAGGGAGGTGTTCTATCATACAGAGAAGGTGTCCCTAAGTGGCAAGAAGGACCTAACACCTTGCAAAAAAATGGAAGAAATATAAATAAACCCCAAACAGACAAGGCTCTCCCTAGTGGATTCACTAGTTCTGTTGTAGAGGAAAGTGTTCCTATAGCTAGGGTTTAAGAGGCCATCAGTGTACTTGGGTTGAAAGGTGGATGCATATAGTTCTGAAAGTAAATATATACAAGGTCATGGATTGGAATGGTTTATATCTTAACAAATGAAGGTTGATCCAAGCAGCCCTTCAATCCTCCTCTTACTCCTCTTGCTCCAAGAGACCTGTAAAATAAATTATACCTTCCTCAAACCAATATGACGACATGTAAAACAATGATAATCAATGTAATATGAAATATTAATCTGATTAACATAAACATCTGATCATAAACAAAGATTCAATCACATGTTGAACAATGATTTGGGAAAAAGAAGGACATTTCATCTTTATTAATCCTGAAAAGAAGTACAAATATACCTTCTCTTCAAGTTGGGCACCTCACGAAACCTTGATCTGGTTCTGCTGCTTCTCTTCTCCAAGGAACTCAACCTCCAAGCTCTGTAACACAAGGAGAAATCTTCTTGGGAAACGGTGGGGGAAATGAGAGTCCAAATTCCTCCAGCATAAAAATGCAAAGGTTCAAGTCTCCTCTCATGGACCTCTTTGTTAGAAAATAGGACCGTAGAGCAATAAGAGATATATAGTTTAATCAATAAACAAGATGCAAAACACATTAAAAAATTATAGAGAGACACAGATATAATGTGGTTCACCCAAACGATGGGCTATGTCCATAAAGAAATTGCCAGCCCTTTTATTATAGTCCAGAAAGATGAAGGGATACCATACTCAGCCATTTTACAATGCTTTCTTTTATAGGGGAAATACAATGGGAAAATTCTAGGGTTAAACCAATACCATGGGTCCACAAAACTATTGGCCAACACATATCCCAAAAAAAAATTCTTGGGGGCTCTGCCCCCGAACCCCAAGGCAGGGGGAATGAGTGTACAGTACACCTAGGGTAGAAACAGAACTGAATAATATCTATAAATATGGAAAATAAAGTTCCACAGCCAACACTCTCTACCTTTATTTTTATTTTTTTGAAGAGATAGATTTGAATACAAAGTAGTTACAACCGAAGGAGTCAGTTGCATAACCACCCAAACTACCCAAAATTCAAGAAACAACCATTTTTTATGTGTAGAGGAAAAATACGTGGGTTGCAGTGACAACAGTAATGTATACAAAGGGATACACAATTTTCAATTTAAATAGTTGTGTACACAAAGAGATACATAGGTACCATGTAGAACAAGTCACGTATAATACGTGGGTACCATGTATGACAAGTTGCATATAGGTCAAAGATGCTCATTTTAAGGGTACTTGTGGGAATTTTCATACTTTGGTGTCTTCTAGAAAGTTTTATCTGACTAGGATACCTTTGCAATGGTGTAGAGAAGAGGTCAAATGAAGTTACAAAACTCTATATATGGGTCCTCAAATATAGGTGTTTTTTCAGTGACTTTCATGAAGTGTCGACATGCGACAGAATCATGGGAAAGTGGTCACAGGAAGAGATTTGTCATTTTGGGATATAAAATTTACTGTTTTCATATGGCCATCCCATGTTTTTTGATATGGGAATATATAATTTTAAGTTTTAAATGGGATTTTACACCCAAAAATGGGTGTGTGGCCCTCCTATCTGTGCCCAAAAACTACATCAAAAAACCCTATTTAAACCACATTTTCAGTGACGAGAAGGTACATAGACAACATAGGAATATAGTTTGATTCAGAGGTGGGCATAATTCCATAGGCGAGGTATATTCATTAATGGGAATCATAAAACCCCGGTTGTGACCCCATTCTATTAATTTATATGACTTGTTAGCACTATATTTAAAATTTTGGATTATAGAAGGTTTTGGGGGAAGAGACCTGATCGAAAAATGTTGGGAAGGAACCCTTAGAGTTAACAAAGGTTTTGAATGCATTTTTGGAGGATCGTCCTATCTTTGGAATGAAAATTTGTAGGAATGACGTAAAGAGCGCCATAAATCGAAGGATCTGCTTAAAAAGGATAAAGATCAACGGTGAAAGAGCATTTTGCGGGTCATAGATTCCAGGAAATAGAAGGTCGTTGGGTTTGCGAAGCATGTTAAATATGATCCATAATGGTAGTTTGACATTAATCTAAGGATATATCAACAATGCTAGATCATTTCGCATAGCGAACATGCTCGGCCATAAAAGCTTTTCCAAATGAAAGAAAATATAGATCTACGATCGTGGTGCATTTCGCGATATGAACTAGCATGGGAGGGGTTAGGATTTCGATCCACAAAAATTTGTAGAGCCCACCCCAATAGAGGGTTGTGAAGAGAGGGTGATATTGATTGACGGAGAAGAAACATTCTGTGATCGAGAGTCGCACACTCGATCAAGGGATGAAGAGTTGGAGGAATGTTATAACTCTTAGGTGTGGACAGTTCCGATGAAGGTAATTTGGATATCGATGGTGGAGGTCGATTTTTCCAAATTAAGTTGCACATACTAGTAGTATGGAAACTTTGACACAAAGACCTTGCATATCAAAGGCTCAGATCATAAAGAGAAAGGATCTACAGTACAGATTGTACGGAGAAGCACAGAGTTTATGCAGTATAGAAAATTATAAACAGGTCTATGTGGAATTGAAAAGGTTTGTTTTTCTAGAACCTTGATATTGACGAATGTCCCAGCTACATACAAAGTGCTAGCACCGACACATCAGAAAAATGTGATAAGGAAACAAGGTAGGTACCTTGATACTCCCTCAGTGCTGTTGAAAATGAAAAAAGTAGGAGAAATAGAAGTGGTAGATGTAGGAGATGATGCAGAATCAAGGGTTATAGGTCGAAGGGAAGAAGAAAGTCTAGTGGATGAGAATGTTGAAATCTTTGATACAATTGTATTGGTAAATGAATTGAAAATTATAAGGGTAAATTCAAAGTCCTTAAGGACCAAGGTAGCGATACCTGTGGTGTTTTTAAATCCTTTTTTTCATTTTTTGTCTATTAACCAGACCCCCCATTGCCCCGAGTTTATTGAGTGGTGTGCATACAATTTTTCTACCACTGAAGGATTCATCATGAATAGGTCCAAGTCCAAAATCCTCTGCTTTGTCTAGGCTCATGTCATCCATGAAACCCTCCATGTCTCAGACGAATTTTTCCACATATCCCAACAATACCAACAAGAGGGTATCATACAGTTCTTCCAAGATTCTACTGTAGAAAATAGAGATGCTTTCCTGAAGTCTTGTTCGAAACCTAATGCTGAAGTTATCAGTATCTCTTACCCCATTTATCTAAATCAATTTAACGAAGAACCCCAGTGCTACGTGACCCTAGCCAGTCAACTCCTAGGTCTAGATACTAATGGTTATATCACAGAGTCGTTGTTAAGTATACTATTTGTTTTGAGTACCTTTCTTGTCGAGCATGAAATTCCAGGACAATCATGTCAGTCATGTTGTCTTAAATTTGATGAATTTCTTTTTGAGAAAATTCGTTCTCAGTTAGCTGATTTCCACGATACCAAAGTGTTCAGATTTCAATCCTTTTTATTGATAATGTTTTTATATTATAATGAAGATGATTTATAGGTGCCTGTGCTGGAGATCACTGATGACATGACCAAGGACTACTATAAATTCATGAACTTTTTGATGGAAGAAATATATAACCTTTTCTTCCAAGAAAGGTTTCCTAAGGTATTGCCTGAGATGAGGCAAATACTGTAGCTATCTCCCAGTAAGATGATAGGAGACTGGTTCCTGGAAGAATTTGGAACAGTCATAAGGCTATATGGTTTTGTGCATCATCCTTATGTCCTTCCAACCTTTTTGACTACCTAGGTTTTCTCCTTGGAATTAATGAGGCAAATAATTACTCTTGAAGAAGAATAGTTTTTGAACGCTAAAAAGGGCTCAAGCATTTCTTTCCCCTGGGAGGTAGGGCCAAACATGGTCAAAGGAAGGGCTTCCATACCACTGGTTGGTAACTTACTCAAAGGCATGGGATTCTCTCAGGAACAGGCTATAAACTACGACCCACATCAAGTAATTTCCAAAGGGAGAAAAGCACACAAGAGTAAGCCTTTTGAGCACACTGAAATAATTGGGCTTAGAGAAGTGGCCAATTCGGATGATTTCCCTATCTCTACCACAATGGATACCAGCATAGGATGAGCCTGTGTCTCACCCCTTCCAAGGGATATTTCTCCCCAAATAGAGCTGTCGAAAGTAGTTGCAATGGCTGGGAATGTTTCATCATTGTCCAGTTATTCAGGAATCTCAATAAAAAGAGGACCTTCAGAACCCATGGAGACTGATGAAGCAGATACTGCCAGCATGCCCAAAAAGAAGAAAATTGAACAACAATGGAAGTTGGTATAGGTTAAGAGAAGCAGTATGAGGGGAAAAATGAAGAAGAAAAATGTAAAAGACAAACAGAAACAAGAAGAGCCCGAAACAACCAAATTAGAGATCCAAGAGTATGTGTTTGATGGATGGACTCCAAACAGGCATGCCTCTAAAGAAGATTGTCTAGAATCTTATAGAGAAATGGATAATAGAACTTTTAATGAGACATCGAAGTTGTATGATAAAGTAGTATAGTTTCCCTACCCAAATGTGGCATTGAACATTGTGAGGGATCATGCTATAGACACCCTCAGCCTGGCCTTAACAATAGGAAACAATGTGTCAAAGGTTAATGTGAAGCTCGGAAAGGTTCCCACTACTGATATAATACATCTTAACAAGGAGACCAGTGACATCTTAATACTATATTATTGAAGGCCACATTACAGATGTCCAAGCTAGAGTTGAGCAAAAAAAAACTGAAGACCTCTTGAGGAAGGTGATAATTGAAAACAAGGCCCTTAAAGTCCAAATGAACAATTTGCAGAATGAAGCAGTACATATAGATGGTTTGGAAGATAATAGAGCCTTAGCCCAAAGATTGTTGGATGAGAAAGAAAAGGAGATCCAGGTACTTAAAAAGAATTTGAAAATCCCTTCCACTCATCTCATTCAAACAACTGAGTTGGATGAATTTGAGAAAGAGAAAGAAACATTGAACATTGATCTTACAAATTGCAAGGCCAAGTTGTTGAATCCTGAGGAGAAAGAAAAGCAATAGGAAGTGGATTCCAATATTCTAAAGGAGAGTGAAAAAGAATTAAAGGCTAAGCTAGCAGCAAAGGAAAAATAGCTTCAAGAAAAATGCACAGAGGCTGAAATTCAATCAGTAAATGTAGCTAGAGAGGTAGATACCGGTTCTCTTTCTAAAGAAATGTCCCAAATAGGCCTGAAAGATACTGAGCTTACAAATCTGAAACAACAAATCAAGGAATTAGAGGAGGAAAAATAAAAAGAGGAATAAGGGAAGAAAGAGATAGATAAGAAATGTCAAGAATTGACACAGCAAAATGCCAAATTATGCAAGCAGCTGGTCGGTAATATGGCCTTGCAGGGTGCCAAACATTTGATTTGGGACCAAATTATTGAAAAATCCAACAAGTTCAAACCTTTCTTAGATTTTGTCTCCAGTCAGGAGAATTATTTGATAGAAGCCAAGAAAAATATTTCTACAATACAGGGAGAAGTGAATAAAACATCAATAGAGGTGGATAAAAATGCTATTGAATTTCTAAGCTCCTTGTCAGATGATCTAGTCAGCAAGTATGGTATCCAAAACAGATTTGTTATTATTTCTAGGGCTATAAAAGTGATTGCTAAACATAGGATGTTGTACACTGTACTGGCCAAAATTGACATTATAGACCACAAAGTCAGGGAGGTGATTAACTTGTTAAGCCACTGGTAGAAAGATGAGTCCCATTCTTCTGGGGAGAAAAGGGACCTTTATTGTCTTAGACTGATTATTTTTAGCAATTGGTTAGTTGCAGATCAGACAACAGCAAGTTCCGATACATGTAGCAATCCTTGTCAAGCATGATAGTCTTTGATAAATTGTGCAGGAAATTCAAATTACTATTTTATTTTAAAGCCGTGTGTGCCTCAGTACCCGACATCTCATACACAGAAATTATAGAACTAAAGGCACAAGCGCATGTCATGGTCGTTGCAACATTGCGTGGTGCTGATCAATGGAGGTCAATTCAACAATATGGGTTGAGAAAGTATAGGACATAGCCATAAATACATCATGGATGAAAATGCGAGAGTTCCTCTCTAAGACATGCCCATTTGGAAAGTCTCCTTTGCCAAACTTTGTACAGCTTCCACCAGCCGGAAAATACAAAAAGGGATTTTATGCATATTTTCTTCCAGCAGTCCACATTTTATTTTCTATTTATGTAAATCGTGGCAGATATGCGACATTCGAGTTTGTTCGGAGAGGTTCTTCAGTTTATAACAGATTTTGTCTCTGATGTTGATTTTGGAGGTCCGAAACACTATAAATGTACCTCCTAAGGGAGGAGAAAGGGTTGGAACCAATGTAATTTTTTCGTTCTATGCTTTCAAGAACCTTTAAATAAAGTCGCAGAGTCGAATTTGGTGTTTTGCGGGAATTCATGTGTTCTTTCATGTTACAGTCTATTACTTCCTTTCTCATGTAATCGTTTTCTAGTTTATCTCCCCCATTATGTTTTATTTCATGTCTGAAATAAGTGTATAACAGTTTGGAATTCATACATGCTATTCTTCATCTATTGTTTTAGATATCCACTGAAGATTTCTTCTAAATTTAATACAGAATTCATTCTTTAATGCTCTGTGTTGATGGTTTGTTCTTGTTTTTCTTTTCCACTAGACAATTATAATTTGACTGTGACAAAATAGATATCTTGCCTCAATGTTAAAATCACCTGCATAAGTTGTATTATATCCATTTCATATCTTGACTCCATCACCCAATGTTCCTATGTTCTGTTTAAACCAATCTTACAAACAATTCATATTTTCACTTGTACATATCTTCCATTGTTAATATCTGGTGAGAGATCCTTCTCGAAAGAGAAGAAAGCTTGATCTCTCTTCAAAAGTGGTTATGCTGTTACCTAGGAACGAGACTTCATAACCTTTGGTTCAATTCGAGTTCTAACAAATCAGCATTGTTGCCAGGGATGAGGTTGAATATCATCCCTGGGAGAATGACAAGGATCACAAAGTTTGAAGAAAAAGATTTATGCGGGAAAACATAAGTTTCTACACTCACAAGAAGGTTCTATATTGCCCTGGAAACTCCACGTTCATTTGATCAGTATTACGTGAGATATCCTATATTTCAAGAGAGTACATAAGAGAGATAATCCTAATACTGAAACTTTGCAAAGTGTGGAAAATACAAAAAGAATACTTAGAAATAGAAATAAATAAAACGTGAATATTTCTCTGTTTGATACATCGTTGTTTCAATAGTTGCATAATATAATAGAATCTGAATGGGGAACTAGTGTTGAAAGATTATTGACCATATCAAAGTCTAATTCCAACCTAAACAAAGTTGACATTAGCCCTAGTAGATTGGAATCCTATCTTCTTGACTCTTTGTGGAAAAACCTTGAGACCTTAGCAAAATCTAAAAAAACAATCCCTATTTTTCAGAGCATCCAGTCATTTTGCATGACCTTCCCTTAAACTATGCCCAAATAATTTCACTATATGATAGCGAAGGGAATGTTTATGCAAAATACCGTGTAGTTAAGTTTGATTATTTCATAGATTTAGAGGAAGTGGATCATGAAGATGTTAAGATGAGACTATTTTCATGAAGTTTGTCTAGGGAAGCCAAGAAATGGTATACAGATCTCCCTTCTAGGCTATCCCAAACTTTGCAGGCTTTCAAACAATATTTCTGGAAAGGTGGGATGATAAGTAGAGTCCATTACAAGTACTGTCCTAATACAATAACCTCAATAAGTGGGGTTTTGAGTTAGTCCATGAGTTCTCTAGTAGGTTCATGAGGGTTTACAATTCAATACCTAATGATATCAAGCCTTCACCTGGTGCTGCTAAAATCCATTATGATGAAGCCTTTAATAATGATTTTGCATTATTATTGAGAGAAATAAAATCAGATACTCTCCCTGCCATGTTCACAAATTCCCTAGAAGTAGAGGTCAATATGATGGCATGTGGGAAGATACAAAAAAGAGAAGAGGTTGACAGGAGGAAAGGTAGAGAAGAAATACACCCCACCTCTTCTGCTTCTTCTTCTAGTGATGTGAAATTTGAAATGATGCTAAAAAAAATGGAAAAATGAATGGACCAGTTAACTATGGAAGATAGGCCAACTAATTGGGAACAGAACGAACCCCAGATCAGAAACCCCAACTTTAGAAGGTTCATTCCTCCCCCACCCCCACCGAATAGACAAAGAGACTTGAGGAATCCAAGGAACCAAGAAGAACAGCTGATAAGACCACCATTCCTTGAAAACTATGTGGATGATAATGGTGGTGCAGAAGCTTTAGAAGACCATATTCATCATTTTGGTGACCTAGATTCTGAAATCTTTTTGACTGAAGAGGAACACAATATGTTTTCTCCAGAAGATGACAATGATTTAAAGGAGGATTTGGAGCAATATCATAAGGGGTATCTGCATTCCATAGATGATTTTTTAAAATCAAATTGAGGGGTAGAGATGTTGTTGTAAATAAAGGAGGGTTAAATCCAAATCATCCTTCCAGCAAATAAGCCAGCACAGAAAAAAGAAATGAAAAACAAAAAGAGCCTGTAGTATATAAAGAAATTGGAAATGGGATTGAGAAAGTAAAGGAGCCTAAAAAAAAAGCACCTTTGGAGCTCGATAAACTTTCTTCCATGTTTAATTTACAAAGTGAGCTTTCCAAGTTCAAGATTTCAATTCCTTTTAATGAACTGCTAAGAAATAAGGAGTACAGAAGCACTATAACAAAGATGATTAGAAATCAGGGAGAGGCTCACCCAAATATTTTAGAATTGACAGAAAACAATCCTACTATTATCTTGGGATCTAAAATTGATAGTGTGGATAGTGAAGACAAGGAAGTACCACCCTTTTACATGAGTTTAAATGTACATGATAGGTATTGCACAATGCTATGTTAGATTCGGGTGCTTCACACAATTCGATGCCAAAGGGGGTGGTGGAAAGTCTTGGGATTGAGATTACTAGGCCTTATAAAGATTTGTATTCTTTTGATTCCAAAAGAGTTAAATGTCTGGGTTTGATAAAGGACATGGTAGTATCCTTAAATAAATTTTCTTCTAAAACTTTGCTCATGGATGTTGTTGTGGCCGATATTCCTGCCAAGTTTGGTATTTTGTTGTCGAGGTCTTGGACTTCCAAGATAAAGGGGAGATTACAAATGGATATGTCTTATGCAACCATTCATGTTCATAATGAAAACAAGAGACTATATAGAGAGAAAAGACTACCTTATGTTGTTAGCAGCCAGGCTCAGCATGATATACATCATGTTTATGCTGTTGATACAGACTTAGGGTCATCTATTTTCTTCAATGATATATCTCCTTGTAACTCAAAAATTGTTGTGCCAAGTAAATGTAAAAGGGATAAAAAAGAGACAAGTGAATAGGAAGCTCTGGAAAGAAAACAGAAAGACGAAGGACTGTGGAAGATGTATTTTAATGGCTCAATGGCTAAAATAGGTGCTAGGATGGGTGTATACATAATTTCTCCCATCACAGATACTAAAGCTTATTCTTACAAGTTGGTTTTTCAATGTACTAATAATGTAGCAGAATATGATGCTTTGTTGCTAGTTTTGCATGCCTTGAAGGATTTGGGAGCTAAAAAGGTCCAAATATTTGGAGATTCAAAAATTGTGGTCAATCAAGTGAATAACAGCTACTAGACTAGGCATCCCAGAATGAGATCTTACTGGAATGAAGTATGGGATATGTTTGGAAATTATTTCACTGAACACAGTGTCCAAGTGATCCCTAGATATGAGAATACTGTGGTGGATTCCCTGGAAACCGCTTCTGGAAAATTTGAAACTCCTACCATAGGTAAGAGAAAATACAAAGTGGAGATTGTGAATATGCCCTCCATACCTAACAACACCAAATACTGGCAGGTTTTCGAAGATGATATGCAAATCAAAAGGTTTTTGGAACTGTCAGGTGAATTTGTGAATACCCACATAGATGAAGAAAATTCCAACTCCGAGAATGTCCTAGATGTTGATGAGGATGAAGAAGAGACTGTTGGAACAGAGAAGTTGAAAGGCTCTTTGGGGGGAAGGGATATAGTCCAACTAAAGAATAATCACATCCCCAGAGGTATGATTCCCCCAGAGAATTTTTTTTACCAAAACGATGTTTCCAGATATCCTAAGGTCAAACCTGTTGGAAACACAGTGGAAGATAAAAACATTGGCACCGAAGATGATCCGAAAATTGTGAGGTTGTCCAAGAAATTACATGCTAAAGAAAAGGATGAATATGTGAACCTAATGAAGAAATACATAGATGTATTTGCATGGAGTTACAATGACCTCAAAGAATATGACACTTCCATTATACAACACACAATTCCAATCAAGCCTGGAGAGAAACCATTTAGGTAGAAACTCAGAAGAATCAATCTAAAGCTAGTTCCTATAATTGTTTGATGCAAAAATAAAAAGTTCTTTGATGCAAAAAATAATTGTAAACCTAAGGTTTTCAAAATGGGTTGCCAATTTGGTGCTAGTAAGGAAGAAGAATGGAGAGATAAGGCTATGTGTGGATTTCAGAAATATGAATAAAGTCTCTTTGAAGGACAATTACCCTTTACCAAAGATGGACGAAATTCTGCAAAGGGTGGTGGGCTCAAAGAGAGTATCTACTATGGATGGGTTTTCAGGTTACAACTATGTAAAAGTGTTACCTAAAGATGAGGAGAAGCTTGCTTTCACTACGCTCTAGGTACATTCATGTATGCAAAGATGCCATTCAGATTAATGAATGCAGCAGCCACTTTCTAGTGAGCTATGGATTTTGCTTTTGCATATGAAAGGGACAATTTGTGGTGATTTACATGGATGATATTACTATATATTCTAGGTCTGACAATATCATATCAAGAATTCGGAGAGGGTTTTCATTAAATGCAGGAAGTATGGAATTTCTTTGAATCCGAGAAAGTCCAATTTTTCTCTAGAAGAAGGTAAACTCTTGGGGCAAATTATTTCCAAGGAAGGCATTAGGATTGATCTAGACAAGGTGAATGGCATCTTGAAGGTGGAATATCCAAGGAGTAAAAAGGAAATACAGTATTTCATTGGACAGGTAAATTTCTTGAGAAGGTTCTGTTAGCACTCTATTTGCAACAGTCGAGTTATGGGCTTGGAAGAGTTCGAAAAGGGTCATGCTCAATGAAGAATTATAGAAACACCCTTCAGGTTATCCAATGGGTAGTTTTCATTGATTAGGACCGTTAGATGAATAACAGAGCTTGATCTATGGTGGTAGATCCTTCCAAATGTTAAGACATGCAGCATTGAAAATGAGATAATGGGGCGTCATAGATCAACGATCCAGAATCACAATGGAGAAGAACGATGATAGAGCATGGTTCCACAGGCCGAAAGATGTGAGGAAATATTTAAGTTTGGTATTTGTGAATCCTGTTAAATGGGAAAAGAAATGAAATGCTGAGATCAAGGCTAAGCCCGATCGACGGCCTGAGGTGGTTTTGCTAGGAAAACATGCGTGGAAGAAGGAGCTTTTTCGAATCGCGAAATGGATTAAAGGACGAAGGAATATTACAGAAGAGATAAGAGTATGAGCAGATCTACCACCATAGATGATTTCATGTTCCGAACTAGCATGGATAAAGTCACAATTCTAAATTGCAAAATTTGGTACTGGCTACAAAGATCAATGGTCACGACAAAGGCGGTGATAGATCTACGATTTTGGTTCATTTCATGATTTGAACTAGCGTGGATGGGGTTAGGATATCAATTCACAAAATGTGGTAGGGTTTGCTTTGATTATGTGGTCTTGATGAAGGCTGATCATGGATCAGCGGACTGCAGGACTACATGGGGAATGCCAACAGGGAGAGAATCTCTCGGTGAACCTGGCATGGAGAGGATACCCTCATGTACAAGCTGACAAATTATCATCCCCCTTGACACCATTTGCGATAGGCCTAAGGAAAATATCATTTCTAATGTCACCAGTCTTCCTGGCTCCACAGGTTTGGCATGTGGCTTACATAGAAAAAATAGTAGAGAAGCGTGAAGTTCAGGTTTTTGAAGTGACGAATGTGACCTCTACATGAAGCAAAGAGACGTCGCGAATTGAATTCGCTCAAGTGCCACCATCACTGTAAGTGAGAGGGCAAGAAAGGTCAAATCCAAATTCCTTAAACTAGCTGGGCAGCCACACAGGAAAATGCTTAAAGTCTTATCCATGGCCAATAAGATAACTGAACATCAGAGGAGAATATCTTCTCCCAGGTGTCACACATGCTATTGTTACGATGATCGGTATTCAAGTGTACAGGCATCTCTAGGTTGATTTGTATTTCCATATATAGAACCACCTTCGGAAGCTGTTGAAGCATGGAAATGGGTATATGGTGAGAGATATACCATAAAGGTTGAATTACGAGAAGTTTTGAGTTCTTTTGCAAACAACAATGGCTGTGTGGTTTAAGAAGCTAGTTCGATAGGGGGTATTCATGGTTAGCAAACATAAAATTACATTTATTTCTCTTCCTGATTATCTAAACCATGAAATTGCCAACCACCAAGGCACAGATGTTAAGCCCTTAGGGAGATTCACCTATTTACACATAGCACTACCTTCCCTTGCATTGTGCATGGGTTTTTACATCCCAGGGACGTCCCTCTGACACCTCCAGTTGGAGTCATAGCCTCCAAAGTCCCAACACACAACGGTGGCTGATATGTTGGAGAAAATGCTCAGTCTGGGACAATAGAGGTCTGAATCCTTCATCACCGCCCCTATAATCTCCACTTAACAACTTTATCAGGGGTGAGGAGGAGGTCAAACCCACACCCAGACATGAGGCCTATGAGAGAGTTGTTATACCTAAATCTTGTCACCAACATGTGATGATATCCTTAACACCCTATGTTTTCCCTAAATCCTAAACTTGGAGTGGAAAATATGCTCTAGATGTGAATTCTACATCAAAAACCCTAGTACCATGCTTTCCCTTTAGTTGATGAGCGGTACCTTGTTCAGCACCGCCTGAGTCCTATTATAGAAAAGTGGTGCCACTACATATATGCTTTGTTCTTGAAGTGGTTCTTACCCTTCACCACTCTGTCATAAAGGAACATAAGCGGTACCCTTGGTAAAAATGGAAGAAAAGAGAATTCTCGAAGCTTCTAGAAAATGAGCCTCATGTCCTCCCTTATCCTTATCAATCTGGGTTAGTTGGATTCGAGATCCCTCTTGGTAGGATATTATGGCCACCTCACCCACAAATATCTCAACAATACCTATCCATTTGAGTCTTATAAATATAAGCTCACATCCATGGTTGAGGAGGGGGAGAACTGAATGGTAATGTTATGTTGTTGAATTGACTATCTAGGGCCAATCCAATGGAGAGCACAAGAGAGAAAGTTGGATCTATCGGGGATGAGTTGTTTGTCTTGGGGAGGATTTTTTATACACTAAGGAATTGGTTTTAAGATTCTTCATTTATTTCTTAATGCAAAGCTGATTTTTGTCCCACATATCTGTTGTATTGATCTCGCATGTATATGTTACTAGATTCCTTAGTCACTAGTATGGATGTGTGAATAATGTTTTGGTAGCTTTGATATTCTTGTTTGTTTGACATGTTCTGTAGGTACACAGGTTTGTCATCAAAGAATTATTCCAGGTGTTTACAACATTCAGGGAAGGTATTCATCCTTTGTCATTCACTCATTGTTCTGGATCTCAACCATTCAAACCAAAGGAACAGCTTCTATCCGTAGAAGGTGCAATATTCCTGACAACAAATATGGTGACTCCACTAGGGAACAAAGCATGTTTTCATTGATTTGATCTTCCTTAGTCCTTGAACACTTGTCTGAATCCAGGATCCAGTCTATAACTCTCTTCAGTCAAATCTGCCATCCGACTTAGTGAAATTTGGTTTGAAACTTTCAGATCTGTTCAAATCTGAGTTACTTTGACTTTATATGATCTATTTTACTGTCAATTCATCAGTATTTACCTTCATTTGAACATTATTTCACTTGAATTCTTTTTCTCCTTGTGTTTTGGATATATTTAGGGAACTGCACATGTGTTGTTGGCAATAAGCGGTGCCACCACCTGAACCCTATTATCCATAAGCGGTGCCACCGCCTGAGTGCAGTAATCCAGAAGTGGTGCTCATCCTAAACCACTCTATTGAAGACCCCTCCAACACGGTGCCAGGTAGGACTTGTTCCAAAACTTGTTTTTTGTGATTTTTTGCAAAAAGTAGGGTTCTTCTTGCTTTCATCCCCACACTGTCAGGCTTGTTTGTTTGAATCAGAATTCTCATGGTTGAAAATTTTGTGGTAAAATTTGTTTGATTGCAAGAATTCAAAACCTAGGTTAGGATTGTTGATTATTCATTTTATTTAATGCTTGTTGGTTGTGACTCTGAAAGGAATTGTTGAAAGATTATGTTTCAGTTATATCTCTTTTTGTTTCATTTATAAAGACTGAAATAAAAAACACTTGATTATCATCTTAATTTCAGTTCTTTCATAGAGGACTTCTTTTTTCTTTTAAAAATAATTTTTTTTGTTGAGATTAGGTCATTATATTTAACGAGCATAGGGCACTGGATCTCTGATTAGCCTTATTAATCTGTCACAGTAATCTAGGGACTAAACACAAGTCTCATCAAATATTAATAACAATTAGGCATGAAAATGGTGTAACAGTGCTACAAAATGAGTAGTCACTCTGTATATTCACACAAAGAATGAGTAATACAATACAATGATCATGCTGCAAGCATGAATGACAAAGCAATTCGAATTCCCAAGGAGGTCATTCGAATTGAATGAGTGAGTCTAGCTTAAATGAATGTAAGCCACAGTCAACATTCAAGTTAACCACTGATCAAAACCCTAATTGACTCAACTGATCCCTAACTGAAGTCAGAGTGCAATAAATGACTAAGTCTAACCGAAAGTAGGTCAGAAACATGTCACAACAAGACAACCATCAAGTTTTAGTGCATCAATGACTCCAATGAACCTCGATGCGGTTAACTAAAGTGTAACTGAACATCACAAGTGGTTGGAAGGCACCTTCACTACTCTGTTTAACTGATTGTAACCATTAGTTAGCAATATGGGACATTAATGACACTCAGATCACACCTGGAGTTCTCCATTTAGCCTCCCCGAATGTAGGAGAAGGCTAAGTTAGCCTCCTTGAATGAAGGTAGGAGTGGGTGTGATCTAGCTAATGTCATATAGTGCTCCTCTGATGTCAATTAAGTCAGTAATACTTAGGATAGTGGTTTAACTAGGCCAAATTGACCAAATTGAGTGTGTATGGTGGTAAATGTCTCCAACACCCCCCCTTAAGCTATACTCAGGAGGAGTAGAAAACATAAATGCATAAAAATGATAGGGCCCTAACAACTAAGGCCTTAGTTCACCCTGTACAATGTGTTGTAATCCTACAGATCACATAAAGTTACCAATAATACATACAAAAATATACACAGATGCAAGAGACAAGAACTGATATCATGAACAGATTATATTATTCTCAATAGATCATACAAAGCCAAGAACTGAACTGTGTTCTTGTGTGGCTCAACAGCCTAATATACAGGTTACAAACAGTTACAATCATAACTACCTGTCGGTTCACCGAACCGACATGACTATTAGTTAACAGACTAACTACCGTGTTTACTCAGCCGACCGACGTAGTCGGTCTCTCGACTTAGTCGGCTGATCGACTAAGTCGGTCTTTGTTCAAGTTGACTTATGTCGACTTGCTCCTTCTACATCTCCCCCACAAACAAAACATTTCTTCGTCCCGAAGAAAGAGGGAGGGAAAACAAAATAGACTAGAAGTCCAAGAATTAGATTTGCAAAAAGGAGACTGCTACTGAGGTGGGTTGTGCAAGCGAATAGTTGGTCTTCTCTGTACACAGACTTCGACTATTGCTGGTGCTGTGATGGCAAGCTGATGTTGAAAGTCCGTCCATGTCTGCAAGGCTTTCTGAATGTCGATAGTCAAAGTAGTAAGATTTGAGAGTACCGACATCTTCTCTGCCATTGCCATTTCTGCAATATTTTCCATGTTGGGGCCCAGCAGCTGATTGTGTTCTTCCGCAGTCTCAAGGAGTCTCCTCATCTGCGGATAGATGTTGTCGACTTTCTCCAAGTTGGGAAGGGCATGCTGAACCCACTGGTGTGCCTCACGTTCCAACTGCTGCAGCTTAGTGTTTTCCATGACTATTTGATCCTTAATTGTCTGCCTCAGTTTTGTCTCAGTCGACTTTCTCCTTTCCAAGGCCTGAATGCCTTGTCTGGTCTGCCTCGTCTGATTATAGACCTGCCCATAATGAGTAGGCCATTCTCGGAGTACTTCCTCAGTTACAATGGATTCCTCCATGTGGTCTTGTAGAAGTTTGTGAGCCTCCGAGAATGCGGTGTGTTGAGTCAGGAGCAGTCGTACAGTTTCTTCTTTTTGCCCGGCCTTAGTCTCGTGGAGGTGGGTCTGGATGGTGGACACCAAACCTTCAAACAACTGGTATGCTCTGTCCAGCGGTCGGTCGGTAGCAGCTTCGACAGGTCCTGGGGTAAAAGTCTGTACAAGAGACCTGCACTTGTTGAGGAACTCGACTTCTTCTGTCTCCTTATCCTTGACCTGTGTCCTTAGTCAGGTCGTCCTCCTCTTCGAATCTTTTGCTACGGTGTTCAGTAGCTGGCCAACCTCTGAGTCGGTCAACGAGCTTACGTCCCGTAAGCTGATCCTTAGCTGATCGGGTCTAGGAAGAGGTTCTGTTGGTTCCTTTGCTTGCTCTGTTGGTTTGTTGGGAGGACCTGCAGAAGTGGAAGGTGGATCAGAGGCCGAAGGGGTGTGTGTCGGAGGGGCTGGTTCAGTGGTCGGGGGTTTTTCGGTTTGGGGAGGTGGTATGTCCACCTCCGGCTGTGGTGATGATGGTGGCTGTGAATCAGGCGGTGGTGGAGGTGGTGGAGATGATGGTGGTGGGGGTGTTGGGAGTGGGGAGGAAGGGTTTCCTGATCCTGGTGGTGATGGAGAATGGTGTTGGGGACTTTGGTCGGGAGATATAACGTCTTCTTCCGGTGGGACTTGGTAGTCGGTGAAGGTTTGTTCAATGCCTGAGACCTCGCCACCTTCAGGGGTCCTTGTAAATACTGTTGTTTGTTGGGCGTATATCTTGCTGCTGGCTTTCAAGGGTGTTGTTGTCCTTATTGTTTGGGCTGACTGGAAGAGTGCAGGTAGCGTTGAAAAGAAAGCCTTGAGTTCAGCGTCCGTGCTGGCCCTGGCCCTGAGTGCTTCAGGGATCACTCTTTCAAAGACTTCGGGGGACATGTCGGTCTGCTGCACTGGTGCTTGCTCCTCGACTATTTTAGTCGGAGATGGAGGGGGAGGAGTCGTCACCAGGTCGACCACATCTTCGGACAGTGGTGTTGTTTTGGCCTTCTTTGGCCGACCTTCGGGTGCTCCTGCTTCGACAAACCGTTGAAACTGGGTTTCAACAGTTACCTTATTTGCTCTGGCATCCTCGACTATATCAAGTGCTGAGGCTGCCAGTTCGTCTTCGTCATCTGTGGATTCAGCAAGGACAAGCTTGCGCTTACCTTTGCCTTGCTGACGTTTTTGCAGTTTGATGTTCCTTCTGGCAATGGCGATCTCCTTTGCCAGTTTCTTGAGAATACTCCGAGACACAGTATACTCAAGGTTGTCTTCCTCGACTTCTCCTGTCGGGGTCTGAGCGGGGTCGACCGTCTGAGTAGCTGGGGGAGCTGTTTGTTGTACTGGTTGTTGTGTTGGTGGTGGTGTCTGTTGTTGCAGGGTCGGAGGGTCGACGACTGGTGCAGTCGGATGTTTCACTATTAAGTGCACCCGACCAGGAGTGCCAATTGGAGTATCCTCCGTCACAAAGGTGCTAATGTACAAGTGCAGCTCGTAATCTTCTTCCTTCTCCTGGTCGGTCAGAGGTTCGACTATAGAGAAGTCGACCTGTTTTGCAGCCTCCGGTACTTGAATTTTGGTTTTTGTCTACCTAGACAACTCCCGAAAGATCTGCTCGACTGTGGGATAGTAGTCGAGGTCCCTAGCATTGGAATCCTGATTGATTGACGACCTTACGGATGTATGGTCGAGCTCCAGTTGGATGTGTGAGTCGGCTGGGAGGTGTCGTCGGATGTTCTGGGGCACCCTCCACCTTGTTGTGCGCAGCTTAAGCTGCTGGAACCAGTTTTCCATAAAGACCTTTCCTTGGTTGAGTTCATGCACAGTTCCTTTTTGGGAAAAGGGTTTGAACCTGTGCATCTCAAACCTAGTCGGTTCTCGGAAGACAGGACTGCCTTCCGGACAGATATAATACATTGCAATCCAAATAATTAAGGAGGGGAATTTGATAATACCTTCTGTTTCCTGACAGCGCTCGCATATGGTTTTAACCAAGTCTGCGAGGTAGTCTTCCCATCGGAAAATGCAGCCATTGGTTGTAATCTGGTCGAGAGCGTCCAGCATTTCCAGTTTGAGGTCAAT